>JAWPHD010000307.1:0-513820 GCA_037043455.1 Cyrtodaria siliqua | reverse complement strand
TATAAGCAGGCCGGGTTCTGCATGATTGATAAAGCCAAAAATGCTCAAAATCCAAACGAGAAGGAGAAGTTGGAATATAATTCCAAAATAAACCTCATGAACTCAATGGAAATATCGTGCAAGCTAGTAACACAAATCAAGTCTTTGAACATGTGTTGGGCCTCTGCACCAACGCTGAAAAAACTCCTGCTCGGACAAGCCAAGACGAAAGAAACTTACAAGGATCTTGGTGATCTACATAGGAAAATCAGATGTTATGGACAGGCTATTGGTTTTTATCAAGAAGTCATATCACTTGAAGATGATGACGATGAAAAGGCTGATATATACCAAAGAATTGTCAGAACTTCTATTAAAGCGAACCATTATGATGCAGCAATTCTTACGTTTGACATGTTGTTATGCTTGCCAGATGGATATGGAAAAGTAAATCGAAGTTTATACCTACGTACGCATATAGAGGGTGGAAATGATGCATATCGAAAGAGAGAAAATAAAATGGCAGTTCTTTGAATCAGAAATGCTCTTGAATTTGATGAACGTGATCAAGTAGCTTCCTCGAGAAATGACAGAGATCCTGGACAAGTGCCTTCCCCGAGTGGTGATACTGATCCTCGACAAGTGGCTTCCCTGGATGAATGTCCTGAACATTTTGATATTTTCATTATGTGTAATGAAGCGGATGAATCGTCCGAGAATCAGGCACGAACTCTCAGGATAGCATTTATTAATATGGGCCTCGGGGTCACATTAAACGATGAACATGTGCGCGAAGACTTCAGGCTACGAGGTATCGCTGATATCATGAGGAGAAGCAGCATATATGTAATTCTAGGCTTAGACGGAACTGCAGATGAAATTAAACCATGGATAGAAATGACATTTGTAACTCCATCGATTCTGGAAAGAGAGCGTGGTAACACGGTTCTTGTTAAAAGATGCCAAGATTCCGTCATACCACTTCAGTTTAGTACATTTCCAAATATCATTTTCGACTCAAGAATTGACAGTGAAATATCACCGGACCATCTGAGTGATGACCAGTTGTCTTGGATGCAAGATTTACTCATGCAACTTACCATGATATCAAAATAAACGATATTGAAATGCTAGAAGAAAACCAGAAATTATGTTAACCGTTTCTGGTCAAATGAGCTGGTGAATGGAGCATGATGTTTCATTGATTTGATGGTTATGCAACACGTTAAACAGAGACATTTATATTGAGAGCATACAGGAGTATAAGGTATTCAATTCCACTCTCTACGCAGATTCTAGTTTTAATTTCTGATACACAACACTGTCCGTTGGATACCCGACAGATGGGCGTGGAGATAGGACTAGAGGGCATTGCTATCAGATGAGTGCAGTGTAGACTAAAACATGCCCTACGTACTAACATGGACTGATGTTATGTTGTTTTTATAAATTATTTAGATTATTATTATTGTTGTTGCTGCTGTTGTTGTTGTTGTTGTTATTGTCATTGCTGCTGATCGTCTACTTGCAATCAAATGAAGTCCCCTGAATAAACTTTCGGCGATATGGTGGACCAAACATTTTAAAAAATTTAAATGAAAAACTGGTTTCTAATCACACATTTTTAACCACTATTTCGGCGTACTGATGAAATAAAACAAAACGCTTTCGCCTTCCATCCTCTACCGGATGCTTTAATTTCGATATGGAAAAGTAGATCGAAGTTTATACATACGTGCCCACATAGATGATGGAATTGATGCATAGCATAAAAGAGAAAAATAAATGGTAAAACTTTGGATAAGAAATACTCTTGCTTTTGTCAACGAGACTGATGGGCGTGATGCAAGATCATTGGCTTCCGCGGATGAAGACTCAATGGAACATTTTGATATTTTCATTTTGTCTGACGAGGCTTCCTAGGATCGGGCACAGACTGTACGGTCAGCTATGACTGGGGTTGGCCTCGCTGTCACAATAAACGACGACGATGTCTTCAACAAACCTAAGTTATCGGGAATCGCTGATGCCATTGCAAGAAGCAGCCATTGTCTTATTTTAGTCTTGGATGGAACCACAGAGGCAACGAAATCATAGACCGATTTGAATTATTTTACTCCAATAATTCTAAAAACAGGGCGTTGTATCACGGTTCTTGTTAAAAGGTGCTAGGATGCTAGGTTCAGTTTATTCATATTCCAAATCTCATTTTCGACTCAAGAATTGACAGTAAAAAGTCCCCGGGCAATATGTGTGATGAACAGCTGGCTTGGGTGAAGGAGTTACTCATGATACTTATGATGGGATCTAATTAAGGGGTGATGAAATACTCATAAAACATAAAAGGCTTACATAATCGATTCAAGCTAACAAGTAGGCCTTATTGCCTACTGACAGTTCAATGTCGGTAACCCTGTCTTCTTCACCCTTTCTGTTGTTTTTTGTCTCTTTCATTGTAGTTTCAAGTCCTTGTTTGCAGTACAGTGCGGACCTACGATGCCATTGCGTTCGGACGCTGTGGTTTCTATAGGACCCTATATATCATTTTACACGCTGGTGAACAGATGTGTTGTTTATGTTTGATTGAAGGCTCTCCAATATAAGACATTGCATAGACGTATATAATACGTACGTTACATTGAAATATGGAATGCAGGAATAACCGGACAAGTTTTAGGTTTTTTATTTGCATTTATAAACTAGCACATCAACAAAATAAAAATAAATGCAAAGGTAATATACAAATTGGATTAGACATTAAGCGTTAACGTCAAAAACGTAATTTTCAGACGTGTTTATCAGTAAAGAATGTTATAAAATGTTATAATTTTCCGAGAGAGCACTAGTTAGTTATTAAAAAAAACACATATTATCTGAAATGAGTTGAAAACGACATCAAATAGAATCCTAAATTGACATCGTAGATTAAATTTACACGTATTGCCTTAGAGGAGGTTTATTTGAATATTTGATTCAGTTATGCAATAAAGAGTCCATAAACATATTAGTAAATGTATAAAGACTGATATCCCACAATTAAATTGTTTGCTTAAATAAACAACGTCACATGCACTCTTTACGTTACGCTATTTCCTATATATTAACGGTTAATGGAAAATAAATCGTGCGTAAAATTGACTTGTATCTCTTGAAAAATAACATAAACCATAATATTTGTGAATCTTGAAAATTGACGTCAACGTTAACGTAATGATAACGTAAGAATTAACGATCTTGTACCAATGAGAGTAGATCAAATTGATCAAAAAGATATGTTTGTTTTTTGTTGATTTTCTAACCAAATGCTGTCCGAGTACATTTTTAGTGTACTACTTTGTACGGTCTTCTTACATTACTTTATAGTAAATAATCGTTGTGTGTGCGTGCATGTTTGTTTGAGTGTGTGTTTATGTCTGTTTATATATATGTAAGTATATGTGTGTGTAAAGAAACTGTTTAGTATTTTATTATTGTATTTATAATTTAATCATACTGAATAAACGGCAGCTATGTCAGTTAATCCAGTCCAATGGAAATCAGTGTGATTCAGGCAGCTATGTCAGTTAATCCAGACCAATGGAAATCAGTGTGATTCAGGCAGCTATGTCAGTTAATCCAGTCCAATGGAAATCAGTGTGATTCAGGCAGCTATGTCAGTTAATCCAGTCCAATAGAAATCAGTGGGATTCAGATTCTAAAGAAGAACTAAAAGTCAATTTGTGGACTGTCTGAAGTTCAATTCTTTCACAGACAAGTTAGCTTTGACAAGACGGCTGCAAGCGGTTATATTAATACCTTTGTACTGCAGTTTATAGACAGTTTAAAAGTGTGTTTGTCTAAATATATATATATATAATTGATTGATAAACTAGTATATTATGCGTAACTTGTTTTTTTTGGTCATATTACTTGATATTCAATGTCTTAGATACTAGATGTTTGGCTACTTCCTTCACTTCTGAATATTAGTATAACTGACTTCTATCTTGAATAAATCTGTCTTGAAGCCTTTAGTAATATACTTTTTTCTGTCATCATTAGTAACAACCATGTGTAGTTTCATAAAGATATGGGCGTTTGTACACAAAACAAAGTTTAAGTAACAAGGGACACTACTCCTACTTGCCTATTTCCTTTTGATACGTACGGGTTATTAAACCTGTGTGAAACATACATTAAGAATTAAGTATTAAGTATGAAGAAATAATACAGATTTTGAAACATCATATAGATTGATTGAAATATATGTAGAATGTGGTGAATTATGAAAGTAGTAAAACACAATTCAGTAATTGAATATATGACAGAATTTCAGATTAAAAACTATTGTAGTTAAGGATTGTTCTTTATTTTTTGCGATGTTATTGGAGAACAAATGGAATAAAACCTCGTAGCGCAGCGGAGCGGTTTTATTTAACATGCGTGGCCCATCTTGACGTGTTATACATCGATAACATCGCAAAAAATGAAAAACAATCCTTATAATTTCAAACCTCTATACATTTATTTTTTTATTTACGTCAAATGATATAGAACGGCTCGTTAAATATGAAATTATGATGATTAAACGTTATCAAATAATGACGTCATTTTAAAATACGTCATAATGTATGGACTTGCATGTTATCGAAAAATAACAACACATATTTAAGACTGCTTAACGAGTCAGAATGGTGGAAAATCGTGTACTATTCACAGTTTGTAATTATATCGGAATAATAATTGAAAAGTTACAATGAAAAATATCGCTGCTATCCTTGACTCTATGTAAACTGCTGGGGGACAAAGGAATGGTCGAAGTTTTTATAGACACAGGTGATTAGAAAGGACATTCATAAATATCGCTTAGAGCTGATATACTTCCTTTAAACGTACAATTTAATGAAATGTTCAAAGCTGTAGAATTACCAAAATATTTCGTGACATAGAGGATCTTACATGAGTCACTGTGTATTATGAGTTGGATAACATGATAGGATACGAGGCTCTTGCAGAGTATCCTATCTTTTTATCCAACGAGTTTATTAAAGTCAATAACAAACAGTCACGAATGTAAGATTCTGTTTATCACATCACCCACCTACGACGTGAGTTTATTAAAGTCAATAACAAACAATCACGAATGTAAGATTCTGTTTATCACATAACCCACCTACGACGTGATTTTATGAAGTAAGATTTCAAATAATGATAAATAATTAAGGCTGAACGTACCGTATGATATATCATTAAAACAATTTGTATAACAGTTTTAACGTATACAAACACAGTGATTCGGTCCTCATTTGCATCTGTAATACACTAGTGTATTACGAGAAATAAGTCTTGGCTTTACTGCACTCCTAGACGCCATGTTATGTGATAAAGGGGAAAGATGTCAAATCAATATCACTGTCACGTATTGGAAATAGTAACGTAAATGTTAATATATAATAATCATTTAAGACAGAATCTACACTGTGACTGCGGCAGCGACATTAAACATGGATAGCACTTTTTCAAATGTACCTATTTTATCAATTACCAGTTGCGAGTTGTTCATAAATAAAAATTCAGAAGCCTAGCTGTGCCTCAGTATAGACCTGCTACTGCTCTTTCCATTGAATTAATCGGTTGTTAAGTAACCTAGAAAGAAGTGTTCCCATAGTACTGAGGAGTGTAATACTCCTATAATTGCTTGGATACATTGAGTCACCACTTTTTAATATGGGAACAATATAGCCCTCACTCCACGAATATGGGAAATAGCCTCGAGATAAACACGTGTTGAGTTTCAGATCTATTTTAATATTATTCATTAAGTTACAAGTCTGGCCCCTACAGGAATTATTTTGAAGCTGCTTTAAGCATTTACTTAGGTCTGGTTCCGTTATTTGTAACTCCGAGTTCTTCAAACATTACTGGAAGTTCGCCAAATGGTGATACTTATCCCTCTTTGATATTTCCCCCGAGGTACTTCTACTACTCCATCAGGTCTACCATAACCATAAACTTCGAAAAACAATTGCACACTTTTATTATCGTAACCCTCATCTACTTTTAAAATATAAAAGTAATTTAAGAACTCTTCTTCGACAAGGACTATCACAGCCTGACTTTTATGGTGGTGCGATCTACAAACTTCGTAAGATCCTTGGTCATAATCACGTTCATACAATCTTTATTAAACTTGTTAAAAGGTTGATCAAAAGAGGTTATGACCATATCATTTTGCAACTTACTGCATGTTTAGTGGCGGACCCATTTACAGTTCGCCACTATGTTTTACTCTTTGATTGCGCAATGACAGGACCGTCTACCTAAATCCTCAAAGGACGGTAGCGTTTGATGCTTGTCTTATATCTTGTATTGTCGTACCCTTATTGGTTTGTTCTCTTGTTGCTCTGGCTTCTTACAAGTTATTGAGTACTTGCTTTGTGACTTTCTAGGCCTTTTTATATTCATATATACATGATCATTTACGTGTTATATTTATTTTGCATATTAATGCTGCATTTATTGTTAGAGAATATAATCTGGCGTTGATATCTTTATTAACACTTTCCTGTTTGTTTTATTGGGAGGACAGTAGGGTTACAGTGCGGTTTAGTGCACCCTAGAACCTGGTTTAAGCGGCCATTTTTGTCACTGACCGATCCAAGGCGGTAGTCCTATTGTCAACCCTTTTATGCTTGTGATGTCTGTCTTAACCTTTAATCATCTTTATAAAATTGTCGTTTAGACCATGAGCGAAACAATTCTTTGCTGCCATCTCAGGTGGAAATTCTTATTGGTACCATGTTATGGAGTACATTGTAGAGAAAGAAAAATATCAAAGATAGCAGTACCAACAGGGTAGCTGTTTCCTGTTATTAGAGTTATCTCTTCCTTTTAAATACAAATCAGTTTTTTTTTAAAAAACAACAACAACGTTTCTTTGAAACCATAAGTGCTCAAGGTCTAATATTTTGCATACGGCGTAGGTTTATGGCCCGGTACAAAACTTGTCAAAATGGTGAACATGGGGTCATATGTGGACCCACCTCAGGGGCCACATATTTACGTACAGTATTTAGGACAATCTTTTAAAAACAAACCTTTTGCGGAACTGCAAGAGCTACGGTATATTTTGCATGTAGTATAAGCTTATAAATAAAAACTCACTTCAAATTCAATATGTAATAAATAACTATCAATGCTTTACATATTAAACACAGTCACATATAAAAATCACAAGCATTTATATGAAAAATGTTACATTTCTTTTTACAGACACACGCAAAATTGTGTTTTTTTTGCATAGTCCGTAACCCCATATTTCAACATGTAATATTATAATGACACAAATATCTATTACATTGATATATTGTTTTGTATTTTCAGGGCATAGTTCTCTCTTAACACAGGGAGTGATTTGCTGCTGGCATTCTGCATTAAAATGCTACGGACAAAAGTAGCCCTGTATAGTCCGTAGCCCCCCACTTTTGTCCGTAGCCCCCCTAAACATAATGTTTTATTATGCTATCATATCCTGAAAACAGACATTTTCAAAGCAAATCATTAATACACAGTGTGTAGTTAGCACACAAAACTCATAAGATAGTTTATCAACCAAAAATCAATACACTTGAACAAATGTATGTACATGTTCAGTACATGTAGCTCAGATTATGTGTTGCTGGGTATAGTGTACAGTAAGGGTAACTATGCAGTGTTAATTATTAATATGACAAATAAGTTTAAGCACATAAAGTAATTTTAAAGAAAGTTTGTGGTGTTATATGATTCTCTATTTTAGATTAATCGTCAAATATCAATGATAGTCAATGGGGCTACGGACCTTACATAAACATGTAACATCTCTGTATATTTAATATACACATCCCTTTTTAGCTTAATTACAACTGTGTTAGTATATATTGTTTTAATGTTTAGTAATGCATTTAGTTTGAAGTTATGTCATAAAATGATTAGAGTTTTACTGCTTACGTTGTATTTTTTGAATAAAATAGTGAATAAAATCTAAACATTCATTATTGAAGATGGGCTATGAAAGAGACTCAATATTGAACTTAGTTTATATTTATTGGAATAACAAGGTCATGGCTTCAGCATAATATAACAAAAAACAAAATGTGCATTACAAATGTGCAGTCACGATTTTTATAACAATTTGAAAAAAGGTCATAGTTCCGACCAAGTTTTGAAGTGAATGAACACTGTACTCAATGAACCCTGGGACCAGATGTTCACAAAGCCAAATATTTAAAATTTAGTTGCTTTCCTTAAAATGTTCTCGTAAAATAATTACTACACACTGCTGTGACCGCGAAATACTGCCAACCCTGTGGAATATCCACCGCTGAAGCCACAACAGTAGGATAAATATTTTTAGGACTTCACATCTGTATTAGGATACGCTGTACCCAAACCGCCATTTCTCGAGTAATGTAACTGAAATGTATATAAAACTGGCAAAGCAAAACAGAACAATAATATGCATAGGTAATAAGATGAGGGTATTGGAGGGAGGGTATTTTTCTTAAAATGAACACGACACGTGCTATGGTTTGCAATTTACATCTGATACCACCTACAGAAAATGGCCGCAAATTGAAAAGAAATAATAATTGGTGTAGCGTACAAATTACACACTCATTAATAAACCAAAAACAGGGCAGCCAAACACACAATAAGCAGCGTTGCCAAAATTGTTGATGAAAATTATCAATCCCACTTAAATAAAAGGATTTATGTCGATGAACGACAAATCCCATTACTTTAAATATTAATGTGTTAAATAGCAATACATAATGTTAATGATAGTAGTGTGTTTTGCCAACTTCATGTGAATATTTTTCTCTGCTGTAAGCTTTTAGTGAATGAGCAAATTTGTATAGTCCGTAGCCCCCCTTACTGCAATTGTGAACTGGGTCGCCTATCAGAATTTATCATTGTATTTAAAGAAAATTGTGTTATTATATTTTGAGGTTGTATAATAATATAATGTTCTCTTTTGCTTTAATGTTTATTAATGCATTTAGTTTGAAGTTATGTCATGAAATGATTAGAGTTTTACTGCTAACGTTGTATTTTTTGAATAAAATGTTGAGGAAAACATCAAATTATGTCGCTTTAAATGCTAATTTGTGATATAGGTATACAATCTGGTAATAATGGTAACATATTTGGTAAATCTTTGTTAAAATCTTGTTAAAATCTTCGTTCCACAGAAATGTTTTAGAGAATGACTATATTTGTATAAGCCGTAGCCCTTTGATTTTCTACCTGTGCCATAAAGACACAGTGTTTGGAACAAAAATTGTTATTTCAGTAAACGACACCATCATTTTTCATTTCAGAGTAGATTTCAACTGATGCAGATCTTGACTACATCATTTTGCTAAATGGAAGACAATGCTCATTTTTGTTTGTATGGTACTTGCAGCAGTAAGCAATAAAACATGCATTTATGATGTAACAATCAGATATTTCCCCACAATCTTTTTAGGATCAATCAACAAGGGCTGAAAGGCTTTTTTAAAATTCAAACAAGTAATGTTATGCCCATTAGGTACATGTATGTATCAAGCTGTATCTTTTTGATGAGGCTTGACACATTGAAATCGCTTTAGAAAACCATCCACAAGGGTTGCTGCTACCGAATCGTAATGACGATTTAATGATTCAAACAACTTAGAAATCAGCCTTCGTGACACGAAAGTGTTCACAATATCAACAAAACAATATCATTATCTCTTTGTCTTCTCAAGAACCAAACACTGTCTACACACTAAACCAATCAAATGTTCTCAAAAATATACGCTCAAGCGTTTTAATAATCAATGATAGCATTCCAAACCTTAAATTCAACTCATTTCCGGGTTCGTTTCACTTTAAGGTGAAGGTGCCAAAATTCGTTTTACCATTTAGTGGAAAGTGAAAACTGTCTTAGTAACACTTAGTTTATGAATGTAAACCAATATATATATATAGCCTCTTTGAAATTTATCAAATAGCAATCTCAAAAAGTGAAACACGTGACCGGCAATCTAGCCAATAAATTAGCGACCGACCGACCGACCGACCAAACGGCGGTAAACTCAAAAATAAACAATTTACTTACAATCTATCATCCTAAACATCCTTTTTATACACTTAAAAAAATACACACACTGAAAAAAATCACTTTCCAGGTCCTTTCACATCCTCCCGAGGTCAGTTCCTTTCTCGTATCCTTCCGCCGAAACTGTCACGCACTATATCACGATGATCTACAGCTGACCTTGTAAACAAGGGTTTACTGTATGGCTCCCTTGCGAGTCCATTAAGTCTGTGCACATTTAAACACGAAAAAAAACACATCCTGCGCATAATTTTACCTGTAGCCACTTCACCGTAAATTTGCCTCAACCCGCTGGAGCTCCTCGCCGGGTTTTACCTTTGAAACGTACGTCTTCCATCTCAAGTTTTGGGGTGCCACGCCCAGCTGTTTCCCAAACTGCCGGGATCGCCATTGTTGAGAGGGGTTCCTTACATGGTCGTAATTGATAACCACGAGGAAGATACAAGTTCTACTTTTATTATGGTTGAGAAAAACAGCCTGGAATACATAATTTAATTCTTATTAAGGAACAAGTAATGATAACATGTACTAAGTAATTTCAAATGATGAAACGAAAGGTGAGCGTCATCAAATTCATATTTCACAATACAAAAATAAATATTAAACAAATATCATACCAGGCAATGGCACTTTAAAAGCTATGTTGGTACATAATTATCCTAAATACTATGTATTCTAACGGCTAACTATCGTAGAGTAGATCTCCCTTGACATCTTCTAAAAGAGTGTTACAACAGAACGGCGGGAAGGAAAGATATATTAATAGAAACAGTGACCACTCACACTCCACAGGACAAACAAGTTCCTCACACCCCATCTATAAATATATATTGATTTGTGTTCACACACAGTATAATCAATAATCCATAACATACTGGCTATTTACACGGAAGTCGGAGGTTTCGTCTACATTCAAGTTATAAATTCTTTATTTCATGAAGGTACAACTCATTAAGATTATACAAACAATTGCACAACACTTATCTTCCATGAGGCCTTCTGATAACAACAGCAACTTATAAACAATAGCAAGTGAATACATTAATTAACGTAACATTAATACTACGTTTCAAGCTGGCATTCAAAACAAGTATTCACTATTAATACAACTTAATTTGAGCAGAACACCTGTTATCTTAAAATAGAAATAATTTATAATTGTATTTGAAAGCATAAATAGAAACAGAAGTCCGGATATTTTCTGGAAATTAAATTCCAAGTCCGCATGGCAACATAGGTAAACTATTGTTTTAAATATTCGGATTTAGGTCTAGGATGCTTAATGTCACGTTTAATGCATGATCTTAAATTATATCTGCTATTTTCAGAAACTGTTATTAATTTACTTATGTATATTGGTGTACGATTATGAATTGCTTTATAAACTACAACACCTACTTGAAATTTACATCTTGTTTCAAATGACATCCAATTTAACTCATTGAAAAGATTTGCAGAAGGTGTATGTAAAGGTTTTATCAAAATCCAGCGTGCGATGCTTTTTTGTAAAGTAACAACCTTTGTAAAATTTAATTTAGTACAATTACTCCAGAGGATAGATCCATAATCAAATATTGGAACTAAATATGCATTATAGAATAGCTTTTTCATATCAAGTGTCAAATATTTAGATATTCGTCTTAAAAGAGTGAATTTACTCGATATATGATTACAGACTTTGCTTATCTGAACATCCCACTTTAGATGTTGATCTATTGTAATTCCGAGAAATTTTTGAGAAGTCACTGATTGTATCAGGCAATTATCTATCGAAAGCTTGAGTTTTCGAGAATGGTTTATTTTATATTTTGAACCTAATAGCATACATGTTGTTTTTGTAGGATTTATAACCATGTTATTTATAGTGCACCATTTATTTATGTTATTTAAGTCAGTTTGTAATTTATTCTCAATGGATGACACATCCAGCCCTGATGTATGTAGCGTGGAGTCATCAGCATACATGTCAACTGAAGCTTCTTTGGAAGCTAAAGGTAGATCATTTACATAAATCAAGAACAAAAGTGGTCCTAGTATAGATCCATGAGGGACACCTGATTTGATGATTCTCTCCTCAGATTGATACTGTCCAACTCTGACTACTTGTGTCCTGTTAGACAGATATGACTGAAACCAACGTATTGTTAAAGTCGAAAATGATACAAATGCAGTTTGTATAATAGTATCTCATGATCAACCATAGCAAAAGCCTTTCTCATGTCAAGGAAAACACTGCCAACAAAGTTTCCAGAATCAATTTGTTTCAACCAGCTATCAACAAGGTTAATAAATGCTGTTTGGCAAGAATGATTTTTACGAAATCCAGATTGAGCCGAGTACAAAATATTAAATTGTTGAAAGAAAGAGTGCAGTTACGCAGCAACATGCTTCTCAAAGATTTTGGAAATTGTTGGTAATAATGAGATAGGTCTATAATTGTTCGGGTCATCTTTTGGTCCATTTTTGTGTATTGGTAACACGCATGCCCTTTTTAGCTGATCAGGAAATATGCCTTGATCTATGCATTTATTAATGATTGAAGTGATAGCATTAATGATACAATCCGATGCGTCTTTTATAATACGAGGTCCAATACCATCTATACCTTTTGCTTTATTTATATCTAATTTATCAATTATTAGCCTTACTCGAAAATCGAGATGTAATCTATTTTAAATATTGCCTGTTTTAATTTATTATCAATACGTTTTTTTAATTCAGCGTAGTTATTTGCATATATTGGAGTTTTGTTTATTGTATTAGCAATATTATCAAAGTGGTCATTTAGAGCGTCAGCTATATTTTTCTCCCCCTCAGTTGTAACATTATTAATATTTAAAATTGGTGGTAATTGTTGATTGGTCTGTGCATATATTGATTTAAGATGCGACCAAATAAATTTAGAGTCTTTTTTATCTTTAATTGTATTTACAAAAAACCTTTTCTTACCTAAAGTAATCAGATGGTTAGTTTTATTCCTCCATTTTTTATATTCTGGTCATTTTTTAGCTTTATTGAACTTATCACGTAATTTTCTTGCCTCTTTAATTTTATCAGAGTACCTTTCAGACTGTTTTGGGCGTTTAATTCGTCTCTGTTTTAAAGGAGCATGTTTAGAAAGAGCATAGTTTAACACTGAGTATAAATATGCAAGTGAAGTGTTTGGATCAGTGAGTGTTTCAGCAGTATTTATTCCTGAATTATATAACTCATTTTTAAATTCTTGTTCATCAAATTTGCCAAATGATCTGTAATTAATAGTTGTATGACCGTTTAGCGAATCTTGATTTTGTCGTTTAATTTTCCTAATAAAACATACTGGATAATGATCACTCATGCATATGAATGGTACATTTATTTCGATTACATTTTCAGCATGTGTAGTATAGATATGATCAATTATTTTAGAACTTGAAATTGTCACGTTCGTAATTACAAATCAAGAGGAAGCCTAATCCCAGCGTATTATTCCTTTCGTTTGCAATTAAATTAGCGGACGTTTGTTTGTCGGCTTGTGAGTTGAGTCGAATACTGGGTATTACAGTTTCACAGCGTTCAATTGTGAATTTACCATGGCTGAATTATATTTACATTGAACTATGAATGACGTAATTTTAGTATCACACAAAAAAGTTATATCGTCACTTATATCATCCGAAAAAAATAAAATTTTAAAACTTTAGATATCATAGATTTACGTGTCTAAAGGCGACTTGAACATTGAATGGAAATGCAACGACTGCACCACAGAGGTATATATATTTTTTTATTTTAATATAAAAATAATATAAATATGTATTTTAATATGGTCATATATAAATCAGTAATCATTTAATTCATTTTTATGCATATTCTATCACGGATAATGAGTATTTTAAAAACCGTTGAATATAAATCTATACTTTTAATATGCACATACACATCATTTAAGATGGGTTACAAATAAAACAAAATGTTACTAGTTTATATTTATTGGAATAAGCTGGCCATGGCTTCAACAATATATAGTGTAAAATAAAATGTGTAGTTAATCAAATTGGAACATTTCAGGTAAATCCAATGTTCATAGTCCAAACTAAGTTTAAAAGTGTAAACCCTGGGAACAGATGTTCACAAAGACAAGTCTTAAAATTAAAAACTTCTTGCATAGAAAATAACAAAGTTCTAAGAATATTTTAACTACACTATGCTGTGTCCGCGAAATACCGCGACACAAAGTTCATAGATGATTTCAAAGTTCTTCGCGTTCCGATACCACAACGTCTTGCACCGCCAATAGTAGTATTTGAAAACTTCGTGTAGGTGTATCCCCAAAGATTGCACCAATGTGGACCTCCGCAAACGAGATCCGGAT
This sequence comes from Cyrtodaria siliqua, assembly GCA_037043455.1. Lineage (NCBI taxonomy): Eukaryota > Metazoa > Mollusca > Bivalvia > Adapedonta > Hiatellidae > Cyrtodaria > Cyrtodaria siliqua. Next base: position 499,382 of record JAWPHD010000307.1, on the reverse strand, counting down.
GAAGCCATGACGACGACGACAGACCACTAGGCATCTCATCTCCTCATGCATCGATACCACACAACGTCTTGCACCGTCAATATTATTATTTGAAAACTTCTTTCTTGTAGCTGTATCTCCAGAGATTGCACCAATGTATACCACCGCAAACGAGATTCGGATGGAGCCATGACGACGACGACAGACCACTAGGCATCTCATCTCCTCATGCTTTTCTCTGAAATATATACACGACAAGCCAAAGACACTGGTACCAAATACAATATAAACAACAAACACAGGGCAGGGTGGGCGGGTTAGTTTGGAAATAACAATTAAATATCGATTTTTAGAACATAAAAACAGATCGATACTGACCAACTGGCGGTCACTGCTAAGAGGCGTATGCGTTAGAATTACACATTCATAATAACCTCTGTTTCCACCCCCTGAAATAATTAGTATTTGTTCCCTAGTAGAACAAATCCCATTATTTAAGATGGGTTACAAATAAAACAAAATGTTACTAGTTTATATTTATTGGAATAAGCTGGGCATGGCTTCAACTATATATAGTGTAAAATAAAATGTGTAGTTAATCAAATTGGAATATTTCAGGTAAATCCAATGTTCATAGTCCAAACTAAGTTTAAAAGTGTAAACCCTGGGAACAGATGTTCACAAAGACAAGTCTTAAAATTAAAAACTTCTTGCATAGAAAATAACAAAGTTCTTAGAATATTTTAACTACACTATGCTGTGTCCGCGAAATACCGCCACATGCCACTCGGCATGTGTATGCCACACGCCGCGTGGCACCGCCAAACATGGGGGAAGCGGAACACAGCTTAGATAATAAAAACCTCCAAAGTGGTATGACAGACGTACTTCAACCAATGAAGCGATTGTGTTATGTCATATACATAAACAAAATCAAAACACTTTAAAAATCAACCAAAAAAACTCCAAAGAGGTATAACAGACATACTTCAACCAATGAAGCGATTGTGTCATGTCATATACAAAAAGCTACAAAAAGTACAAACAAAAACCTCCAAAGTGGTATAACAGACATACTTCAACCAATGAAGCGATTGTGTCATGTCATAATTTATAAATAATTTATAAAAGTTACAAAAAGGCTCAACAACAGTTTGTTGCGATAAAATAGCTACGGAGAGTAAATAGGGTAAATATAAAAAATATCTATACGCTTGCCAAGCCACAGCCAAGCTTAAAGGTTGAATGTATCATTTCTTCAATTTAACTTATAAAACATTGAATTCCTTGTTGTAAACCATTCACAAACAAGGCTTGCCTTGATAAAATAAGTGTACATCATCCCAATACAGCACTGTCGTAAAAACAACAAACAAATGAACTTTTATATTCAATATTTAACATAAAAAACATTGACTTTTGCTTCGTTAGGATTAATTTAAAAGCCCAAAGTTAAAATAATGTTTGGGCAGGCCCCACTATTTATCATCCTTAATAGAAATACAAATTACCAGGCAACAAAGCATCATCTACTTCCTTGTTCCTGAACAATGAAATGCCACTATATACATTCATTGGCAAGAAATTCAGCAGTTCGATATATATTTCCAAATGCAACACAAAATAAGTGTTATAGGCCTACTTTGACATTCACAATAGAAAACTAAATGTCCATAAACTCTTCGATCAAAAACGGCAAGAGCCCAATTGTATACAGTTCCGTGCGACATATTCACTTTGGCTTTCGTAGTACGAGTCTGGTCTGCAATTAACTTAGTTCATAAACCAGGACTAAATGTTTGTTCCTGGCTTTCATTTATACTAGCAAATTGTAAACGGAGAGCTTAACATATGATACCAACTACTGAAGGTCTCTATGGTAAGTCTCGCCACCGCATGTCTGATACCCAGTTATTCGACATAGGAACATTGTTGATTGGCCTTTCGACATCGTGATGGTGACACAAACTGAAGTGCAAGGTATGGCGTAAAATAACCTATAACACAGAGATCTAATTATAATTAAAACAGCATCAGCCACCACTCTGTATAAAAACAACTGCCACTGAATGAAAAGATCATTGTACGCAAACAGAATAAATGTATAAAACTGACTGCTAGACGAAAAATTTAGGACATTAATTATACTGTTATAGGAGCAGCAGACACAGCAGTAAGTAAAAAATATCTGTAATAAGCAAAACAAACTGTGACATATATCTATCATCAATTTGACAAAAGAACAATAGCATAGACCTGCAACCAACACGCCGCCAGTTGTCAATAATAAAGCACATGCCGTTGTATTATAACCTATTGTCAATATACTTTGAAATAAACACTAGGGCGGAGATATCTAAGTGCTGGCGACATGTTAATCACATGCTCATCGACATACTCACACTCTTGGTGTATTTTCAGCCATTTTCAGACTCCTGGTGTAAAGTTAGTATACTCATAACCAACATTCATGCATTTGCATACTCCAAGTGTAAAAAGTGACAATTTATACCGGTTTGTTATAACTGCGACAACAAAAAGTGAACCACTTTACACACACTAAGAATATGGTTCACTTTAATTCATTCCTGTTAGGCGCCATATAACTTTTCATGTGTTGGTGCGAATTAAAACCCAATTCAATTCAATTAACTTTAAGTCTAGGCCAGTTGCCGACACCCACTGTAGAAAGTGCATATTTCTCTAAAGTGAACAGAAATAATGTATGATCTTTGTTTTTGTTATCTGTTGTTGTTGCTGTAGTTTTTAATTGAATTAAAAGCCATAATAAAGTGTTTAAAATGAGCCCTGTTCCCTTAGCGTTGTGACATCTGTTCATTTAGCCACAAATTTGCGATCCCAGTTGGCTACTACACTCGCAGTCTGCGTCTTCGCCTTACACATTCTGAACTTGGTTGACTTCCCATGATCAGCATCACACAATTAAACATTTTCCCACAAACTCTTGAGATACCACGAAATCCCGCTGTAAACCGAGTGGCTTTACATAAATCATGGGCTCTTAGACTGTATTTTCGGCAAAACTGTTTACTGAAATAAATGGCTAAAGTGAAAAACACCTGACAAATTTATATAAACAAAAACATGTTTGACCCTGTAATTTATCCCTGTGAAGGTAAACCAAATACAGAAATTAAAGCACAACATAAAAAGCATATTTGCTCACAACAGCTCAAAAGCTATGAAATTGATTTGCAACCGTTTAAATGCAGATTTTATGTCCATTGTTCCCAGTAATGCCACGGGACCAATGTTACTTTTTTTTTTTTTTTCGATCACCAAATTAATGGTAATCCATTTATTCACCCCGTAATAGGTCTGTGAGGGTCGGGGTGGGCCACCCCTCAACAAACCGTACACATATAGATGTAATATGCATAATATTTATTATATATAAACAGGTTTCAAAATATTTAAAAGAAAAAAAGAAACTATATGAATGGGGATTTTTTTTTTAATATTTCTTTACAATATTCAAAAGAAGATTTAAAATACAATTTTGATAAAAGGGGCTCTCTGCAATCTGAGGGTCTTTCAAAAAAATTGTTTATTTACAAATACACCAGATTGCTGTGTGTCCCTTTAAATCTTCATATTTACAAAAATTTCAAAATATTTATTTTGTTACTTTGATACGCCTTCATTGATAATTGTAAAGAATTGTTTTCTTTTTTTTCAAAACCCAGCATATACATCTTGTATAAAGAATTGTTTCACGTAGATAAATACAATGCTAACATAATCAACTATGAGTGTTTCAGTTTTCATACAAGATCCACATACCATCTCTGCTGAGTTTTTCAACAGTTGACTGTGAAATCACTAAATATATAAAGAAAAGACAAGATATTTCTATGGAGGTGTGACTCTTCCATTTTCAGTGGGAACAGCGGGGAACATAATTTAACAGTTATTACACATTTCTTGGGATTTTCCTTTTGTCAAAAAAGACAAAACAAAAAAAGAAGAAGGGAAAAAATAGATGAAACAAGATAAATGTGTTGCACAGTGTAACTCTTAAAATTTAAAACAAAAATAATTATTAAGTAGGGATTTATAAGTCAACCAAGGTTTTTCGAATTTATCAAATGTAAAACTTTTAATTGCGTTTATTTTTTCAGTTTGATATATGTATTTAATTTGTGGTTTGACATTTCCGAACAATGGTAATCTTCCATCTAACTTACATTTATATATGAAGTATTTTGCATATAAAATTAGTTTATTTAGAACATTGTCATATTCACTAGACCCAAAAATCATATCTTTTGTAGTCCATTCCGGTTGGATTATTATACGAGGGTCATTCCATAAGTTCTGTCACTAACGCATTTTAACAAGTATTTGCTCGTTGAGAGTGTTGATGTTTGGTTCTAAATGAACGAGAGTTTCACTACCATTCCATTGATGGTAACATAAATGCTGTATCTTTTGTGTGACGAATGTTATGGAACATTTAATACATATCACTTATACATACTGAGGCATTTTCGTCCTGATTTTTTTCAGGTATGTTAATTGTTACTTTTTTAAATGCCTGTTTCTCTTTATGTACTTGTCGAAGACCTTTGAAATTTCTCATACATTACCAATTATATCTGTGCATTACAAGATTCAGAATTTAAGCATGGTAGATGAAAAGGCATTGTCTTCGAAATTAACATTTTAAGCTAACGTGTAAAATTAATTTAATGATAAATGGACATTAAATGGAAGGGCAGTCTTCTGAAATAGCGTTTTTGGATGATCAATATTTTCACTAAAAATTGTACCAAATTATACAATAATGTGTTGAATATGAAATTTAAACACTGAAGGACCAGGATTTGTAAAAAAAATATGAAAACATATTAATACTATGAGAATAATTACGACATTTAAAAGATATTATAAAATTTCTGTAAACAAAATGAAGAAAATCAGTGTTATTTCTGCTAAAATTAAGGGATATGCATTCACTCATATCTGGTTTGCAACAAGACCTTTCCGAATTCTCGAAAATCATTTTCATGGATTATGGGTGAATAACAACAGATGGCGTACAAGAAAATTTAAAAGCATAGAATTATTCAAATAGTTTTTACAACGTTTTGTAACAAGGATATTTTCAGAGATGCCAGTATCCAAAAGGTGTGGTAGGGGGAGGTAATTCAGGGGTATAAATAACCGGAAATGTTTCATTTTTGTTGTGGAATTTAAGAGAGCGAACCCAGTAGTTCTATAAATACACTACTTTATCTCAGTGTAATATCCAGTTCAAAGGATATATGCCTAGTGACAGAACTTTTTGAAGCACCCTCGTATTATCATCATTGCAAGTAATCTTAAAAATATTCCAAAAAGTTTTGGTATATTTATATTCCCAAAATAAATGTGTAATGGTTTCTGGAGACTCTGTACAAAAGCTACAGGAGTTATCGTTTGTTATCTTCATTTTTGTCAAAAGGATGTTTGTAGCAGTAATTCTGTGGTTTATTTTTTCTTGAAACCATTGTAATCTAGTATCTTTTGTACATTTGAAAGGTATTTTGTCATTCCAATCTCTGTCTATATTTATACCATATTGTCCCCATTTGGCTATAGATGTTGGGTGTATATTTGATTTAATAAGTATATCATAAATGGGACGACAGCCTTTCGGTGCGCTTGTTATTAGGGACACTATTGATGGGCAAATTGGATTTTCTGACTTGAAAGCAAGATGAGCAAAATTTTGTTTCTGAAGGTATCCCCTTATTGCTGCAGTCATTCCTTCATATTCTAAAAAATGTGAATGTACAGCAAACTTTTCGATAAATAGGGTAAAAGAGAGAAGATTACCATTGCTATCCATTATATCATTAATAAATAAAATACCTTTATCATACTATCTTTTATAAAAAACACTTGATCTTCCAATCTTAATGTTATTATTGTACCATGACGGTTGTGTTAAGAACTCTTTCCATGACAATAGGTTTTTAACATCCAATAGGATGTTAAGACTTGTGTAAACATCCTTCGAGAAGGGATTGCATATTTTTTGCAAGTTATTTTTTACATAATCGTTACCGAAAAATAGCATATTGGTTGTGAATGGGTACATATGTTTATGGATTTCCGTACATTTGTTATTCCCAATCAAAAGTCTTCTAATCCACGTTAATTTCAGAGAATATATGAACTTTTTAATATTGATCATTCTAAGTCCACCACAATCATAATCTTGAGTTACAACAGATCTCTTTATTTTGTCTGGGTGATTATTCCAGAGGAAATTAAAACACATATTTTGCAACAGTGTGACCTGGTATTCAGGTGGATTAGGTAATGATGAAATTAAATGATTCAACTTTGGTAAAGCTAAGCCTTTTATAACAGTGATTTTTCCAAAGGGTGTGAGTATTCTTTTTGACCAGGACAGTAATAATGATTTAATTTCGTTTATTTTTCTGTCATATTTTAATGCAACCACACTCCTCAAATGTGTTGACATAGTAATTCCTAGGATCACAAATTCCCCCTGATCCCAATTAAGGTCCGTGTCTGTGCATAATTTTACATTAGAACCTTTATTTTTCCCAAACCATATAACTCTGGTTTTATCAACATTAACATTAAGACCTGAAATATCTCCATAGAATTTTAAAACCATTAGAGCATGTTTAAGGGATTTTTCGGTGCCGTCTAATATGAGGGAGGTATCGTCGGCATATTGAGAAATTACATATTCAGTATCTCCTACTTTAACTCCTTTAATATCTTTATTTGTCCTGACCAGTACAGCCAATATTTCGACACACAGAATAAAAATGTATGGGGAGAGTGGATCTCCATGTCGGCAGCCTCGGTGAATAAAAACCCACTCCGATAGATGGCCATTAACTAAAATACAAGATTAAATATTTGTGTAAAATATTTTTATCTATTTTTTAATATCTTGTCCAAACTGAAAAAATGTTAAAACCTCATCAATAAAAGACCAGGAGTGGGTATCAATGTTACTTGGTCAAAAGTGCTATAGTGCCGTTAAAACCATTATCTTCAGATTCACTCTATCTTGCACTTGTTTTGTCCCCCTCCCACGAGCATTTTAGACTTTTCGATACCCTTTTTGGCATGAAACCAGTGGCAAATGGTTTAATGATACTACTCCAGTAAGACAGGATAAGGGTTATATATTTGATAAGGTAAATATATAATATATTTTTTGATAGTATTTTTTTTTTTTTTTTTTTTTTTATTATTATTATTTTTTCTTGCCCCCTATGTATATTCTTAATACTGTCGTGAGCTTCAATAAATTTATCAAATTTAATATGCAATAACAGAACATTATATATAATATAAGTTTGTTTTTTTAAGAATAATGTTATGCTATGTCCCAGAAATAGACATCAACACTTTCGTTTGACACTATTGCACCATTCTGACGCGATAGCCTTGCGCTTGCAATGCCACCCTATATAATGCCATACTTATGTTAGGCTATTCCAGACAAAAGACACCTCAATTTCTTACTCAAATATTATACCTAGCTCTCTTACATTATTTAAACTAAAGTGTAACTATAATATTTTTCTAGGACTGAAGCTAAGTTATATCGCCGCCTTGGCAAGGTCTTCCACCATCCAGCATGTCCCGGCCGCTTTATCAACGATAAAACAAACACATTTAGTAGTTTACAAATGCATATACAACGTTATTTTATTTACTTTTTATTCGAATAATTATATTAGTCATCTAAATGTGTATATACGACAAGACCAAAACATCCTTGATGAATGATGTAAAATAAATTGATGTGCCCATCGACACACACATTCAATATCACTTGATGCGTATTAACAATTGGTTTCGAGATACATTTAAATACCGTGATTTCCAATTGTAACACTGTACCGCTAACTTGGAAAGAATTATGTTAGGCTATGTCCCAACAATTGACATCCACACTTTCCTTTAATACAATATTGTAGACTTGTTGTCGACTTGTGTTCGATACAGAAATGACAAAATAATAAGCTGGAATCAACTTTCATTTAAAAGCAATAGCACATACAGTGTCGTACTTCTGTTAGGCTATGACAGAAGAATCGAAATAAACACTTCCGTTTCAAAACTGTTATTATACACTTAAATACCTGTCGGATATTATTGAAAAATAATGTTACACATACTTATAATTTTCTATGTCTAAATAAGTTCACAGCCTTGGCAAACGTCATCTCCCGTCCTGCACGACTCCAAATGCCAATCAATAACCAGAGTTGTCGTTCCTTTTGCATTTTCCGATAGAGAATTCCTATCCGTCAACATCGTAGCACAATACGGCCGTTGAGAACATAAGCAGGGTATACTGACATGTAACAAGCATTCAACACTAACATTTGATGCGTATTATCAACAAGTAGTTTGGAGATAACAATTAAATACCGATTTTTAGAACACAAAAACAGATCGATACTGACCAACTGGCGGTCACAGCAAAGAGGGATACTGACCAACTGGCGGTCACAGCAAAGAGGCGTATGCGTTAGAATTACACGTTCATAATAACCTCTGCTTCCACCCCCTGAAATAATTAGTATTTGTTCCCTAGTAGAACAAATCCCATTATTATATGACCTTGCAGGAATTTTGATAAATGGTTTTATAGGTGCCGTTATTTGGAGAGTTAGTTTCTTTAAATATGAAACCAAATTAAAAATAGCGGTGTACCACAACGAAATGTGAAACATGCTAAAAATAAAAAATATTTAATATTTCTTTTTTATTTCAGGTTGTAAACTCAACTACGGCGAATGACGTAAGACCACCCACGTTGGAGATTTCGACTATAATGTCAATCATAGAGGCACATTCCACCCCAGAAGACGATGCTATGGATTTCCTGATATCCGCTGAAATGCGATCGTCGTCGAACGAGGTCCAGATGGAAACGATACGGAACAGTCCGCTCTCGGAAACGATACGGAAGCGTCCGCTCCCGGAGAAGATACGGAACAGTCCGCTTTCGGAGACGGTCCTATGGAAGACGTCACCTACGACTTTCCCGACAGAATTCTCGTACATCCAGACACCATCATCGAACAGTCATTGAATGACGCAGCGCTAGATGACGCCATACCTGAAGATGAAGCAGAGACATTCGAGGAAGTCATCAATGGCAGCAAACGCGGTGGACGGAAGCTACTGAGTAGCAAAGGCTACACGTACACGGTTCGGGTAAGTTTAATTTGCAAATTGATTAGTATTACACTTTTTAATATTACATATTATTTAACTACATGAAATAAGCCGATATGGATAGTAACGTAACCTATACGGAAACTTGCTTCAAAAAAAAAAAAAGGATGTTATTATTCAATGTAGATATTTAATTAAACAGATTAGCAGTATTGTATTGTGTTCACTCTTTATTGCAGCGAGTCAACAATGAGCGTGTTTAATGGACATGTAGCGTGAGAAGTAAGAAGATGACGTGCTACGCTAATGTGAAGCAGTTTCACGACCTCTTCACTCCTGGAATCAACGGACATGTATATCCTGCAGACCCAGGAGCTTCAATTAAAGTACAAATCGCAGCAAAGGTATATTGATTTTAAGTTATATTTGCTATTTTGACGTTTCAGTATTACATATTCGTATTTGTATATGAAACTAATTGGTCAGTATTAGTCAATATTTATTAAGAAATAAATCTTATTAATATTCCTTTACATGAGTATTGTTTATAAATTATATTTGCTATTAATGACGTTTCAGTATTAAAACAATTTAAATATTTCTATTTGTATATGAAATTAATTAGTCAATATTTATTAAGAAATAAATCTTATCAATTGGTTATATTCAATATTGATTATTATTTATAGGTGAAGGAAGTTGCCAGAGAACACGTTTTTTATGCCGGTGGCCGCTATCGTGGAGTAGACAATGAAAGGACATGATACAGCCGGGAGATCATTGCCTTCCGAAGCTCAGCAACTTAACCCGGGCAGCTAATCTTCACAGGGAAAAACTTCGACCAAAGGAACCAACGGACCTGACGTTCGAGGTAAACATGGACTTCATTGGTGACGATTTCGTGCTTGACGACATATTGGTGGACGACCAATTATCTTCGCCACATCGTCATAACATAAACAACTAGAGGATTCAAAGCACTTGTTCATAGATGGGACTTTCAAGCTTGTCAGGAATCCTTTCTATCAACTGATGTCGATTACACGCCTTTACGCCACAGTAGCAGCATTTCTCGATCTTCATCTCTCGATTTCAAATGATTGTATTCATACTAAAATCTATGATAAGAGAGATGATTTCAATTTTAACATTGCTAACTATCCACACCTGGATGGAGATGTACGTCGTGCTACCTCATACGGGGTGTATATCTCCCAGCTCATTCGATTTGCTAGAGCGTGTAATGATGTTATAGACTTCAATGATCGAAATCAAGTTATTACAAGTAAACCTCTTCAGCAGGGTTTTCGTTATCACAAACTACGTAGATATTTCTCTAAATTCTACCGGCGCAACGAGGGCCTGCTGGACCAACCTTAAAACACTTCTGCGACTAGGCATATCACAACCCTCATTTTATGGAGATGTGGTCTATAAACTTCGAAAGTTAAATGCGTCTGACGGGTTTCCTGACCGCTTTACAAATTTAATCAGGAAGTTCGTCAGAAAAGGATATAAACCTTTGGTTTTACAGCGCACTGCATGTTTAGTGATTGACCCCTCTACAGTAAGTCATTACGCTTCACATTTCACTTGTGCGATGACTGGACTACCTCTTGGGACTCTATGATTGCACCTACTGAAACCCCAACTAAGGGAGGTGGGTGCATGAGCTTTCGTCCCCCGGGTTTTCTGGTCGTACCCTAGATTGGTTTTCTCTTTAGCTGCAACTACTATGGTTGTTCAGTACGATTCTGGATACATCCTGAGATGTTTATTATTTTGAATGTTTTTCTGTAGTTAGTTTCTCTGGATGTGGACTTTATTGTTAGAGTATTCCTTTTGATGGGATGTAGTTTTGTTTACACTGTCTTGTCTATTTGGGCGCTGAAGACAGGATAATAGCGAGGATTGTGCGCATATAAAATCGATTCAAGCTAACCAGTAGGCCTTATTGCCTCCTGACCGTTCCAAGTCTGTAACCCTGTCTTCACCACCCTTTCTGTTGTTTTTTGTCTCTTTCATTGTATTATCAAGTCCTTGTTTGCAGTACAGTGTGGACCTACGATGACATTGCGTTCGGACGCTGTGGTTTCTATAGGACCCTATATCTCATTTTTGTCGAAAGATGAAGACAGAAACATGTGCCTCTTGTGTACTGTTTGATGTCTAGGCGCTCAAAGAAAGATTATATTAAGGTAAGATATATATATATTGATAATATACGTCCGTTTTATTATTCTTATTATATTCTAAATGTTATTCCGCATATGTCAAATTTAGATTTAGACTTTTAACTGAAACAGATTCCTCCTTATTTATTTAATACTATAATATAAACTAATATGTGTTCTTTTTATGCAGGTTTTCGAGGTTCTGAAGGAGCGAATGCAGAATCCGAAGATGACTTGGTGCATGTTGGACTTTGAAGCAGGTAAAAACCCTTTCACTAATGCATACACATACAGTCAGGATAAATATAGATTATACAAATCAATCATGAAAAGTAGCATTCAAGGACGACAGTCAAACACACACAGAAACATAGAACAACTTTAGGTGAAAGTTTTATTCAAATAAAACGACTAGAAAAAGGAAACAAAGTATTAACATCATTAAATGTATTTCATTTCAATTATACCATTTCAATTGTCACATTATTTGCAATATCACTAAATATATATTTCTCAGCAACGTGGCAGGCACTCAGAGCCGTCTTCCCTCGGACTGACATCAAGGGCTTTGTGTTCCACTGGAATCAGCTCATCTACAGGAAGATTACAAAGTTAGGACTGGCCACGGCATATCTCAAGAAGGACGACAAATAAGGATACATGCGGAAGCTGATGGCCCTACCATACTTACCAGACGGACACATCGGTTCTACATTCAGCAGATTAGAAGACCAATCAACAGAAGTCGGCGGCCTACTCAAGGACTTAACTGTCTACATCAGAAATACGTGGATTGACGGCAGCAGCTGGAAACCGGACAACTGGAGCGTCTTCAGAGAAACAATCAGGACCAACAACGACTTAGAAGGATGGCATCGACGCATCAACACCGGGGCAGGAAAGGCGGATTTGGGGTTTTACGAGCTTGTTCCCCTCCTTAAGTGGGAATCGAGTATTGTAGATCTTCATATCCGTCTCGCTGACAAGAGTACATAGGAAGAAGTACGCCACCGTTCACGGAAGACTAATCGACGCTTGGGATAAATATGAGGACAACGAGATGACAACCACTCAACTACTGAGCGCATGCAGCAACATCACAGGACTTGGAACAGTACCATCAAATGATGCCATCCACCATGAAGACGACTAGATCAACACACTACAAGAGCGTCATTAACTGAAAAAACATGTTAATAAGTAAATATAAATAAATATACAGTGGTTAACGTTGGCTTGCCAATTAAATATGATTAGAAATCATCAATTAATTCTTCACACATACGGTAGCACAGTACAAAATGTTCACTATATAATAACCATGTAGACGAAACCACATCTAGACGAAACCACTTAGCGAAGTAGAAGAAACTGTATGCAGACGAACTTGTTTGTAGACGAAACCACCAGAATTCATTTTCACTGTACTGCATACTATTGCGGTAAAAGGGAAATAACTCCTACTATTACCATGTATTACTCTGTATTTGTATCCTCATGGGCTTTATAGCCTATTGGAATTTTGAAATAAATTTATCTATCTATCTATCTAATATAATACTTACAAGTAGGGGTTATGAAGCCTGGCTGACAGTGTGAAAAACTCCCGTAAAATTGCTAAAATCGATTTTTCGAGATTTCCTTTGTTTGTTATATGTTTGCGTAAAAGCCAACTTGATGTTATTGTCTCGCGACTTGCGAGACCGCTCGCGACTTGCGAGACCGTCACGTGACATAACTGGAATTTGACCTGGATCAGTATCCTGAGGGCGAAAGTGTTATTTGAAAACAGTTTATTGGCTTAATTGATCTTATCAAAGGATTAGCAACAACTTATGAAGTCTTTAATGATGTCTGTTATTAAAGATAGATAGATAGATACTTTTATTGACTTAAACTATTACAGTTTTTCATCATTACAAATATATGATAATTATAATATACACACACGTGACAGATATTAACATTGCAAATACAACAAAATAATCACTACGTTTATTTTTTGTTTCATACATATTTAAACAATCAAAAACATACACATTTTATGGTATGTCAATGACAAAAAGGATGTTCTAAAAAAAGATATCTAGTGTCTTTTTTTAGTCTGTTAAAATGGATGTAGATAGCCTTAATACAAGTGCATTGGAAATGAATTTACTTAAACTAAGAATAACCTTTCTGTTTAATGACTGCAACAATTCCAAAATTTAAACATGCTTGGTCTAGTTGTGTAATATTTAGGAATGTATTTGTTTCTAATGTTAGAGTAAGTAGTACAGATCAAAATAAAATGGTACTCGTCTTCAATATCGTTAGTGTAACAAATTTCACACACTTTTTCGTTTCTCTCTGTTCTCTCTCTTTAGTATCTATCTCCCTGTTTCTATTCTTCAACAATGAGCGGATAATCTTATTCTTATATACCTTCTTAATTGTTTGGAGCATAATGTTTCTAGATATGTTTCAAAATCAAAATTCTCTTTCACCACCTTATATAGCGTTAAAACTCTACTGCCTTCTATATCAGATCTCCATTGTTGCATAAAATTATCTATTAATCCTTGTTTAAATATTAAAGGAAATAGTTTAAAACTAACACTCATGGGATTATCCCAGACATTAATTATTAAAACCGTTACTGTTTAGGATAAACCTTATATTAGTTAGCCAATTCTTCGCGCCCTTATTACAGTTAGATAACAAATCCTTATATATTGCTTTTAGTATAATGTTCTCTGTAGACAATAGTTTATACCAATATTTGATCATTTTTACATATCTATTAATGTATAAGGGGTAACGAGAGAGCTCTCCGTTTAACACCTAAAATAATTTTACAAAATTTTAACTGTATTGTCTCAATATCTTTTGATTTTGTAATCCCCCCATATTTTACTTCCATAATTTAATATTGATGCCACAAAAGCATCGAGAAGCTGAAGAGATAATTTTGGTTTCAATTCATATTTTCGTATATTAACCAAGAGTATATTCATTGCTTTTAAGGCTTTTCCACAAAGACATTGTTGGTTTAAAGAAAAGGAGCCAGTATAATTAAGAACCACACCTAAATAATTAAAATCATCGACGACATCTAATAAACTTCCATTATAATACCACTATTCACATTCTTTAATTCTACCCCTTTTACGGAATACAACTATTTTTGTCTTTTCAGAATTAACTTCAAGACCCCAGGATTCACAGTATTCATAGAGTCTATTAAGGCTTTGCTGAAGGTCATCTGGGCTTGATCCCAGAACAGCCATATCATCAGCAAAAAGCAACAGTATTGAAGTGATATCATTAAGAGATAAACCACCATCTATTCTGTTTAATAAGAACAATTCTAAATCTTCTAAGAATATAGAAAACATAATCGGTGAGACAATATCACCTTGCTTTAGACCGATAGAAATATCAAAGAATTCGAAGTAAGATCCACAGGACTTAACACATGCTTTTTCCCGTTGACACCACATTTATATAGTTTTAACCACAACGCGTTCCTGTAGACAGAATCAAAGTTTTTTTCAAATTTATAAATGCGCAATAAAGTATTTTTTTGTCGTTTAGAATTTTGTTTATAATGCTGTGCAAAATAAATATTGCATCTGTTGTTGACCTCCCTTTTCTAAACCCGAATTGAGCATCAGATATGATATTATTATTTTCGCACCATCTGTCCATCCGCGTATTCAAGATGCTTGTAAATAGTTTACTCATACAATTAATCAATGTAATTCCCCTGTAATTGTTAACAGAGTTAATATCGCCTTTTTTATGTAGAGGAATCATAAAACCCTTAGACCAGCTTTCCGGAAAGCAACCTGTATCGAAAATAATATTAAAAATATCAGTTATATGACCCGATAATATATCACAACTATCAATGAAATATTCATTAAGCATAAAATCGCCCGAAACCGCCTTATTTTTATTTAACGCTTTTATCGCCGACTCTACCTCGGCTACGCTTATCCTTTTATCTAATTCTTCGAAAATTGGGTCATTATCATTGAACTCATGATTAGCATTAAAGTTCTTGATTCTTCTAAAATAGATGTTTTTATATTTTTAAATGAATTTGAAAAATAGTTCTCAAAATCATCCACAGATGTACTGGCATTTACGATTTCTCGTTTCGAAAAACGTCTCCAAAATTCTCTAGGCTTTGAACGTCGCATATTTTCAAACTCTTTCGCCTGCTTAAATTTAAACTTTTTAATTAATCTATTATAAGCTTGTTTTAGATTAGCAAGCGATGTTTTATTTTCATTTGACTTTAATCTGTTAAACTCATTCAATTAATTTTTATAAAGACTGATAGCATTCTTCATCGAACCATTTTTTCGTGTCACTATTTTTAATTTTAATTTGAAATCCTGACGGAGTGATTTTGATGTGCTTCATAAAAAGTGGGTCAGTGACTACACGCATTGTACACGTAAATTGCGATACAAGATTATCTACACTATTCGTGCTATCTGAATTAAAATTATCGAACAATGCATTAAAACATGGCAATTTACCAATAATACCCCGTCGAAACTGTTCCCTATGCAATTCGTGCCATTTTATAGACTCAGTTTTGTATGAATGTTTATCATTCCCGTCGTGCGTTTTGCCAGCAAGAGTGAACGATAACGGTGCATGGTCACTAAATTCATTAAATGCATGTATACAAAAATCGCTCACACATGGAAAGTCGCGTTCTTTTAACAAAAGATAATCAATTACGCTGCTTTCATGCCTATTTACGTACGTTATACACCCCTCACCACAATCTGACCCTAATCTACCATTGGCCAATCGAAAAAAAGTAGCTTTACACAAGTCCAATAACCTGTTACCTTGTGGATACGCACATGTATCTTGTGAGGCCCGCTTTAGGGGGTTATCTGGTATATAATCAGAGTAATCAATATCGTTAATTACACTATCACATACAATAAAATCGCACCTATTTGACACTCTGTCATTACAATCACCTGCAATAAATGTTTTACCTAAAGATTCATAATAATATAGATCATCTTGCAAAAGCTGAAAAAGATCAGTATGTATTGCATTAGCAGCGGGTGAATCGTCAGTCCATAAATAAACTCCGACTAGATAAATGTCATCATCATTTCCAAAATAACGTTTATCCAGTTTTAACCATATAATAGTGTCATGGTGGTTTTTTACAACAGATATTCCCTTTTTGATATTGTTTTTAATATATATAACTATACCGCCGCTGTTGCGTTTTGCTTTTCTATGTCTAAATTTTCTATAGAAATTAAAACAATGATACCCTGAAAATTCTATTTCACTGTTTTTACACGTCCATGCTTCAGACAAAATAATTACAACGTTTTGCTTTAAAATGTTCACAAACTCTGCATTCTGTCTCTTACTCTCAGACAAACTATTACAATTCCAGACAATCACTTTAAGTCCACCCTCGTCGTTGTCCTAGTCGCCCTTGATCGGTTTTCCGTTGATGTAAAGCGTGTCATAGCTTATCCATGCACGATGGCCCTCTCGCTTCGCGTCTTTCATTTTGGGAGTCAGTTGCCGACGTTTCGCAATGATTTCCGGTGGAAACTGTTCATGCATATAGTAGTCACTTCCTTCAAGTTTGATTCTTTGCCTCCGCACCATTTCTCTATCCGGGAATTGATTAAACTTGCAAATAATTTTGCGTTTTACTCTGGGGACATGCACTCCTAACCTATGCACTCGTTCCAGCTTAAGGTTGTTAACAACATCCTGTGCGATTTGTAAATTTTCATGCATGAACTGCCTTAACTTGGATTCTGTCTCCTCGTTTTTTTCGAACTGAGATTCAGGTATATTTCCAAATATCAGGTTGTTACGCATGGACTGAGACTGCATGTAAATCAGCGACTCTTTCAGTTTTATGTTTTCTTTTTCCATTTGACATAATTTGTCCTGGGTCATACCGATAGCATATTCTGCCGAATCGACTCGCTCATCTGTTTTGTTAATTTTGTCCATGGTGTTCTTATTCATGCTATCAATATGTAACCACATTTTTTTCATGTCTTTGTCGAAACTGTCGACCTTCTTCTCTAATGATTCTAGGGTTGATAGTCGTTTATCCATTTTTGTGAGAAGCGTCATTATATCTGCATTTGTAGGTTGACACCCTGGACGAGCCTCATTTGGGTCTATAGCTGTTATGGGAGCGTCGGCGTCGGCCATTTCTGAAGATGGGGTGTATTTGTCAGATGTATAATCCTCGGTGCACTCGACGACATATTATCACTATCAGATAGTGAAGGTTTGATACGACTAACAAATTGCCGGTATCATTTATTTAGAAGTGGAATATGAATGTTTGTTAAAGGTGACGCATTAATTATCGGATAGCGAAAACGAAAGTCGGCGTGAATTTGGTGAGTACGTTTGATTTAATTAATGATTTTTATAAAGATTTTACTTCAAAAGGAGTTCCGTGATTGACGTACGTTGCTTTTGTTCAATGTGTGTATGTTTGATTTAAGATTTAAAAAAAGGGGTTCCTTGATTGATGTTGGTTGCTTTTGTTCCATGACACTTGATTCTTATTTGAGAGACTCAAGAGTCCAGACCATAATATTTATGGTGTTAGATCGATGATCTTACATGTTTATCCTTGGTTATTAATGTTTATAATTTAAATTATTAAAATTAAAATTGTTTAAAAATTGTTTTAACTCATTCTTGTTATCTCTCCCGAAATCAATGAACCGGAAACTTGTTTTAAAAGTGTATTTTTAGGTATTCGTTTATGCTAGCGAGCTAAAAATAACCCGCGAAAAATCCTCCCAGATTTTTGTATGAATCTCCCTTAAAAAAATTACTCAACTCCTTGACTGAGGTCCTGAATATATCACATGTATGTGCCCTTGGTGAGAGGAAGTAACATATCGCTTTTGAGGTTAAGTAGGACATCAAAGTCACATTGACCCGACAGTGACAGAATACTGAAAAAAATGTTCCCCAATGTAACTTGTCACTGTTCGACCTTAACTATTGAAACTTTGCAGGAATCGTACCCGTGTCAAAATATCGACCAATATTGAATTTATAATTAGTAGGTCAAATGTCACTATGACCTGACTATGGTTAAAAACAACCCCTGTCAGTGTTTTTGTTAGAAGGTCAAAGATCAAGACCTGACACCTAGGAAATGCTTTAACATAAAACAAACTTAGCATACGGGTGTATAATGCCCCGCTCTTGTATGCATTATACATAATGGAACATAATCATATGACGTTGTTTCTTAAATTTGAATATACAATAAAACCCAAAACTGTGTTATAAATATTCAGATTTACTCATAGGTTTCCCATTAAATACTTCAGTTCCATTAAAACACATGTGTGATTGATGATGTCTACAAATGATTAATCAGTGAAGTCGCAATAGTGTTGGTGCATTTTATCTGAAAATAAGAATGAATGAAAATAAGAATGAATTCTTATTTAATACAATAAAATGTTTTCAACCGTATGTTTTTAAATCCATAAATGCGTTGAATATTAATCAAATATAAGCATTTTGGTATGCATGCACATCTACTTGTAATGTTATATAAAACAACTGTAACTGTTTCAAGATTAAACTGTCACACTTGTTAATAATCGCTAAAAGAAAGTGCAGCGCATATATATAGAAACTCACATATTTATTTAATTTAAGGATGTTAAATACATTTAACTGGCATTAAATAACTTATTGCGTTGTTTACTTACATTGAGATACAACATTTCACCTTGTGGATGGTTGGAAAGAGTTATTAAGAATATATTTAAAATTTTAAAATGGCCAATCCCGTCATTCTTCGGGATCCCGCCTCGTGTATATATCGAGCTTCAGTATGTTTAAAATCTTGACATTTTGTTAGCCGGAAGGCAACAGCACGGACAATAGTGCACTTTTGCTATGTAAACAATATGGCCGTTAGCCACACGTGTTGATGTATAATTTGCGTTGCATGTTTATTTTTTCCAATGTAGGTGAAGGATTTATCACTGCCTTCCTGTAAATAAACTATTGAGGGAACAATGAATCGGCTCAATGAAATTGCTCAATTTTGATCATAACATTGATTTTGAATGCATATTTGTTTTGGCGGGAATCTAAAGCGCGATGACGTTACAAATATGGAAACCTTCGATTTACATTCGAGTAATGCTGCGAAGTGGGTGTATGGGATGTTGTGAATGGTAAAAGCAAAATACGACGAAGCAGCTACTGGTCAGAGACAACCATTGATTTTCCCATAGGCCTCCATTATAACCGTAGGGCTACCCTGATTTCCCTATATCTCGTAGCCATATATGGCACCCCTTGCCTGAAACTTACATCCAAGTGACATTTAATGAAGAACTTTTTCTCGTAGCGAATCCAATGAAAGGTTAGTCGTTTCTGGCTCCGAAGTGACTCACCCCCCATCTCCCAACCCCCACCCACTCACATTGGCATTTTTTTTCCGGCCAAATGTCAACGTGTACCTACTTTCAATTTTCAGTCATAATTTTAAAAAATAACCACAACAATATATATTAAATGTTCCATCTTGAAGAAAACATACTTATGTTTGAATTCTCAAGTTGTTTTATTTCAGTCATTATTCCAATCCAATCCTTGGTAAACTTTAGTCTAGGATGCCCTAGACTTTTTTTGGACCAATCACGGTCTGTTTTTATTTAGTAGACACGGACCTACTGAGGGATTTCGTCAGTAGCAAGGGAATGCGCCGTGTGCAACTAAAACAAATCGCTCTTTGGGGGAGGACTGAATGAAATTAGTGTGATTAAATGTGCTATAGTGACTAAACTGTATATTATATATTATGTATAATTTACGCCAATTAAAAAATAAAAAAAATTGTATGGGTAAAAGGGCAGTTATTATGACTGTATCTAACATGGTTTATTAGAATACTCACTGTTGATTGGTTATTGGGGAGTTTTTAAAAAAGCTATACAATACCTCTGACGTCATGTGCGTCAACCGTTAAGACTTCATTTTAAACGCCAGAAAACACGTTAACCGTTGCGATGACATAAAATGTGTTATTTTAAGCAACGCTACGTTCCAACAACACATTCAAATAGGAAGAAGCTGTATATTCTTCTCGTTTGATGTTGAGAGATAGGCGTAAAATGTAAGTTGTGAGAATTTGTATTTTGTGCAATCTCTCGACAAAATGTGTATCATGATACATAAAACTCCATGTCAGATAAGAAATATAACATTTCCAGCGGGTTTATATTGTGCGAGATCAAAACCTGGTGTTTGGGACTTGAAAAAGCCTCCGGCCCTTGGTATCTATGAACTTCAAGTCCCGCTCACCAGGTATTGATCTGGGACAATAGAAACCCGCTGGAAATATGTTATTTCTTAACTAAGTAGTAAATGTGTCGTTTAATTAGTAATATACAGAACCAAACAGCGAACGCACCAGTAGACAATACCTTTAATATCTCAATAATTACAATCAATAAATCAAAACAAATTTCATTCTAAACGAGACAAATATCTTGTCTATAACGACTGTAAATTTAAAAAAATTCATTCAAATCACCTGTCTCCAACGGTACCAGTCGGCATACAATAAGTTCATACATTAAAGGTATTGTCTACTGGTGCGTTAGCTGCTTGGTTCAGTATATTTTATTTCGTACTAACTGATAATGTATTTAGTAGATACAAAGAAGCAAAAGTGATGCGGTTAATTGTAATGTAATCAAGTGATGCGGTTAATTGTAATGTAATCACACCAAGCTAATACAAAATGTAAGAATAAAACTACAACGAACGTACATGCTAATGTTCTGTTAACATATTCAATGCTACAGAAAACACCTTTCTGATACGTTTAATATACCCACCCCCACCACGCACGCTCGCACGCACAAACACACACACACACACACACAACTTTCTAGCATTGACTCTCTACAGACTGTTAAGACCACGCTCAACATAATTTAAAGATTTGCACTGCATGACCACCTGATCAGCGCTAATTTGGATTATTCAGTTTGAATATCTGTGTTGGTCTTAACAAGTTTCAAGTTATGTGTATTTTCTTTTTGTTTGTGTTTGTTTTTGTGTGTGTTTTTTCAAAATTCTTGGAAGTACACCTGTACTGTAGCATGCTGGTAGTGACTCAAGAATATACTTCTTCTTAATTCTCTGTTTCAAGTAATGACTATACCTTGTGAATGGTATTACTTTTTTTAATCAGCCGCAACAGTACCTGCTTTAAAAAACACACACCTGAAGTTAACCCAAAAGTTAGCAAATGTCCTTTTTGTTCACACAAAATGTTTTTGGTTCATTTATTTTCATTTCGCCTCATTTCTTTTTAATTCGACTGGCCCCAGGAGAGTAACAACACAGGGTACCAGTTTATTAGGCTGATGAGGTCATTGTTGTATCAGGTTCTGCAGAAAGGTACCCGGGGTACATTTATGTATACAGAAACGTACCCGAAAATCTTTGAATTCCAGAACGGCCCCCGCCAAATATTCAGAAACGTACCCGGACAAACAAGATCTCATTGGCGAAATTGAAACTATTTAGAAATACCACTTAAAAAATATTGTTTATCATTAACTATAGCGCTATTGTTCTTAAAAACATATTTAGGCTGCCATAGTTAGTAATAAAATACAGAACACTAATGCTCTTCTCTTTTGGGATGATCTACGTAACCTGAGATAATGTGCTGATTAAACATTAAACATCAATTAAATTTGTTTCACTGAATGATTTATGATTAATATTAAATCAAAAAGACACGTTTTTTTACAGATGCATGTAAGTGGTGCTGATTTATTTTCCACAAACGTCAGGAAGAAAGCCTGAAGTTATGAACCACAGAGAAAAAAATGGTACAAGAAAGATTTAATTTCTGGTAATGATAGTTTTCTTTATATCGCTGTTTTTAAGAGAGAAAGCGGCGATTTTTAGCTCTACTGTCCGAAGGCCAGCAGAGCTTATGGGATGCCGAGTTGTCCGTCGTCCGTCCGTCCGTCGTCCATCGTCCGTCTGTCGTTAACCTTTGTCTCGTTAAGACTATATGGCCTTCATTTTTCATTTGATCTTTATCAAACTTTATCAGATTGTTAATGTCAATGAAAGCTCGGACAAGTTTGAAAACCAGCCAAATCGGACCAGTAACAGCGGAGTTATGGCCCTTGATTTAGTTAAAAATGCTATATTTTGCCTCGTTAAGACGATAGGGCGTTCATTATTTAACCGATCTTACCAAACTTTACCAGATTGTTAATGTCAATGATAGCTCGGACAAGTTTGAAAACCCTCCAAATCGGACCAGTAACAGCGGAGTTATGGCCCTTGATTTAGTTAAAAATGCTATATTTTGCCTCGTTAAGACGATAGGGCGTTCATTATTTAACCGATCTTACCAAACTTTACCAGATTGTTAATGTCAATGATAGCTCGGAAAAGTTCGAAAACCAGCCAGATCGGACCAGTAACAGCGGAGTTATGCCCCTTGATTTAGTTAAAAATGCTATATTTTGCCTCGTTAAGACGATAGGGCCTCCATTTTTCATCCGATCTTTACCAAACTTTACCAGATTGTTAGTGTCAATAAAAGCTCGGATAAGTTCGAAACAACCAGATCGGACCAGTAACAGCGGAGTTATGGCCCTTGATTTAGTTAAAAATGCTATATTTTGCCTCGTTAAGACGATAGGGCCTTCATTTTTCATCTGATCTTTACCAAACTTTACCAGATATTTTGACTTTTTTTTTCTTTTATTATTTTTATATTACTTTATTTTTTTGAATTTTTTTATTTTTTTTTATTTTTTATTTTTTATTTTTATTTTTTTTATTTTTTATTATCTCTACTGGCCAAGTTCGAAAACCAGCCAGATTGGACCAGTAATGGCGGAGTTATGGCTCTTGATTTAGTTAAAAATGCTCGGAGTATATTGACAATAGTTTATATAACATAGTTGCACGTGCTTTATACACGTGCTGTTGTTTGTCGGAGGTATCGTTCTGCTTTGATTGGTTGAAATGGATAAATGATTGACAACTGGCGACATGTTAATTTAAAAAGACTGTAAATAAAAGTACATCCCATCAAAAGGAAATCGTTTAAAAAAAGTAAATTCCACATCCTGAGATATTAGGAAACGATACACTTATATGTTGTTGTAAATATATGTATATATATATATAAACTTAATTATAAACACTTCAGGATGTATCCATAATTGTACTGAACAACCACGGCAGTTGCAGCCAAAGAGAAAACCAATCTAGGGTACGACCAGAAAACCCGAAGGACAAAAGTTCAAACACCAACCTGCCATTTCAGGGTTTCATAAGGTGCAGCCATGGAGTCCTAGGAGGTTGTTCGGTCATCGCACAAGACTGATGGTAGAGGGGTCAATCACCAAGCATGACTAAAAGGTAAATGAAGAAATTAAGTAATTTATGCATAATAGATTTGAAAGTTAAAATGTATCAGGCATTGTTTATAGTGTAATTGATGTCATTCACCTTGAGATGCAGAGCCCTGTGTGGTTCCCTTGGAAGAATTGGATAATTGCTTATCTAAGCAGAGGGGTAAATTTCCCTCGAATTCATGTTCATTGTGTGTCATTTTTGCCATGTTCATTAAAGGTCTTTATCATCATACCTGTATTGTTTCAGGTGCTACTTGAGTGGTGGCAGAAAACATTGATAGCGGCTCCAACGAAAAATGGACTGTTTACAATATAATTTGCAGCAACTGTGCAGTTATGCAGGTGAGAAGGTTCTAGGCATTCTGCATATTTTTATAAATGTAAATGGAGAGTGGGAATGGAATGTTCATTCCTGTTGGCGCCATATAAACATTTTGTGTTGGTAAAACGTCAATTCATAATTGAGATGCAGACTTTGTGTTTTTAAAAGTGAACCCTTTCGTTCTGAAGTAATTTCCCTTTAACTGTTAAAGAATTTTAAATTGCTAAACATCAAAGTGAAAGAAGATTTTACAGACTTTGAACATTTTGTAAGCGTTCCTTGACTTCAGCGTAATTGACATTAATTCTGAAACTGTTTTCTTAAAGACAAGTAGTTTATCAAGTGAGACAAATTTTACATTTGCTGATAAAAATTGGATTAATAACATTTGTGATATCACCAATGGTAACCATTTTGATTGTGTCAATAGTTGATATATTTCCAGATTTGTCAAATGCTTACCGTTTTTCATAAGATCAGGCATATTTAAGTAAGGGTTTGTTCCGTAATCTCACACCTAGTTTGTTTCAAAGATCACTAGTTTCGTATGGAGTTATACAATAATGCCAGCAATTTGGTACAACAATACAAAAATAATGTTTGTGTCATTCACCAACCAAGAGAAAACAGGCCTAATGTCTTTCATCCAAAATTTTGAAACAATTTTCTTTAGAAGTTATTCCCTTTAACTATAAACCAAAACAAGCAGTTATATAAAATCTGACCTAATAACAGATATAGTTGAATACATCGAATCTGTTCATTATATAATTTGATATTAATTAGTTATATTCTTGTTAAGTTTAAATTGTAATCTTTCTTGAGGCTATAAAATGCATTTTTGTACAATTGAAGTGAAAGTTGATATAAAATCGAACAGAAAAAGTAGCATTCAAGGACAACAATCAACCACAAACACACACATAAACAAAGAAAAACTTTAAAGATGAATAAAAGGCAATATAAAAAATCATAAACACAAAAGGGTTGCCAATAGGGCTACCGCCATGGAACGGTCAGTGGCAAAAAGGGGCCACTGCGGGTTTAAACCAGGTTCTAAGGTGCACCAAACCTCACTCTTATCCTACTGTAATCCCAATAAACGGGACAGTGTAAATAAAGATATTTCCGCCAGGTTATAATCTTTAACAAACAAGGCAGCATTCTAACTGCATTTGAAACTATTGTTCACGGTAACAATCAAGCGCCTAGACATTTTGGGGGAAAAAAAACAGTTTGTTAATGAGGAGATAACCAATATTTGAATCGACATGATCTTGTAAACACAAGGGGTAAAGATAATACAAGAAACTGTTCAGCTTCTGCCAGGCTTAAACTATGTTATATAATTTGATATTAATCAGCTATATTCGTGTTTTTAAATTGTAATATTTCTTGAGGCTATTAAATGCATTTTTGTACAATTGAAGTGGAAATCGAACAGAAAAACCACAAACACACACATAAGCGAAGAACAACTTTAAAGATGAATAAAAGGCAAGATAAGAAATCACAAACACAAAAGGGTTGACAATAAGGCTACCGCCTTGGAACGGTCAGTGGCAAAAAGGGGCCACTGGGGTTTATATCAGGTTCTAAGGTGCACCAAACCTCACTCTTACCCTATTGTAATCCCAATAAACGGGACAGTGTAAATAAAGATATTCCCGCCAGGTTATACTCTCTAACAAACAAGGCAGCATTAATAGGCAATATAAGTAGAACACATCAATGATCATGTATATATAATATAAAAACAACAACCTAGAAAGCCACTGACTTGGCAGAAGCGAGAGCAACAAGAGAACAAACCGTTAAGGGTACGACAAGACAAGATTAAATACAAAAATCAAAGGCTACATTCCAATAAGGATTGCGGTAGACGTCATCATAGGGTCCACAATCTGTCCAGTCATCGCACAATCAAAAAGAAAAGCATAGTGGCAAACTGTAAATGGGTCCAACACTAAACATGCAGTCCGTTGCGAAGTGGTAGGGTCATAACCTATTTTGATAAACTTTTTAACAAGTTTAATAAAGATTGTATGAAAGTGATTATGAACAAGCATATTACGAAGTTTGTAAATCACATCACCATAGAAAGAAATGTCACCAACGTTGAAGGTTTTGTGATGCGTTTAATTAAACTAGTTCTAATAAGGTAGATTGTATGTTATGAGTGTGTGGAGGGGACACATTTAGCGTTACTGATCATGTCAACTGGATTTGTACACGTTTGACATAATCGCCATACATATTTTAAGGTTTTCGGAAGTTGAAATGTTTTCTTTTAGTATCTATCCAGGTTTCGTTTACTAGATCAGGACAATTCAAATATTGGTTATTTCCATCATTAATAAACTTGTTTAATTTTCAAAAAAAGTCTAGGCCCAGTTTGATTGTTACCGTTAACACTAGTTTCATCAGCAATTAGACAATAATGCTAGTAAGTTGGTGCCAGAATACAAAATGATTTATACATGATATATTCGGAGATATATTAATGTATCTGTGTTGTGAGAGACTATATTATTATTAATTAAGATAACTGATTAAAGATGATTTGTGTCATTCACCAATAAGAAACAGACCTTGTGTCTTTAATCTAAAATTTTGGAACATTTTCTTCTTAAGAAGTAATTTCCCTTTAACTATAAACCAAAACAAGCAGTCAAATAAAATCTGACATAAGTACTGATATAGTTGGATACATAGCATCTGTTCATAATATAAGTTGATAATAATTAGTTGTATTCTTGTTTATTTCAAATTGTATTCATTGATGAGGCTTTGAAAGGAATTGTTTGTGCCATCGATGTGAAGGAACAGTTGGGTTACACAGTAATAATACAAATTAATTGAACGTTATTTATTCATTTTATATATTTGGAGATTTACTGTATGGTCTTATAAAGTCAACATGAACTTATTACGAAACGTAACTGATTCCATTCTCTAAGTATTTTCTTAACGGTGATGAGTAGAACGTCACTAACTCTAAAATGTCTTTAACATAAATGTTGAACCATTTCTGTCATTGTAGTTCCCTTTAACTTTTACATTGATGGTCTGTCTTAAAAAATCTTATATAACTACAGAGATCGTATGACAATACAGAAATAGGTCACATCACTGAGTAACATAATTTGAAATGATTAAGTTGAATACTATATATTATAATTATAATCGTTCTGGAGGCCTTGTACCATTTAAGTGTAAGAAGGTTCATATGGAATTTGGCAATAATACAACAATAATACAAATGGTATGTCGTGTATACATCATATATATGGGTATTAAATGTATCTGGCATGTGGGAGTCATGTGTACTTATTATAATATATAACTGATTAATTTGAATGCTATTTATTCATGGTATATATTTTGAGATTTACTGTATCGGTCTTGTAGAGTCACCATGAACGTATTACGAAATGCAACTGATTCCATTCTCTAAGTATCTTCTTAACAGTGACGAGCAGAACGTCACTTACGTCACTAACTCCAAAATGCAGTCTTTGTCCATAGTCTTAAAATAAAATGTTGAACCATTTCTGTCATACAATATTGTTCCCTTTAACTTTTACATTGACGTTCTGTCTTAATAAATCTTATAATTACAGAGATCGTATGGCAATACAGACAGGTCACATCACTGAGTAATTGTACCATTTAAGTGTAAGAAGGTTCGTATGGAATTTTGCAATAATACAACAGTAATACAGATGGTATGTAGTGTATGCATCATATATTTGGATACTAAAAAATTCCACTCCCAAAGGTGTTGGTTTTATTTTGGTGCTTATAATGTTTGCATCGACCCAGACAAATACAAAAAATGGTATTCAAATCCAATATAAAGTTATTTCCCTTAGTCAATAGTGACTGCAATTATATATTAACCTGAATCGGACTGCCAATAATTTAACTAATATTCCGTATAGCTGGTTATTTCTGCGGCCAAAATTTTCTGCATTTATATGTATTATATTTCTGCGAATTGCCCAGAACCAGTGTTCTTATTTCTGCGGACGATTGAAACCCGAAGTGAGTTTATTGTGTCGGGAATTGTATAAATGATTAACGACTACAAATTTCGTTGACGACGTCGTCTATTTAAGTAATGTCGGTAATTACAATATCTATGCAAGAAACTTTATTGAAAATATATTGAGACAGTTCATATGTCAAAATAATTAACAGAGCGTAAATAAACGCATTGAAAATCGGCAATACGCATTGAGAACCATTATTAATGGGTACAAATCACAGAACAAGTATTCATTCCATTACGGCTTTGAAATGACACGAATTCTGTTCTGAAATCGTAAACAGTCAAAAACAAAAAACAGTGTATTCGTTCATAATTAGTAGACGCTTATTAAAATATTCTATTTTTAGACTTGTTCCCGTAAACGCTGTAGTATTTTAGACACGAACAGCCAGGTAATTATCAATAGACGCTGTTAAAATAACTTCAGGTGAAATGACATAAATAATTCAGGTGAAAATTCATAACAAACGATCGCTAGCCAGGTAATTACAATATCTATGCAAGAAACTTTATTGAAAATATATTGAGACAGTTCATATGTCAAAAAAATTTACAGAGCGTAAATAAACGCATTGAAAATCGGCAATACGCATTGAGAACCATTATTAATGGGTACAAATCACAGAACAAGTATTCATTCCATTACGGCTTTGAAATGACACGAATTCTGTTCTGAAATCGTAAACAGTCAAAAACAAAAAACAGTGTATTCGTTCATAATGAGTAGACGCTTATTAAACTATTCTATTTTTAGACTTGTTCCCGTAAACGCTGTAGTATTTTAGACACGAACAGCCAGGTAATTATCAATAGACGCTGTTAAAATAACTTCAGGTGAAATGACATAAATAATTCAGGTGAAAATTCATAACAAACGATCGCTAGCCAGGTAATTACAATATCTATGCAAGAAACCATATTGAAAATATATTGAGACAGTTCATATGTCAAAAACATTAACAGAGCGTAAATAAACGCATTGAAAATCGGCAATACGCATTGAGAACCATTATTAATGGGTACAAATCACAGAACAAGTATTCATTCCATTACGGCTTTGAAATGACACGAATTCTGTTCTGAAATCGTAAACAGTCAAAAACAAAAAACAGTGTATTCGTTCATAATTAGTAGACGCTTATTAAAATATTCTATTTTTAGACTGGTTCCCGTAAACGCTGTAGTATTTTAGACACGAACAGCCAGCTAATTATCAATAGACGCTGTTAAAATAACTTCAGGTGAAATGACATAAATCATTCAGGTGAAAATTCATAACAAACGATCGCCAGCCATATTCATGATGAAGAGTATCAGCATACCGTATATCAATTGTAATCCATTAGCACGTTTATACAATAGAAAAGATTACAATTACCCGATATTTACTCACGGTGTTTGTACAAACCGTTATTCAACATCTCTCGATAATTGTTCGAGGCTATAATGTACACCTGTTATGGCTAGGTAATCACACTGTCGCACCGAGTTGTGTTTTGGGAATTTTATTTTGCGTTATAATTTTCTGCTGATGATTATTTTTTGCGGATGGGACCGGACCCTCAAATAGTAGAAATATATTCCACGCAGAAAAAACCAGCTATACGGTACATCTCATCTCCGTTCATAATATTTGATGACTGCGAATTAATATAAATAATCAATATAAAAGTGTGGATCTAGGAATCTAAAAATTGTTAAAGAATGTGGACACATACTGTCAAACTTAAAGATACTCTGTAAATACAAAGGCATACACGATGTGTAAGATTGTATATAATTTCATTTTCAGACTGGTCGGTTAGAAGTCCCATGGAGCACGTGCCAGTGTTGTAAAGAAGTATGTCATGTGGAATTAACAGTACGATGTGATACATGTACCACGTGATTTAAGACAAGATTCCGAACACATTGTGTTATATGAAATTATCTTATACTGTTGGTATTTACAGAAACTATATATTAGATATGGATAAGGACAAGCAAATCTTGAAGAAGCTTTTTTCTTACCCTTCGTTATTAAAGAGCCTTCCATTCGTCGAAAAGCTGTCAAAAGAAGGCCATATCACGATCGAGCAGATTATTCATAAAAGTGCAATCCTATATTATCTTTATGATACTGATATGGAAAATACGCGGGAGTGGAACTTTGTAGGTTTCATGTATTTTATACTCGGGGATAAAGAAAAGGCCTTTGAATATATCGACAAAGCACTTGATAACACGAACACTAATATAAATGCCTGAAACAAGGTGATTATTTTGAAAGTGACAAAGAGTTAAAGAATCTTGAAAATCTGAAAAGGAACTCACTGGAATTACTATATGCCAAGGCTGAATTGGCATTTGGCTACTCCCGACTCGGAGTACCAGCGTATACAGACGCAGAGGAGCTGTTTATGGAAGTTCTAGAAGAAGTCGACAGAGATAAGGTACCTGTACCACCGGATAATGTTGTAACATGGCGGTATGGACTTGCCGCGGTGATTAAAAGAGGCCTCAATATCCACAACGTCTTCGGTGTACCGAATCTAGATTTTAAGGGAAAATATCAGAGAGTACTGGATATTTATCTGGTTATTGTTAAAACTGCACCTGTAAAACTGAGACTTGTTGCCATGTCATATGTAGAAATTGGCCTTGTTCTGGAGTCTATAGAACGACAAAAAAAGGAATTTCCGACGGGCACTTCGGAGTTCTTTCACAGAAACACGCCACCACACGAGTGTCGATCGGATTACTATTTCAAGCGAGCATTAGAAGTTGGACCTTGTACTGTTTTCGTTCTCGAGCGTTGTGGTCAATATTACAGATACCACGGAGATGTGGAGAAATCTGTTAAGTTACTTCGGAGAGCCATTGAAATTAGGGAAACACCATTTAACCACCACCACTTGGCTTTGTCACTTAAACGGCAGCTTGAGATGAACTGTCGAAAATCAAAGCCATTTTGCAAGCCTATTCAAAACTGGGGAGCCAGTCGTGATGCCACAGAAGAAGTAACACAAACAGATGTAATGAAAATGGACTTAGACGAAGCTAATTCGGGTTGCCGGAGTGCACTCTCTAGTGGCAATTATAATGGAGGGGGACGTGGGAACGACAACATATATCGCGGTGTATCAGCTCGTGGCAATTATAATGGAGGGGGACGTGGGAACGAGAACATAAATCGCGGTGTATCAGGTCGTGGCAATTATAATGGAGGGGGACGTGGGAACGAGAACATATATCACGGTGGATCAGCTCGTGGCAATTATAATGGAGGGGGACGTGGGAACGAGAACATATATCGCGGTGTATCAGGTCGTGGCAATTATAATGGAGGGGGACGTGGGAACGAGAACATATATCGCGGTGGATCAGCTCGTGGCAATGATAATGGAGGGGGACGTGAGAACGAGAACATATATCGCGGTGGATCAGCTCGTGTCAATTATAATGGAGGGGGACGTGGGAACGAGAACATATATCGCGGTGGATCAGCTCGTGGCAATTATAATGGAGGGGGACGTGGGAACGAAAACATATATCGCGGTGGATCAGCTCGTGTCAATTATAATGGAGGGGGACGTGGGAACGAGAACATGTATCGCGGTGGATCAGCTCGTGTCAATTATAATGGAGGGGGACGTGGGTACGAGAACATGTATCGCGGTGCACGTGGTTCGGGACGTGGAGACGAGAACGTACACCGCGCTGAATCGTTTAGTGGAAATCACAATCAAGTTGAGCGTTGGAAGAAAAACAACCACTACAATGAACTGAACATGATCAAAAGCCCTCGAGAGATGCAATACATCGAAGAAAATGGAAATGAATCTGCTATTAAAGAGATACTGTACCATCTTGATAAATCCATAGAACTTGGGGCCAATCAAGGCGCTCTCTATGATAAGGCCTTGGTTCAAAGAGCTTTAGGACGGTATGATGAAGCGATAAAAGTGTTTACAGAACTATTTCAGCATAAGCAGGCATCGCTTGTTCATCTCGCCAATTCTTATGAACAGGCCGGGTTCTGCATGATTGATAAAGCCGAAGATGCTCAAAATCCAATCGAGAAGGAGAAGTTGAAATATAATTCCAAAATAAACCTCATGAAATCATTGGAAATATCGTGCAAGCTAGTAACACAAATCAAGTCTTTGAACATGTGTTGGTCCTCTGCACCAACGCTGAAAAAACTCCTACTCGGACAAGCCAAGACGAAAGAAACTTACAAGGAGCTTGGTGATCTACATAGGAAAATCAAATGTTATGGACAGGCTATTGGATTTTATCAAGAAGTCATATCACTTGAAGATGATGACGATGAAATGGCTGATATATACCAAAAAATTGTCAGAACTTTTATTGAAGCGAACCATTATGATGCAGCAATTCTTACGTTTGACATGTTGTTATGCTTGCCAGATGGATATGGAAAAGTAGATCAAAGTTTATACCTACGTGCCCATATAGAGGGTGGAATTGATGCATATCGAAAGAGAGAAAATAAAATGGCAGTGCTTCGAATCAGAAATGCTCTTGAATTTGATGAACGTGGACAAGTGGCTTCCTCGAGAAATGACAGAGATCCTGGACAAGTGCCTTCCCCGAGTGGTGATACTGATCCTCGACAAGCGGCTTCCCCGGATGAATATCCTGAACATTTTGATATTTTCATTTTGTGTAATGAAGCCGATGAAGTGTCCGAGAATCAGGCACGAACTCTCAGGATAGCTTTTATTAATATGGGCCTCGGGGTCACATTAAACGATGAACATGTGCGCGAAGACTTCAGGCTACGAGGTATCGCTGATATCATGAGGAGAAGCAGCATTTATGTAATACTAGGCTTAGACGGAACTGCAGATGCAATTAAACCATGGATAGAAATGACATTTGTAACTCCATCGATTCTGGAAAGAGAGCGTGGTAACACGGTTTTTGTTAAAAGATGCAAAGATTCCGCCCTACCCCTTCAGTTTAGTACCTTTCCAAATATCATTTTCGACTCAAGAATTGACAGTGAATTATCACCGGACCATCTGAGTGATGACCAGTTGTCTTGGATGCAAGATTTACTCATGCAACTTACCATTAGATCAAAATAAACGATATTGAAATGCTAGAAGAAAACCAGAAATTATGCTAACCGTTTCTGGTCAAATGAGCTGGTGAATGGAGCGTGATGTTTCATTGATTTGATGGCTATGCAACGCGTTAAACAGAGACATTTATATTGAGAGCATACAGGAGTATAAGGTATTCAATTCCACTTCTCTCTACGCAGATTTTAGTTTTAACTTCTGATACACAGAACTGTCCGATGGATACCCGACCGATGGGCGTGGAGATAGGACTAGAGGGCATTGCTATCAGAGGGGTG
This sequence comes from Cyrtodaria siliqua, assembly GCA_037043455.1. Lineage (NCBI taxonomy): Eukaryota > Metazoa > Mollusca > Bivalvia > Adapedonta > Hiatellidae > Cyrtodaria > Cyrtodaria siliqua. The sequence continues at coordinate 465,835 of JAWPHD010000307.1, read as the reverse complement.
CAGTGTAGACTTAAACATTCCCTACGTACTAAAATGGACTGATATTATGTTGTTTTTATAAATTATTTAGATTATTATTATTGTTTTTACTGCTGTTGTTGTTGTTGTTGTTATTGTCATTGCTGCTGATCGTCTACTTGCAATCAAATGAAGTCCCCTGAACAAACTTTCGGCGATATGGTGGACCAAACATTTTAAAAACTTTAAATAAAAAAGTGTTTTCTAATCACACATTTTTAACCACTATTTCGGCGTACTGATGAAATAAAATAAAACGCTTTCGCCTTCCATCCTCTACCGGATGCTTTAATTTTGATATGGAAAAATAGATCGAAGTTTGTACATACGTGCGCACATAGATGGTGGAATTGATGCATAACATAAAAGAGAGAAATATAAAAAGATCAGACAGGGAAAGTAGCATTCAAGGAGGACAGTCAACCACAATACACAGAAACAGACACGCAAACAGACAAACAAGAAGGCAAATGCCTTAATAAATGCAAACGACATCACAAACATAAAAGGGTTGACAATAGGGCTACCGCCTTGGAACGGTCAGTGGCAAAGTAGGCCACTAGGGGTTTAAACCGGTTCTAGGGTGCACCAAACCTCACACTTACCCTACTGTCATCCCATTAAAACAGGACAGTGTAAATAAAGAAATCGCCGCCATGATCTAATCTCTTACCAACAAGGCAGCATCAATAGGCAATATAAGTAAAACACAAATATGCTCGTGTAAATATAATACAAAAAAACAATGACTTGGCAGAAGCCAGAGCAGTAAGAGAATACACCATTAAGGGCACGACAAGAAATTCATGGACAAACATCAAACGCCACCGTCCCAATGGGCTTTAGGTAGGCGTCATCATAGGGTCCACAGCCTGTCCGGTCATCGTACAATTAAAGAGGAAAGCATAGTGGCGAACTGTAAAAGGGTCCACCACCAAGCATGCAGTACAAGACTGATGGACGTGATGCAAGATCATTGGCTTCCGCGGATGAAGACTCAATGGAACATTTTGATATTTTCATTTTGTCTGACGAGGCTTCCCAGGATCGGGTACAGACTGTACGGACAGCTATGACTGAGGTTGGCCCCGCTGTCACAATAAACGACGACGATGTCTTCAACAAATCTAAGTTATCGGGAATCGCTGATGCCATTGCAAAAAGCAGCCATTGTCTTATTTTAGGCTTGGATGGACACACAGAGGCAACGAAATCATAGACCGATTTGAATTATTTTACTGCAATAATTCTAAAAACAGGGCGTGGTTTCACGGTTCTTGTTAAAAGGTGCTAGGATTCCGACCTACCTGTTTAGTTTATTCATATTCCAAATATCATATTCGACTCAAGAATTGACTGTAAAAAGTCCCCGGGCATTATGTGTGATGAACAGATGGCTTGGGTGAAGGAGTTACTCATGATACTTATGATGGGATCTACTTAAGGGGTGATGAAATACTCATAAAACATAAAAGGCTTACAAGCTGGAGAATAGATGTGTTGTTTATTTTTGATTGAAGGCTCTCCAATATAAGACATTGCATAGACGTATATAATACGTACGTTACATTGAAATATGGAATACAGGAATAACCGGACGATACCTACGATACCTGGTTCCTTGTTAGTCTTTGATATACGACATGTTGCGTTTAGATCCCGGACGATGGCCCTCGCCACTATCCTGAGTAGATGGAAGGGTCTGTTTATCCCATGAATTAAGTATATACTAAAACACTGTGTGTACGTAATAACATGGACTGATGTAAATTAGTTTAATTATACACTGTGTTGTTTTAATGGCGTGTACTTACAATCAAACGAATTCAAAATCTTTAATATATTTAGAAAACGTTGTAGGAACTCCGATTTAGGATGGTCATAATTATTTCAATTTTTTAGTTTTTTATTTGCATTTATAAACTAGCACACCAACAAAATAAAAATAATTGCAGAGGGGATATACAAATTTGATTAGACAATAAGCGTTAACGTCAAAAACGTAATTTTCAGACGTGTTTATCAGTAAAGAATGTTATAAAATGTTATCATTTTCCGAGAGAGCACTAGCTAGTTATTAAAAGAAATAGGTATTATCTGAAATGAGTTGAAAACGATATCAAATAGAATCCTAAATTGACATCGTCGATTAAATTTGCACGTATTGCCTTAGAGGAGGCTTATTTGAATATTTGATTCAATTATGCAATAAAGAGTCAATTAACATATTAGAAAATGTATAAAGACTGATATCCCACAATTAAATTGTTTGCTTAAATAAACAACGCCACATGCACTCTTTACGTTACGTTATTTCCTATATATTAACGGTTAATGGAAAATAAACCGTGCATACAATTTATGACTTGATTATCTCTTGGAAATTAACATAAACCATAATATTTGTGAATCTTGAAAATTGACGTCAACGTTAACGTAATGATAACGTAAGAATTAACGATCTTGTACCAATGAGAGTAGATCAAATTGATCAAAAAGATATGTTTGTTTTTTGTTGATTTTCTAACCAAATTCTGTCGGAGTACATTTTTAGTGTATTACTTTGTACGTTTTTCTTACATTACATTATAGTAAATAATCGTGGTGTGTGCGTGCATGTTTATTTGAGTGTGTGTTTATGTCTGTTTATATATATGTAAGTATATGTGTGAGTGTGTAAAGAAACTGTTTAGTATTTTATTATTGTATTCATAATTCAATCATACTGAATAAACGGCAGCTATGTCAGTTAATCCAGTCCAATGGAAATCAGTGGGATTCAGACAGTCCACAAATTGACTTTTAGTTCTTCTGTTCTAAGTTCAATTCTTTCACAGACAGGTGAGCTTTGACTAGACGGCTGCAAGCGGTTATAGTAATACCTTTGGAATGCAGTTTTTATACGGTTCAGCAATGTGTTTGTCTAAATATATATATATATATATATAACTGATTGATAAACTAGTATATTATATTATGCGTAACTTGTTTGTTTTTGGTCATATTACTTGATATTCAATGTCTTAGATACTAGATGTTTGGCTACTTCCTTCACCTTTGAATACTAGTATGATTGACTTCTATCTTGAATAAATCTGTCTTGAAGCCTTTAGTAATATACGTTTTTCTGTCACCATTAGTAACAACCATGTGTAGTTTTTGAAACATCATATAGATTTATTGATATATATGTAGAATGTGTTGAAATATGAAAATAGTAAAACACAATTCAGTAATTGATTTTATGACAGAATTTCAGATACAAAAACTATTGTAGTTAAGGATTTTTCTTCATTTCTTGCGATATTATTGGAGAACAAATGGAATAAAACCTCGTATCGCAGCGGAGCGGTTTTATTCAACATTTGTGGCCCATCTTGACGTGTTATATATCGATAACATCGCAAAAAATAAAAAAGTGTCCTTATAATTTCGAACCTCTATACATTTAAATATGAAATTAGGATGTTTAAACGTTATCAAATAATGACGTCATTTTAAAATACATCCTAATTTATGGACTTGCATGTTATCGAAAAATAACAACATATATTTAAGACTGCTTAACCAATCAGAATGCAGGAAATTCTTATATTATTCAGATTTTGTAATTATATCGGAATAATAATTGAAAAGTTAACTCACAATGAAAATTATAAAGATTTCCCTGAGAAAATATATCTCTACTATCCTTGACTCTGTGTAAACTGTAAAGGAATGGTCGAAGTTTTTATTGACACAGGTGATTAGAAAGGACATTCATAAATATCGCATGGGAGCTGATATACTTCCTTTAAACGTACAATTTAAAGAAATGTTCAAAGCTGTAGAAGTACCAAAATATTTCGTGACAGGGGAAATGTGTCAAATCAATATCACAATCACGTATTGGAAATAGTAACATAAATGTTGATCTATATTATAATCATTTAAGACAGAATCTACACTTTGACTGCGGCAGCGAAATTTAACATGGATAGCACTTTTTCAAATGTAACTATTTTATCAATTACCAGTTGCGAGCTGTTTAAAAACAAGAATACTACTCAGTCAGTATATTGTATACGACAATGTCGACCTAATTAAGGAAGAAAATTAAATGATTTTGTGTTTTGAAAGTCAATCAATTTCTTAAGAATACTTAACATTTTCTGAAGAAAATTGTTCACCAAGTTTTTTCAAACATATCCCCATAGTTGAATACCTGAAGTTGGGGGAATTGGGGATGGCGACGCGATGATTTGAGTTTGAATTGCAGAGTGAAATTCTTTTTAAGTATTGTATTGTTGTTTTGGCTTTCCTTTCTGTATTTGTTCGTCAGTTCTTTTCAATGTTTACGTTTTCGTGTCCTCCTACTCGTGTAACGATATTCCTCAGAATGTGTCGGTCGATTTTATGTGTCAGTCGATTTTATGTTGACGCAGTGGTGAGGACTGAATCTAATGTTGTTATAACTTGTTAGTTTGGTGTTTAGCTTTCAACTATATTTCAATTATATCACAGCGTTATCTACTTCTAGCAGTGAGCTCAATGCTCATGACATGTTACCCCACACAGTCAAATTATACTGACAGTCCTAGAACTATATTTTTATATAATATGGTTATAACTTGTAGTGCCAACAATTTGTTACTTATATAAATGTTAAATATTGCATGTAGATTTTTGAAAGCAATACAATATAACTGACCTAAAATGGCATTAATCATATTAAAAACATAGACATAAGGCGATTTCAATATAGAACACATCCTCTGATAATGTTGATACGCTGACCTAATAAATAATGAAACTAGTTAAATGTCCACTCGGATCAGAATTAATTTTCGCAAATCATGGGGCGAATGGACATATAATGACTGAGGTAGTGCCACACTGTTACACCTTATCTATTTTATCTTTTTAGGATTTTTAATATGTTTTCAATATGATTTTCAATATGTTACGTTATAAACTGACCATATGCATATTGCATTTTAAGTTTTTCTCTCTTTTTTGGAGATGTATTCGATGTATGGAGAATAAGTGAAATATTTGTGACACATTTTGAATTGGTATACATCGATAACATCGAAAAAAGTGAAAAACAATGTTTATAATTACCATATCTCTATATATTTGTTTTATATTTATGATATTGAACGGCTTACAGATATGATGTCAAAACGTTATCAATCAATAATTTCAACCTCATTAACATTTACTGTAATTTCATTGGTCTAAATGACACGAGTGACGTAATTTCTCGGCGAACAATTTTTCGATAAACAACCCGAACGGACTATTTTTTCCTTGTCGTTAGATCCGCCATTGAACTCCGCAATTGAAAAAATGAAACCCAATAAAATGAACTCTTCTACGTGTATTAAAGCGACCTTTGTAAAATTTCATTTCATATTTACCTATGTTCGGTTAATAAGACTAGAAATCGAGGATAAAAAGTCGATGAGAGGTTGATTGTCCCTGTTCCGACTCCATAACAACATGTTTAGATGACGATGCTGTGGATGAAGGCTTGTAATTGCTAGTTTTCTGTTTTTTGACTGCTCTACTTTCAGCCTGTTTGAGCTTCTTTTATCTTCACTATCACTACCGCACAGACTGGGTTGCTCGTATTCTTTAACAATGTCAGCCCCCGGGAGAATTATCTGTGACCTTAATCAGTTTATTTCGCTTTTTTAATTTCCCTACCAATTTTAAAGCACTATTAGCAGCAAAGTCCTCTGGGAGTTTATTTACTAAGAGTATGATAATGGACCTTTGGAAACGGCCGAGCACGACACATACGAAATATTGCAGTCTCGGTTTGATTGAGACTGTTCATGAGCGGTAGTGAAATATGCTAGCTACCGCTCACGCCCTCTAGCCCCGGGTTGAGCAGAACTGAATATTCATAAAATCAACAGCACAACATTTTAACCATCCCGAAGATGGCATGCATATGGCGGTGGACATGGAGTTATCCTTCTTTAACGTCTTCACCATGTCGTACGGCGTATGGTCCCAGTATCTAATAAAATGAAATGCCCCGAAGAGCGAAATAAACATAATGGAATTTAGTTGGGAGCAGCGGTTATGAAGCCTGCGTATAAAAAGCAGACAACATATCCTATGAGTGGTTAAACAATACCCAGAGCCTTTTATCGGCCGGAGTAATGGAACCACTGAATCAAAAATTAAGTAAGAAAACAAAAGAAATTGAAAATGTACCACCGATAACTAATTATAAGCCTTCCTGTATTTCAAGGTTGAATTCAAATTATATGCGATGTGAGTTTGAGTCAATTTTTTCGTTTTAAGGTACTTCTGCAATTTGAATTGGTGATTTCCAACCTGTGACAATGAAAACCATTTCGATGCAATATGCATTTTAAGCACAAGTTAGGGCATTAAATCGAGTGCTTTTATTATTTATTATATATATAGCATATATAGAGAAAGAAATCAAAAGAAAAAAATCAATAGTTAGTAATTATTTTAAATTAAAAAAACTGCCATTTTCCTGCATCCACACAGTAATATTCAGAGAAGCAAATTAAATATTATAAATAGCAATGTTATCTTCAAAGTCTTATCTAGGGCAGCTGAAAATGAATTTTTAGCTCTACTGGCCGAAGGCCAGCAGAGCTTATGGGATGCCGAGTTGACCGTCGTCCGTCCGTCGTCCGTTGTCCGTCGTCCGTTGTTAACTTTTGTCTCGTTAAGACGATAGGGCCTTTATTTTTCATCCAATCTTTACCAAAATTTAACAGGTTGTTAATATTAATGACAGCTCAGAAGAGTTTGAAAACCAGCAAGATCGGCAAAGTTACAATGGAGTTATGGCCCTTGATTTAGTTAAAAATGCTATATTTTGCCTCGTTAAGACGATAGGGCCTTCATTTTTCATTCTATCTTTACCTATCTATACCACATTGTTAATATCAACGAAAGCTCGGACAAGTTTGAAAACCAACCAGATCGGACCAGTAACACCAGAGTTATGGTCCTTGATTTAGTTAAAAATGCTATATTGCTATATTTTGCCTCGTTAAGATGATAGGGCCTTCGTTTTTCATACTATCTTTACTAAACTTTACCACATTGTTAATATCAATGAAAGCTCAGACAAGTTCGAAAACCAGCCATATCGGACTAGTAACAGCGGAGTTATGGCCCTTGATTAAGTTAAAAATGCTATATTTTGCCTCGTTAAGACGATAGGGGCTTCATTGTTCATTCGATCTTTACCAAACTTTATCAGATTGTTAATATCAATGACAGCTCAAACAAGTTAAAAAACCAGCCATATCGGAATAGAAACAACGGCGTTTTGGCCCTTGATTTAGTTAAAAATGCTATATTTTGCCTCGTTAAGACAATAGGGGCTTCATTGTTCATCAGATCATTACCAAACTTTATCAGATTGTTAATATCAATGAAAGCTCGGACAAGTTCGAAAACCAAACATATCGGACCAGTAACAGCGAAGTTATGGCCCTTGATTTAGTTCAAAACGCTATATTTTGCCTCGTTAAGACGAGAGGGCCTCCATTTTTCATCCGATCGTTACCGAACTTTTTTTTTAGTTAAAAATGCTATATTGCTATATTTTGCCTCGTTAAGATGATAGGGCCTTCGTTTTTCATCCAATCTTTACCAAACTTTACCACATTGTTAATATGAATAAAAGCTCAGACAAGTTCAAAAATCAGCCATATCGAATTAGTAACAGCGGAGTTATGACCCTTGATTTAGTTAAAAATGCTATATTTTGCATCGTTAAGACGATAGGGGCTTCATTGTTCATCCGATCTTTACCAAACTTTATCAGCTTGTTAATGTCATTGAAAGCTCAAACAAGTTCGAAAATCAGCCATATCAAACAAGTAACAGCGGAGTTATGGCCCTTGATTTAGTTAAAAATGCTATATTTTGCCTCGTTAAGACGATAGGGGTTTCATTGTTCATCCGATCTTTACCAAACTTTATCAGGTTGTTAATAATAATCAAAGCTCGAACAAATTCGAAAACTAGCCATATCGGACCAGTAACAGCGGAGTTATGGCCCTTGATTTAGTTAAAAATTCTATATTTTGCCTCATTAAAACGATAGGGGCTTCATTTTTCATCCGATCTTTACCAGACTTTATCAGATTGTTAATATCAATGAAAGCTCGGACAAGTTCGAAAACCATACATATCGGACCAGTAACAGCGGAGTTATGGCCCTTGATTTAGATCAAAACGCTATATTTTGCCTCGTTAAGACGAGAGGGCCTCCATTTTTAATCCGATCGTTACGTTTTTGTTTTTTTTTTCTTATTTTTTTTTGCTAATTTTTTCTTGTAATTGTTTTTTTTTTAATATCTTTTTTTTTAGCTCTATGTTGGACCAGTCGGACCAGTAACAGAGGAGTTATGGCTCTTGATTTAGTTAAAAATGCAATAGTTTGCCTTGTTAAGATGATAGGGCCTTCATTTTTCATCTGACGAAACTTTACCAGATTTTTTTACTTTTTTTTCTTTTATTATTTTTATATTGCTTTATTTGCCTCGTTTATATGGTAGGGCCTTCATTTTTCATCTGATCTTTACCGAACCTTAACAGATTCTTTAGTTATGGCCCTTGATTTAGTTCAAAAGCTGTTTTTTGCCCGAAACTTCCAAAAAAACGTAAATGGCAGTCACTCGCTTCATTGATGTTATAAGAGCCATGTTAGCCAGTAGAGCGTCCACAGGCCCTCTTGGGCCTCTTGTTTAAATGTGTATACCAATCACTTGAAACTTTACAATTATTGTACATGAACACATTCTCAAAATCAATTTCCAATGGCCATAATGTGGTGACAATGTAATACACAAAGTATAGGGGTTCCTGAAGGTTTACATTATCATGACATTATAATACAGGTGAGTTAGCCTAGGTAATTGCAATGTATGCATGGTCAAGATTGAATACACACATCTGTTTACCTACATGGCACCTCATTTTTCATGCATGAGCTAAGCATGCTAAGTTACACATGTACATTTGTAATATTGCTGGAAGACACCTCTGTGTTTGGTCAAATTTGAGCCAAAATGAAATAAATTTCAAAATTTTGGATTTCAAATGCCCTTGATAAGATTGAGAGGATTATATGGATGTTATTTGTTTTTAGTTTAACGTTGTGGATATTTCTAGGCGGATGCAAAAAAAATGGTATATTTTAATGTCAGATTGTACATAAATGATAACATTTTTAGAACACTTTTTTATTCTTCATTTGGTCTTATATATGTTTTGTATAATGGAAATCAATTTGTTGCGTTATTATCATTAATTTCATAAAATCAGCCAAAATGAAGTTTCAGTTTCACAGGAAGGACTCTGCCCAATTCAAAATTTTGAATATCCTTAACGTTTATGTCATTTCTCAGATATTTTAATTGTCGTCAAGATATTCTCTGAATAAACCGAAAGCATGAAAAGCTTCGTTACTGGTCGCGTCCCCCGAGAACTTACCTCTGTTATGCATTGAAGTCCCAGAAGCTTCCTCGTGATCTCGAGTTGATTATCCCTGTTCCGACTCCATAGGAAACACCCCAACTACACGTATCTCAAAACGTTGTAAACTGCAACATGCTACTTAGCCTGTCATATCTCGAATGATTGAACGCAGTTCAATTTCAGTATATGTACACTGTGTGCATAAGTGAGATACACGACTAGTTTACCAGGTAAAACAGGTAAAACTAGTCAGAACCAGATAATATACTTAAAGCTATATTATCTGTACAGATTTTGATCTAAAATCACGTACAAAATAATTACACCATAAACACTAATAAATATATATAACGGGTATCTATCCAATTCGCCATAAACACCTGCGTTGCTGGTTGATAGTTTCACATGTAGCACTGTTTTGCAAAACTTTAAGTGTATGCTCTACAACTGTTTTGATTGTGTTCCCCCATACTTCACATGCGTAATTTAGAATTGATGTTACAAAGGGATGAAACAGCTGACATAGTGTTTTAGGAGTGAAGTCATACTTTTTTATATTATGAGAGGTAGTAATTTCTTCAGTATTATTAAACTATAATAGTATACACACTTTTGTGTTGAATTACACAATTTATTATAACTAATAAATGAAGGAATATGTTATTGAATTTATTAAACTTGGCACAGATAATTTTAACTGAGATGCTTGTCAAGCACTGGATCATACTATTTGTGATAACGAGTTTAATAAATTAAAAAATAAGTCAGCACATAACCCAGAAATCGGCTGTTATTTCCTTTAGATCAAAATCCTATACATAGATATACCACTAGTGGTTTACACAAAATATAGAAATGTGTTATATCACTCCCAAGCTGTAAGCTATGAGAAATAGATCTAAGGCGTTTTAGTTGTTAAATTGTTGCAATACTGGTTGATAGTTTGTATCCACTTAAATGAAAAGTTTTATGGTCTTTAAACGTTATCACGGTTTCAAGTTTGGTCCTTCATCTGAATGGTGTAAATTATAGAGGATATGTAAGGATTGAATTTGATATTTCGATCTTCCTACGGGTATGACAAAACAGTAGCTAGGTTAAAGTTAGCTAGAAGCTTTAAAGCTTCAAACTAGATAATGTTTTTTATATCCCGTGTGTTCGAAATACAATTCCTTAAACTAGCTAATGTAATGTATGCATTTTGTATTTAGTGGGGGTCATCATTGACTGAATATATACAATAAGGACATAATTAGTTCCTTCAGTGGCATAACGACATGCGTAATGCAGCAATATCTGTGATTTCTTTAATTCGTCAACCTAAATGAAATAGACCGTGTGAGGAACTAACAACCCCGTGTGTGTGGTACCACTATAACAGCTGCTGCTGTGTACGATGATTATAATTTGTAGAGTTGACTGTATTTGCATTTAGTACGCATTTATGTAAGTGCACTTTCTTAAACAAACAGTGGTATAAACTAAACCAGGTTTTTCTAATCGAATTCTATGCTAATTTATTATTTTCTATAACTATCAAACAATGCATCAACTTGTATTAATTGCCTAAATAATTAAAGAAAAGCTGCGTTTTAAAATAATAGTGTGGAAAAGAAGTAGCTTGTTCCGAATTTCCATTTAAAATGCTCTTCGCGCATTTTAAATCTTATTATATTTTTTCAGGATTTTGTGTTAAAAAGTTTTGGCAGGCCTGAATAAGTTTGCTTTCTTTATATTTATAATTAAATCAAATTTATGCAAGCATGCGATTGACAATGGCTGTTCAGCTTTTAGTATATTATATATAATGTTTGTATAGCATGTATAGGCTGAAACAGTTTATTCTATGATATACATATGTTGTGATAGGAATAAAACCTTCGTGGTTGGTTCTTTTTGGTTATTGCTTCAGCTATTTGTGAGTCTGATGACAAGGCTGGTGCAATAGTACAGAACCAATCACTTAAGTGCAATTTGTCATATTATGTTATTGTTGTAAATGAAATTTATTTTCATATAGTCTCTTATAATACTTTTAGAATGGCATAGTTAAAATCATATATAATGTTTTATTGGTATATATTACTGTACTATGACGAGACGTTAATAAACTATAATAATATGAAATAATAATAATATAGAATATGGGTTATCTTGTTTTTGATACTCAAAAGTCAAAAGACGTGTGCAGTACAAACAGTATCACATTGTTTTTTACACATCTGCATTTTCTGTACATAAGTACGTTCATTTTCTTAATTGATCGGTCTTTTTTGATCTGATATTATTATATTGTGAGCTGTTAGCTTTTTAAAACCCTTTCAATTTAATAGTTAAAACACCACGGTGCATGATCGAAACTAATTTTCACGGATAAATGTCGATTCGGCTCCTAATCGCTACTGATGGGCTCCTAATATTCACTGTTGTTTTGGGATAACCAAGTTAACTCGTTTTTCTAGTGACCTTCTTTATTGTCGGATTATTTCCTAATTACTCTTTCTTTTGTAAATGTAATGCTTTCACGGAGCATAATGATGCTGTGTTCGCCTTATGTACAACACTGTCTCTGTGTAATGTTTGTGAAATCGACACAATATAGTTTTTTTGTGCGATTTTGGTTGGGCAAAGGCGAGTATTGTTCATTTGAACCGATTTTTTCATTTGTTTATAGACGTTTTTAGATTTTATTTTGAGTTCAATTAATCGACTTTATTGTATTTAATGTTCCTTGTAATAGAAAAGAATAGAAAATTCTTGCTGCATAGAAAATTCTTACAATTTACGCATTTGATTGAGACACCTAATCGTCCTGGATATGGGCATCTAATTGGTTCAGTACTCGACCGAAGTACGATGCGTTTCTTTTTTCTTCTTCTGATTACTTCATCGGGTGGGTAAGAATCTCAGAGCAAACATTATACAGAGGCGCCGGAAGGAGTTAAACATTGGGGCGGTGGATGTTTGGGGTTTAACCAATTTATAAAGCTTATTCCTCGAATGCCTGTTTTTGTCAGGCTTTAATGTCAGTTTTTTTATTTACAAAATATACTATATCCGTTCGTCAGGTCGTACACTATTAAGATTAACATCACTTGCTGACATTTTAATGTGCGAATGTATTATTGTTTTTATATGTGTATATCAAAATGAATGAGCTGTATTTATTGTCCCTTGTATACATTTAATAGTTGAATGCTGGCATTTGTACATTTTAAAGTGATTAACCGCAGATCTTATAACTTTATTCAGAGATTATTAAGTATGTGGTTTAACATTCTTTATGTTAACATTTGTACAAATGATGAGACTCAAATACTTCCAGTGTAAAAACTGTCGCGTTGCCTACAAGTGACCGATACATTCTCAAAAAAACCATAAGAATATCTACGCTTTAAAACATACTAAAAGAACAAGGCAAACATCAAATTCCTGTATACTTAACTAAATTAAATCAATTAACAAAAACGCCGGTAAGCTTGTAAACTTATAAAAATATCAGGTAATTACCGGCTCAAAGCCTGAGAAATGGTAGGCCTGTAATGATAAAGCGCGTTAAACAAACAAACATTCTGAATCAGATAATACATGTATTAGACGTAAATATAATAAAAATGACTTTAATTAACTTATATTAACTTAAATATATTATAAATGACTTTAGTTAGTACATATACAAGTTTTAACCATGTTCTTTTTCAGATGATATCGTTTTTATTGCAATGACAAAAGCAGCTACTTATTGGGTGCACTATTGGATAAAAAGTGAGGTTCCTTGTTGACCGCGTAGTTGTGCAAATTAGGTGCCTTTGAAAATATTACGTACCTCTAAATGAACCGATATTTCATCATAATACAACAGTGAAACACTTCATGTTTACTTATATCGCAACTATGGATGCTAATGTATCTATCCTCGCGTACAAAGGCATACAAAATGGTATAAGTAATGTAAAAATGTGTGTTAAGTATTGTCAATACTGAAATCCGTACAGCAGTGCACCATTTAAAATGCTTATTTTGCGAAAATGACTTACTGTTTCTACTATATTTAGCTATAAAGTTAAATCTAGCATAAACTAGTGTTCCGTGGTAGTAAAAATGAACTGAGCTTACGGTTCTGTTGCCGGTTTTACCTCCGTTTTAAGCCACTCATCACCTTCCAGCTCCATTTTTTATCCGAAAAAACGAGGTGCTTATCCGTTCTTATTCAGGCAAGGTATATTTTATCCGTGAAAATTAGTTTTGATCATGCACCGTGAACACATCTATTGACAGTCATATGTTGAACTATTAATTCAAATAAAAATCTTCATAACCATTGACAGATCTTGAGAATATGCTTTGAAAAACGGGAGAAGGGAATTTTGTTAGTTCCCGACAAGCTTAGAGTGACAGCCTTTTCTAGAGGATTGAATACAAGGGATATGAATGTGCTAATTTCAAATTTATTTCGTTGGATAAGTTTGTGTTGAATACTGTTGAGTAAACTCATCTTGGGTTTATTTGTGTGTTGAATAGTGTGTACACATATGTTTAACAACTGAATGTGAGTGCTATTTTTTTATAATTCGTCCGTCCGTTTGTTAACTGTTACCTTGTGAACATGATAGGGCCTTCATTATGAATCGGTTCTTTAGGAAATTGTGTCAGTGTCTTAATATCAATGACAGCTCAAACAAGTTCAGAAGCAAGGTAGATCGGACTAGTAACACCAGAGTCATTGCACTTGTTTTACTGAAAACACACAGCATATTCTGCCCTGTGAACACCCTACTACATTAATTTGATATTTGATGTTTACCAAACTTATCCAGAATGTTAATATGAATGAAGGCTAGTGTAAGCCAGCTAGATCAGGTTAATAACAAATTACGTGTTGCCCTTGATTTATTGAAACATGCTATATTCTGCCTTGTGAACACTATAGCACCTTCATTTTCTTTTATTTGATCTTTACTAATCTTGGCCAGATTGATGATATTAATAAATGACCAAGGAAGTTGGAAATCCAGATTGTTCGGATACCTGTTACCAGAGTTACGGCCCTTGTTTGAATGAACAATGCTATATTCTGCCTAGTGAACACACTAGCACCTTCATTTTGTATTTGATATTTTCCAATTTTTACCAGATTGTTGATATTGATAAAAGCTCAAGTTTTCTTGGCTTGTTGAAGTAAAAAACGATACAGATAGATCTACATACATATTCATTTGTCATACAGTACTGCAAAGAAAATTCTCGGGATTTTGTTGGACAATATACCGTAGAAATGAGCCCATTTCGTAGAGCCCATTTCTACGTCTCGTGACGTGAACATAGGACAATTTCCCCGTAGGTAGGGGAGACCGGGGTAAGTCGGAACACGGGGTAAGTCGGAACACGGGCGATAACTAATAAACATAGAAAATGGGCACGGTTTTTGATGATGTAGGTTAATGACGTCATCATCATCGACTTTCTACAAATTTTTCAATGGCGGTCGCTATGTAAACAGAAGAATAAAGAACGAAAGTTTGATTTTCGGTAACGTAAGTACATTTTCTCATTTTCTACATATTTGATTCTAAGAGCTTCGTCTATTTAGATGCTATTAATCACTATACATTGTTTTGAAGTCCCATGTCCATGCTTTTATTTGAAGCATAGGAACTTTGATTATTCTTATCCGTTTGTATTCTGTTGGTGAAGGTCATTGGTAGCATGCGGTTGGGGCAAGTTGGAACAGTGTGCGCGGGGCAAGTTGGAACAGTGTTCCAGCTTACCCCGACCAGTTTGGTTTTTTGTTTGTTTAAACAGTGGCCAGAAGCTATTACTTTTTGGCACATTAAAATATATTTAGTGCAAAACAAATAACTTATAACACTGAAGGGGTGGTATAATTGGACGTTTATTGTTTTGAAATTAAGTGTTTACCAATGAATTTTCGTAATGGCTATGTCCTCTATGCCAAATAAACACAGATCAGTCTGAATTTCCTCACAGTTCACAATTATATAGAACATGTACGATGACCTGTTCGAACATACAACACTTGTTGGAGAAGTCATAACGTTCATTTTCATATGACGAAAAGTATTGAATTTGTGTCATATTTTACAGAAAGATGCCGAGACACTATACCAGAAAGACGTCAAATGGGACGGTTCCAGAAGCCACCGTACAAACGACATTACAATAAATTTTAATTAACAAAAACAGCTTGAATTCTGTCGCTGAAAAGTTCAGTATACCAAAAACAACATTGCATCGGTACCTGAAGAAAGTAGATGGGGGCAATATTGAAAATTCACAAATTGGTTACTCCAAACGCCTTCAGATCCTCACTAATGAACAGGAAACATCACTTGAAAACTATATCAATTTTCTGCAGGTATATACTTCGGACTTACGCCTATGGATATAAAAACGTTGGCATACGAATGTGCAGAGTCAATTGGAATACCGATCCCTGAGTCATGGCATCGTGACAAAATGGCCGGACTTGATTTGTTTTCAGGTTTTATGTCGAGGCATAAGCCATTATCCGTCAGAATTCCTGAAGCAACAAGTTTATCACGGAGCACAAGTTTTAACAAGAAAAATGTTGGTGAATTTTATGAAAATCTTGCTGAGAAACTTGCCGGAGAAAGGAAACAGGAAAAGGGGAGACGCAAACGGAAATCTGCAATACTTACAGATACGCCAGAAATGTTATGAATTGAACTGGAGCAGTTGAAAAGACCTAGCAAAAAGTCACAGAAGGTTGAAACAGCAAAGAAGAGCGAGCCAATTGAAATAAGCCGTTCTACTCTGAAGAAAAAGCAGAAACCCAAGCGGTGCAGAAAACTACAGGACAGTGAGTCCGATACTTCGGAAGATGAATGCCATTGCTTAATGTGCATGGAACCATATTCAAATAGTAAGGCAAGAAAAAAGTGGGTTCAATGCATTCTATGCAAGAAATGGGCGGACGTAAACTGCGTTCAGCCAGGTCCTATTTTTGTATGTTTGAACTGTGACTCAGATGATTCATTCTGACTATGTTTATTAGTTAAGAATATGTGTATGTATACAGTACACTACTGTTTATTGAATAGGGCTTTGTTTAAAATCGGTGCACTGAGGACCTTACTGTAGAGTTTCTACAAATTCAGATGGTACCCCTTATGTAATGGGCCCTATCACCGTCATATATCAATATTGTGGTAATTGCGATAAGTACAGACCCAGGTCAGTCTGCACCTCCACACAGTCTTATAACGGTCTACACTGTTCATTGTTGGGTCAGAGAGGTCTTCTAGAGGCTCCGGGCGAACAGTGTAGACTCTGGTCAGACTGCAAGGACATGCAGAATAATCTGGACCTGAACAAGTCGGAAATGCACAAGGTTGATTTTCTTGAGACGCTACTGGTATTAGTTGAAACACCTACTACTATATGTAGTTTGTGTTAATGTTTATAGTTTAATAGTTGAAATATCTGTGTTTGCGGGTTGTGTAGTCAAGTGTTAAAGTTATAGTTTAATAGTAGAGATACCAATGTTTTCTTACTATGTAGTTTGAATGCGTTTATAGTAACTGTTACAGTCTTCTATGATATTTTAGTACTGGTTAGTGTTCATTTTTATGCATTGATTGAATTAAATTGGCAACCGACGGCGCAGCCGGAGGTCCAATTTAATTGTATTAATGCATCAAAATGAACACTAACGTATTTAGTGTTTGCAATTAAATTGACGTTTACTCAGTACACGTACTTAATTAATGACGATTGACGTTCACTTAATTATGTTTCAAACTCCTACTAGTACTGTGGACTTTTTATGTGTTTACAGTTAAACTAGCTTATGATATTAATTGAAAACACGGTGTTTGCCGTCTAAGTTTCAATGTAGTTAAAAAAATATTTTCGTAATAAACTAAAACTAATGTGGAATTTAGCATGCCTAAACATTTTTATTCTTTGTTATGTGTTTTTCCAGCCATTTGCTTCATTTGACAGGCGTTAAAATGTTTGTTAAATGTTCGATAAAGCATTAAATGTGTTAGAGTGCATTTCTGGGATTGTGTTCCACTTTACCCCGGTCTGTGTTCCAACTTGCCCCAAGCCCGGGGTAAATCGGAACATTTCATCTCGTCCCTTTGTGTCCGCATATTCTATTAAGTAATGATCCGATTTGTAAATCGCTCTGTTCTTATAAAAGCACACATATTGTAGTAGATATACATAGCTAATTCATTGATAAAATCTTGAAAAAACAGTCGAAACGGTTAACAATGTATTTTTTGTTCCGACTTACCCCGGTCTCCCCTACCCCATACCTGCAGTATAAAAACAAAATGTCGACGATAACGTTGCCGATTCGTTTTGGAAACCGCCGATTGTTCCATTTCCGAATTGTATTGCTTTTCTGCGCTTTCCATTGTGTGTAAAGGTCTGAAATAATCGTAAGCATATATTTTTTTTGGCAAAATTTACAGAAAATAAAACATTAACATAGTGATGAAATACGTTTATTTTATGAAAAAACTGCCAAATATAACGACGTTAGAGTGATGACGTCACGAAAATAAACAACGTCTAGTTAGAGGCACGTTACGGGGAAATTGGCGCAATAAAAATGAAAACGTGTTTTTGGCTGTTTTTTTTTAATTTCTTAAATAAATGGTAACAATTTTGAAGTATGACAAATTCGTTATTAGAATTCTTAACAGGGAACATGGGCTCGCATTTCCAGCCTGGAAAGTATATTCCCCCTCGCCTAACGGCTCGGGTGAATATAATTTCACGGCAGGGAATGTGAGCCCATGTCCCCTGTCAAGAATCCTAATAACTAATATTGTCCGTTGCATATGTATGCCGTCCATCGTCCGGTGTCACTAAAACTTAACATGGGCTATAACTTTTCATTCTTAATGCTTCTTCATCCAACCTTCAATATGGACACGCTATGCTAATTGTCACCTCACCATACCAATAGGCCTATATAATTTAAGTCAAGAACACATTCTAGGTCAACTTCTGTTTGTTTGTTTGTATAATGTTTTACGTCAATTTTAACTCATGTCAAATTATATATGACGGTCGTTTTTTTTGTGGTGGAGGCAGACCACCCACCTTTCCTGGGTAGCACCAGTACTGTTCACCTCCCGCCATCCGTAAGAATCGACACTTCCTCACTTACAATGTCAACTTCTGGGTTCATATGTTGTTCTTTTTGGTCACGAAAACTTATCTTTTTTATTTCTTCATATTTCTTCATACAACTTCGATGTAGGGCCTATACATTTCAGGACAAAAGTCGTGTGACCATACCAATATATAAATGTCAAGGTCACGGTCAATGTCAAATTCTGAGTTAAAATGTAATATGTTGGGCACAAAAGCTTATTTTTATGTATAACTTTGTCATTTCTTTATATTTCTTCATCAAACTTTTGATACCTACACATCTAGTATTAGTCATGTAATCACCTCAATTAATAAAGGTCACGGTCACAGAAAAGTTCATATTCTGGGTTCAAAAATACGGATATTCTCAGAAACCGTGATTTCTACCGGTTGCTATACACATGACAAAATCCACATCACTACACCAATATATAACGGTCAAGGTCACAGTCAATGTCATAGTTTCACTTCAAAGCTTGTAAGGTCATGTTTAGTTTATGCTCCGTCACGAAAGTGGAGAGGGCATATAGTGTCACATTGACCGTCCGACCATACGTTTGTATTAAACAATATTTACATTCAATTTTTTTCTTACCTTACCGTTTTTCATACATCTAAAGCCGTAGAGCTTTCATATTTTATACATGTTTACAACTTTATGAGACCAGTATGTTGCTACAAAAAGTATATCAATATGAATGAATTTCATATGAAGAATTTGACCTACATTTTACACTTTGTGAGACCAGTATGTTGCTACAAAAAGTATATCAATATGAATGAATTTCATATGAATGAATTTGACCTACCTTTTACACTTTGTTAATTTACATTAAGTTTGTTAATTTACATTTAAGTTTTACATTCAATTATTTTGGTTAAATCCATAGAAACTGTAGAGTTTCAAACTTCAAACAAGTTTAAACTATATGACAGCAGTATGTTCCCATAAAATGAGATCAACATGAAGAATCTTAGCCTATGTTATATTCGACCGTTTTAGACTGGCCGTATCATGTCATGTCATTGTCTGTTTGTTTGTTTGTCTTGTCTGTTTGTCTATACGTTGACTTTTACATGACAGGTGATTGTGGCTTATGACTTTCAAATGGTTAGGTCTAAAACAATGAAAGTTCGTACATATTCAGCATGATCCAATGAATACCTCTGAAAAAGGCCCATATCTGACCGATTTATATTTTTCAAATTTATTTCTTCCATTCAAGTGATTGTGGCTAATAACTTTCAAAGTATTAGGTCTACAGCAATGAAACGGTGTACACATATATACAGCATGATCCAATAAATACGTCTGAAAAAGACAAATAAATCTCCTTCATAGGCTAGGCAGGCTTATGGGATGGCGCCTTCTTTATATCGTCCGTCGTCGTGCGTCCGTTAACTTTGTGTTGTTAACACTCTAGCTTATTCATTTTGCATTTAATATTTACCAAACTTGGCCAGATTGTTGATACTGGTAAGTTCGAAAACCAGCTAGATTGGATCAACACCAAAGTTATGGCGCTTGTTTTACTGAAAAAATGCCATATTCTGCCTTGTGAACACTGTAGCACCTTCTTTTGGTATGTGATCTTTACCGAACGTGGCTAGATTGTTACTATTAATGAAGGCTCGTACACGTTCGAAAACCAGCTGGATCAGACTATTAACACCAGTGATACTTGATTGGTAGAAATGCCATATTTTGCCTTGTGAACACTATAGTACCTATACTTTATATTTGATCTTATCCAAACTTAGCCATATTGTTGACTATACACATGAAAAAAGCCACATCACTATATGTGAATTTATCTTGTTAATATTACCAGAGCTATGGCCCTTGTTTTACTAAAGTATTCCGCTTTGTGGACATTCTACCACCTTAATTTGTACTTAATCTTTACTAAACTTTGCTAAATTATTTATATTAATACAATCTCGGACAAGTTCGAAAGCCAGATAGATCAAATTAGTATTGCCGGTGTTATATGGCCCTTGATTTATTAAAACAATGCTATATTTAGCACTATAGCGCCTTCATTTTTCGTCTGACCTTGACCAATCTTTGGCAGTATGTTGATATTATTTAATAAATACTGATAAAGGTGATCCTTTGGGAGCAACAAACACAATTAAGAGAATAAAGCAGCATACTCGGTTTTATTGAGTCTGTTCATGAGAAGTAATGAAAGAAGCAACAACTCTTACGCCCACTAGCACCGGCTTAAGCGGTATTCTACTTCAAAGCCACCTATATTGGGCTCGTTGGTCCCAAAGGACCAGTAAAAATAACACCTCATATGATTTTAAAACTAGACATATCCGACAATAAACAACAGTGATGGCCCTTGAGTTATTTAACAATGCTATAGTTTGCTTTATTAGCGATTTAGCACCTTCATTTTATATCTGATCTTTACTCAGCTAGATTGTTGGTATTAATGAAAGTTCTGACAAGTTCAAAAACCATCCGGATATGATAAGTAACACCATAGTTATAGGCATAGAGCTTTTAATAAAAAAATATATTTTAATTTGTTAAATCTCTATCTACTTAATTTGCAAAGCGGGTTTCATGTTTAAATCAATGAAAATAGCGGAGTTGTGGACCTTACCCCGACCCACCCACCCACCCTCACCTTTCTGCATTTCCCACAAAAGCTATATCAGTCCTAAAAGAGGAGATTGCGAACATAATGAACAAGAGGCCCAAGAGGGCATGCATCGCTCTAATGGCTATATGGAATCTTTGATGGGGAACACGACAACAATATACGCAACTAGGCTTGATACTAATCATTCCTGCCAAGTTTCACTGAAATCTGGCCAGGAGTTCAGGAAAAAACTCGTACGGACAACGTTTATATATAAGGCGCAATAACTGTGTTAAAAATCGTTCAACACAAACACGGTGATGATATATGCAACTAGGCTTGGTAATGATCAACTCTGCTGTAACCTGCCCGATCAGGCTGGTTTTCGAACTCGCCCGAACCTTCATTGATATTAACAATATGGTAAAGTTTAATAACGACCCGATGATAAATGATTGCCCTGTCGTCTTAAAAAGGCAAAACATGGCATTTTTAACTAAATCAAGGGCCATAACTTCTCTGTCACTGGCCCGATCTATCTGGTTTTCGAGCTGTCATTAATATTAACAATCTGGTAGAGTTTGATAAAGATCGGATGAAAAATGAATGCCCTATCGTCTTAACGAGGCAAAATGTAGTAATTTTTACTGGTCCGATCTGACTAGTTTCCGAACTTTTTTGAAATTTTATTGATGTTAACAGTCTGGTAAAGTTTGGTAAAAATCGGATGAAAAATAAAGGCCCTATGGTCTTAACGAGGCAAAAGTTAACGACGGACGACGACGGACGACAACGGACAACTCTGCATCCCATAATCTGCTGGCTTTCGTTATAAAATGCATTGTTCTCCATATAATAGAGCTAAAAACTAGCCATGTCGGACTAGAAGCTTCAGAGTTATGACCCTTGACTTATTAGCTATAACGCTGGAAGGCCAGATGAGCTAATGGGATCATGTTTTGTCCGTCGTCCGTCGTGCGTTTGTCGTATGCCCTTTAACTTTTGCCTTGTGAACACGATATGGCCTTCATTGTTGTCTCGCCCACGAAAGTAAAAATCGGATGAAAAATATCAGCCATTTATATGACATAGCAGTCATTTTTCCGGCGGTAGGGCGGCGGTCGCATTTTAAATAAACAACAACCGCTGTTCGAATTGTTCTGAACTTTGTCAGATGCTTTGTTGGGTCAAGGGATATCACCAAGGTCAAGTTCATATTTTGCGTTATTTTCCCAAAACTTAACCTTTGTTAGGTAACTTAACCTTGGTTAGGTAAGTTAGCCTCAGTTAACTATATGTGATTGCCTCATTTTCTTTGTTTGATACTTGGTCATATGTATTGTTGGCATTGGTGACATCACTGAAAGACAAAAATTACCAAGGTCAAGGTAATGTTTTGCGTTATTTTCCCTAATCTGAACCTTGGTTAGGTAACTTAACCTCAGTTAACTTTACGTGATTGTCTCACTTTATTTCTTTGATACTTGGTCATTGTCACAAAGTAACCTCAAATAGAGCGTATTGTTCGTACATATCTCTTGTAAGCACTTGGCGACATCCGTCAGTCCCATGCTAATCCATTGTTCAGTTGAAACAAATTCACCAGTTGCATGATATATTCAGGTCCCACGAGCAATTGTATAGCGCCGGTAGAGGGAGTACGACAGGGCCGTTCAATAAGTTTATAAGTGCGTTAATGCAAGTGAAAGTATAGGTATTTTACAATCTATCTCTCTAAAGGGCAAACTTGTTTAAGGGTCCTTTCGTGTAGATATAAAAATTGCGTCTGTTGCCATGTCTCTCACGGAATGAACATGGGAAATGATAGTTTTGGGCGGAACGTTGGTTATAAAATGCACTGTTCTCCAGTCATGGCGGGGATTGATTGAACGTTGCTTTGTTTGGAGCAACAGTTTGAAAGGGTTAAGTTCACAGGCAATATGTGCCTAGGCCTCACGGAGTGGAGCTAAGCCTTTAGGGTGTGTAGGCCCTCTAGGTGATTCAGCGGGAATAAACGCATAACGTAACGAGCGGTGGCGACGGTCTCCGTACCTGGACATCATGGTCAGGTTCTCATAGGAGCAACAACCCCCGGGACACGTGGTGGGTCCGTCATCAGACCTCACTGGAGGAACGTTACCCCACAACCTCGGTGGAGGTTAATCACATCATATTCATGAGTTCTCGAGCATCATTCTTTGTAACGTTTGTGATCATCAACATTGTTGTAACTGCAACAACACTTTAGTGTCATATATAGTCAGTCGACACATTTAGTATTTGTGATAATACTACGAACGTCTTAAACGTTCATGAGAATAGTCTTTTTCATATTTCATCTGTGTATTCGCTTGTTTTTCTTGATAATTTTATAATATATTTATAATATGTTTAACATATTTTAAAAGTTGCATTAAACTTGTGTAAATGCAGTCACCGTCATTGATTCTTTCCTGAGTTCGTCCCAACCACTAGGGTCATCTGGCGACAGTCATATGTATTGTTGGCATTGGTGGACATCGCTGTATGACAAAAAAACAACAAGGTCAATGTCATATTTTGCGTTATTTTCCACCAACTTAACCTTAGTTAGGTAATTTAATCTTGGGTAGGTAACTTAACCTCAGTTAACTTTATGTGATTACCTCACTTTATGTCTTTGATACTTGGTCATATGTATTGTTGGCATTGGTGGACATCACTAAACGACAAAAAATATCAAGGTCATAGTTTTTGTTATTTTCCCAAAACTACACCCTGGTTAAGCCACTTAACCTCAGTAACTTAACTTCTTATGATTACCTTTATTTGTTTGTATACTTGGTCATATTAAGTGTTGTCTTTGGTGGACATCATTTAAGCACAAATTTAATAAAATATTTCATATGCCGTTTGCCGCGGTGGGCGAGACACCCTCAGACCGAGGTCTTGTTAATCTATCTTTACCGGACTTGTCAGAGCCTTTTTATCAATGAAAGTTCGGACAAGTTCTAAAACCAGCTATATCGGATAAGTAAAACCAGAGTCATAATAAGAATAAAAATGTCATACTAGTATTCTGCATTGTAAACAATATAACACCACCTTCGTTTAGTATTTGAATTTTACTAAACTCAGTCAGACTATTGATATAAATGTAAGATCGACTTGATCAGTAACACCAGAGTTATGGCCCTTGATTTATTAAAAAAATGCCAAATTTTGCTTTGCTAGCACTCTACTCCTTTATTTTTCATTTGATCTTGACCATTATGTTGGTAAGATGTTAATATTATTAAAAGCTCGGATGAGTTTGAAACTAGACACATTGGATAAGAAACAGTATATAGTTATTGCCCTTGAATTATTACAAATGCTATATGTTGCTTTATTAACTCTCTTGCACCCTTATTTTTGTTTGATCTTTATCAAACTAAGCCAGATTATTAATGAGACTAAGTTCGAAAACCAGCTAGATAGTATTGGTACCACCACAGTTATAGCCCTTATTGTATTGAATATTGCTAAAGCTTGCTTTGTTAAATAATCTCAAGCTGCTTCATTTTCATCTGATCTTTACCAAAACTTCATACACCTCACGTGTAAAAATGATATTTTTGTTTTTGTTTTATATGGTGTAATGAGTTCTAAAATGTGTTCCTTTCTAGCTTTACTTTTGAAAATAAATGAATCAAAAATACTTGAGAACTTGTTTTCAAAATGTTGTTTAAACCGGTCCAGAGCACACATTCGATAGCCCTTTTTAGAGTAGTTTGGATTTGAATTATCCCATGAATCATTTTCTGCTTGAAATTCTTCTATTAGATTTTCCGTTTCTCCTGTGTCCATGTGGCCATTTTGTTGTTTTTTTTGTGTAAAAGTGTACAATTTCACACAGCAGTATCTAGTATTCCAACCAATTATCCCTCCCAATTATGATCACTGTGGGAGGTATGTACAGAGTGGGAGTTGTGACCCCCCCCCACCCCTCCCCCACAGACATACACACACTTGCGCATTAAAAAATCGTTTTATTAAGTTACCTCGGCCACAGAAGAAAGCGTGGTCAATTCAAATACGACCTTGTCGAACTAGAAACTATCTGCAGAGTTATGACCCTTGAATTATTTAACATGCTATACTTTGTTTTGTAAACACTAGCTCTTTTATTTTGAATCTGCCTTTTACCAAGCATCGTCATAGTGTTTATATCAATGACAGATTGAAAAAAGCTCAATAACCAGTCAAATATGAGCAGAAACAACTGAGTTGTGGCCCTTGATTGAATGCAAAGAGCTATGTTTTGTTTTAATAACCTTATAATGCCTTCTTGTTTAATATTTACGAGACTTGTTCAGAATGTTTATTTCAATAACAGCTCAGAACAAATTGAAAACTAGCCACATCTGACATCCCATCGTGATCCCCATCCCTTCACCTGTTTTAAAAGCCATTGTTAGCCAGTATAGAGTCCACATGCATTGTTGGGCCTCTTGTTTCAAATGTTATACTTTGCTTTGTTAACCCTCGGCATGGTTAACATTTTTCGGTAAACTCAGACCTGAGAAACTGCTTGACAAATTTATACATGTACTCGGAAACAAAAGATAAAAGTAACAAACTCGGTTTAATTGAGTCTGTTCATGAGAGGTAATATAAAGTGCAACACCTTTCACACCTCCTAGCACTGGCTTAAGCGATATTCTACTTCAAAACCACAAAGACTGGCTTGATGATCCCAAAGGACCAGTCAGTAATAACACTACTGATTTGTAGTCGGTGAAACATTTTACGGTCGCCACACAGCACTAAACAAACGCTAGTGTAAACGTCAATAAATACTTAAAAGGGGATCCACGCACAAGTTGCATAACTCTGCAACTTATTTTGATAAAGTTCTGCTCCTTTTTATTCTTAGTCAAACTGTGTTAAATACGAGATATAATCTAATAATCTGTTTAACCACTGGACAGATTGGTATGAAACTTCACACATGTAGTCGGTATCAATAAATAGCATGCCACGCGCAAGCCATTTAACTCTGCAACATATGTTCGCACAGTTATGCCCCGTTTGTTTTACCATAGCAAAGATTGGAATCAAACTTCACTCATGTATTCGGTATCAATAAATAACATGACACACACAAATCATGTAACTCTGAAACCTATTTTCAGTTATGTCCCTTTTTTGAAATCTGTATATAAGCTGATAGCTGTTACCAATGGACAGATTGGAACAAAACTTCACAAATTAGTCAAATACATCTGGTAACCAGCTGTCGTATTGCGAAGCTTACACATACTTTCATGATATTTTAACAGTAATATGCCCCTCTTTAATTTATAATTTAGTTGCCTAATAAATAGACAATTGCTCGAAAGTCGAGCGCACTGTCATCCGACAGCTCTTGTTAATCTTTACCAAATTTCATCATAGTGTTTATACCAATGACAGCTCAGCGAAGTTAAAAATATAATCAAATTTGAGCAGAAATAGCTGCCATTAGGCCTTTGATGAAATGAAATAGCTGCATTCCTTCATTTTTCAGCATTGTTCAAAATGTTGTTTCAACTCAAAACAGTCATATTTGACATCCCATCTTGATCCACCACCTCTCATCTTTTATAAGAGCCATGTTACCCAGTAGAGCGTCCATATGCTCTCTAGGGCCTTTTGTTTGAATTATTTCACTTGAAAAAATGTTTAACCTGGAACTTAACATTGCCTTTTACAAGTAACTGTGGGTTGTAACTTACAATGTATAAGGTCTCCAAAATGCAACTGTGTACACATCTTCAGCATGATCCAATAAATATATCTGAAAAAAGGCCCATAACTCTCTGATTTATTTGTTTAAAAATATTTCCCTTTAAAAAACCTTGGAACTTTACCTTGCCTTTAACAAGTGATTGTTCCTAATAACTTTCAAAGTATAAGGTCGACAACAATACTATAGGTTATTGAACTTGTATGGCTAAATATTACTTGGAACGAGTTGTTTTTGCAAAGGACAACGAGCTTGCGAGTAGTCCTGCGCCAAAACAACGAGTTCCAAGTAATATTTAGCCATACAGATGCAATAACCTTTTTATTGTATACTTTCATATTGTTTTCGATTTCAATGTTAATTGTATGACTATTCCTTTTCATTGTATTTGTGCTATTTTTATAGCTTTTGATGGAATTCCTATCTTGTCATTCAGTTTCATTTTGTGTGGATGATTATTTTGCGCGAAAACGACGTCGACGTCTGATGACGTCATTAAATTTCTAAAGTTTGTTTAACATTCGATAACGTTAAAAACAGTGGGTGAGTGACCATTTCAATAATTTTATCAATTTCTGCCATAAAAGGTTGAAAAAAACCCACGTATTATTTTGTCGACACTATGAAGGATTCCGTTATTTTTATTTGAAAGTAGTTCCTTATTTCTCTTTCGCGGCTCTTAGCAAGTACGAGAAAAAGTTCCCGTGCAATATCAATGTGTGCAATATCGTAGAATATTGCACACTTAGCTCAATGCAAACTAAACGGGACAATATGAAAGTATACAATAAAACTTTGTACTATAGGTTATTGAATTAGTATGGCTAAATATTACTTGGAACGAGTTGTTTTGGCAAAGGACGACTTTCATATTGTTTTTGATCAATGTTAATTGTATGACTATTACTTTTCATTGTATTTGTGTTATTTTTATAGCTTTTGATGGAATTCCTATCTTGCCATTCAGTTTCATTTTGTGTGGATGATTTTTTTGCGCGAAAACGACGTCGACGTCGGATGACGTCATTAAAAACACCAAGAGACTTTCTGAAGTTTGTTTACCATTCGATAACGTTAAAAACAGTGGGTGAGTGACCATTTGAATGATTTTATCAATTTTTGCCATAAAGGGTTGAAAAAAACTCGTATTTTTTTGTTGACACTATAGGAAGGATTCCGTTATTTTTATATGAAAGTAGTTCCTTATTTCTATTTCGCGGCTCTTAGCAAGCACGAGCAAAAGTTTCCGTGCAATATCAATGTGTGCAATATCGTAGATTATTGTATACTTTCATATTGTCCCGTTAAGTTTGCATTGAGCTAAGCGTGCAATATTCTACGATATTGCACGCATTGATATTGCACGGGAACTTTTGCTCGTGCTTGCTAAGAGCCGCGAAATAGAAATAAGGAACTACTTTCAAATAAAAATAACGGAATCCTTCCTATAGTGTCAACAAAACAATACGAGTTTTTTTACAACTTTTTATGGCAAAAATGGATAAAATAATTCAAATGGTCACTCACCCACTGTTTTTAACGTTATCGAATGATAAACAAACTTTAGAAAATCCCTTGATGTTTTTAATGACGTCATCCGACGTTGACGTCGTTTTCGCGCAAAATAATCATCCACACAAAATGAAACTGAATGGCAAGAAAGGAATTCCATCAAAAGCTATAAAAAATAACACAAATACAATGAAAAATAATAGTCATACAATTAACATTGATCAAAAACAATATGAAAGTATACAATAAAAAGGTTATTGAATTTGTATGGCTAAATATTACTTGGAACTCGTTGTTTTGACGCAGGACGACTCGCAAGCTCGTCGTCCTTTGCCAAAACAACTCGTTCCAAGTAATATTTAGCCATACAAATGCAATAACCTATAATATTGCACGCTTAGCTCAATGCAAACTAAACGGGACAATATGAAAGTATACAATAAACATCTTTATCATCCAATGAATCCATGTCTAACGCTCTGATATATATTTTTTGTAATTATTTCTTTCGAAAAAAAGGTTTTCATTGCTTAATTATCAGTGCTAAGGCTTTAAAATACCCTTATTTACTCACAAAATAAAAATCGTTAGAGCCCAT
Source organism: Cyrtodaria siliqua (assembly GCA_037043455.1). Taxonomy (NCBI): domain Eukaryota; kingdom Metazoa; phylum Mollusca; class Bivalvia; order Adapedonta; family Hiatellidae; genus Cyrtodaria; species Cyrtodaria siliqua. The sequence continues at coordinate 436,734 of JAWPHD010000307.1, read as the reverse complement.
AACAAAATATTTTGAAAATGGTTTGAATTTGTAACTTAACTTCGTAGAAATACCGCCAAAATAATGAAACACATGATCTTTTGGTAGAAATACCGCCAAAATAATGAAACACATGATCTTTTGGTAGAAATACCGCCAAACTAATGAAATACATGATCTTTGAATGATTATACATTCTTCAATATTGCTTGCCAATAAGATGCCAGATATTGTCATGTTAATATAAACATAAATGCAAATTGAACAACATGATATTAATAACAAAATGAATCATATGATAATACATTCTTAACCTTTACATATGTAATATACTCAGCAAAAATAGAAACGTCCCTCTTTTATAACTGATGTAGCTCTGTCTGTGTATGTGTTACATGTCCAATGTATATATAATAATTAGATCGACCACCACCAATATTATCCCCCTTTTCCTTAAACTATGCATTTTTGGTAAAAACACATAACATCTAAAACCATTACCTCAATTTGTCCAAGGCAATATTCTATAAATGTTGCGTTCGAAAAAAGTCACAGAAAAACACAACACCGATTGTGTATGTAGCAGCTTTTGATTATCAAAAATCATCAAATTACCTCCCTTTAAGGTTTCCATAGCATCCATAAAAGAGTATTGCTTGCGAAATTTGAAACTGTTTAAAGGACTATTTAGTACTCAGTGAAGTGTGCTTAAAAACATCAAACATTGTTTAATTAAAGCACTGTTCAAGCTTTCCTATGCCCTCAAAAACTGGTCTATGGGAATACCAGCAAAAAAAGAGGGAGTTTCTTTTTTTGCTGAGTATACATACTAAAATGTAAATGTATATCTACACATATGAAATATGTAGACGGTACTCTTGTTGCAGTAAATTGTCATAAATTCCATTACTCCGATACCAAAAGCCACACATTTCAAACTTCATAAATACTTACACATATATGACTACCAAAATATGTATAAGTAGGTCAATGTCAATTGCATTGCCCTACTTTTTTGCACTTTGTTAATTTGCATTAAAGTTTTACGTTTACGATTTTTATTATTCCCATTACTCAGATTTACATCTTTAAAACGTCATACACACGTACATCTATATGACAACAGTATGTTCTTACACAAAGAAGGGGAAAAAGCTTGATCTACTTTTAGGCCTTTGTTAATTTACATCAAAGTTTTGCTTTATTTTTTTCTAAAGGCCATTACTTAGATACAAAAGGCTATACAGTTTTAAAAGTTCATAACGCTACATATATCTACATATTACTACAAAACGAGATCTTGACCTACTTGTCATACTAAATTTAGTGGATTTCCCACACAATAACAGTCATACAGTTTTCAAAATTCATACACACTTACATCTATATGACACAAGATGCTCCTTCAGAAAGAAATGGAAAAAAAATACCTTGACGTACTCCTTGCATTTTTTTTAAAATTTACATCATCAAAGTTTTACATTCATTCATTGACCTTCACATAACGTTTTCTTATCTGACTGAAAGCGTATAGCGAGGCATCCGTGTCTCATGGACACTTTTTCTAGTTAGGCGTAGGACTATTGACAAGCGTAGGACTATTGACAAGTCCTTTTTAAGAATCAAGATTGCTTTGTGTCCCCTTTTTAAAGCAAAAAATGAACATATAGGCTACTATGCTATTATATTTTCGAAGTTTGATAAACATTCCCTGAACGAGTTACGGTCTGGAAACTTATTTCACATTTAATTATTATTGTCCATCGAAGACGTGCAGAAAAATGATATATTACAGTTCTATATATCAAAAGGTGCCACTAGGTCACGTGATTAGGTTTGATGTTTGTGTACCACATTTCACGATATATCTTGACATTGTTTTTTTGAAGGGAAGCAGAGCTTATGGGAAAGCGCTTTGTCCGTTGTCTTTTGCCTCGTTAACACGATATGGCCTTCATTTTCCATCCGATATTTTCAAAACCTTGTCAGATTGTTGATATCAATGCTCGGAAAAGTTCGAAAACCAGCCATATCTAACCAGTAATGCCGAAGTATTTTTAATATTTTGCCTCATCATACACGAAAGGGTCTTTAATTTTCATCTGATCTTTACCAACCTTGGCCAGATGGTTCATATCTTACTCTTATATTAATAAAAGTTCGGACAATTTTGAAAAACAGCCAAATTGGACCAGTAGCACTAGAGTTATGACCCTTGATTTCCTTAAATATGCTATATTTTGCCCCGTTAATACGATATGGCTTTCATCTTTCATTGGATCTTTACCCTTGGCCATATTGTTGATATCAATGCAAGGTCGGAAAACCGAAAATCAGCCTGATCGAAAAAGTAACACCGGAGTTATGACCCTTGATTTTATTAAATATGCTATTTATATATTAAATATAGTTTGCCTCGTTAAGACGATAAGGCCTTCCTTTTTCCTCTAATCTTTATTAATCTTGGCCATACCGGACTAGTATCACACATGTTATGGACATTCAGTGTTCTTAAATATATTATATTATACATTAGACAATCACAAATACGCAAATAAATCGGTTGAATATTACGCATTGCACTTTGCTCTACAACTTTACAGCGACTCCGTGTCCGGGAAAGACACTGCGCCTGAAACATTCTCGCCTCTCACCGATGCGGTTCGAATCCTACCGGGCGCTCGACTTGTCAAGTGAAGAAGTGTCGATTCTTACGGATGGCGGTATACAATACTGGTTCTTCCAAGGAAAAATTGTGTTATCTGTCTCTACCACAAAATATCGATCTTCGTATATTGCATAAAACCATTAAAACAAACACACACATTGACAACTTTACAGGATGATTAATTGTTACCAGTTTTTTTTTAAATGAGTTATGACTCTTTGTTTTCACAATGTCTTATTTGATAGATATTTTTATTTTTTTTACACGATGTATCATTTTGATAATGTGATTATTGAAATATCTCCAGAAGTATTTCACTTTCTTCTTTTTGTGGGGTTTGCCAATATCCGGTTAGGTACTCAGCTCAAAAGCTAAACGCTCAACGGCGCTGGATACCAATAATCTTACAGGTCCGTGTCAACTAAATAAATGCTTTGATCGGTCAAGACAAAGTACTAATGTTTACAAAAGTAACTCATGGATTGATTTAAATATAGTGATGGAAATAAAACAGAAACAAAGCAGTTTCAAAAAGCGGCGTGCCGCAGTCGGGAATCGATTCGAAGGACTAGGATTTGTTTGTTTGTATGATGTTTTACGTCATTTTCAACACATGTAAGGTTATATATGACGGTCGATTTATTTTGTGGTGGAGGCAGACCACCCACTTTTCCTGGGTAGAACCAGTACTGTACAACTTCAGCCATACGTAATAATCGACACTTCCTCACTTACAAGTCGAGCTCCCAGTGGGATTCGAACCCGCAGAGGTGAGAGGCGAAGGTTTACAACGCAACGTCGTTAACCATTCGGCCACGAAGACGCTTATAGGATTTAATATAAAACCAAAGATACGTCATATGCCAATGCTATTCAAACTTCTGTTCAAACTTAAATTTTATTAATACATGCTATTGGATAAGATGCACCTTTAGCTTGAAAGAGACACACGGCTGTCTTGATTTTTACATAAGTTTTCTACATACGTTTCATATTTGGGAATCATTATTAATAATAATTTGAATAGTTCAAAGAAAAGTTTTTGCATATTATTATATATATATATTAAATTGCAGCTATAGTATATTTAAGGCGAAGGTAGAACAACGAGGTAAATTTGAAATATCTATATTTTATTTAATTCTATGCAAGCAGATTTGAAGTTAAAATGATACTGGATTAATAAATCGAAGTGGTACGTTTGATGCTTGTTAACCACTTCAAGATTGCCGTGTGTCCCTTCAAACAACAGTGATAGTGAAGTGGCTAAGGATATTAAGGTCCCTGTATTGAATCCCGCAACTGACTCGCATTACTTTGATTTGTTTGAAAACCCCATTGTATGAACTAATAATATATAATATAAGTGTACAAGTATACAACTGTTAAAGTGGTTATTGCACTATTCTCAGACAAGTTGTATTTTAAAAATGCTCTAAAAACTTATCAAAGAGTGAACGAATTGTCAAACTACCTTAACAAATAAATGAGCTATTAACAATTACAAAGAAGCACAAAGAAGGAGGCCATCTTAGAATGATGATCTCATCAAGTTCTTGAGCCTATAACCATATATGATAAATATCATGTAAAGCAAATACAATTGCTGCAAATATTTGCGAAATCATAAAATGAGCATATATTTTACACTGCCGATTGTACTTCCTCTAAATGACATTCATCCATATGACATAATTGATAAAAGGGCTTGATGGCGTCATTATTCCAAGATGGCCGAATCCATTTATGTTTCTTTCCAAATGTTGTCCTGTATTTGTTTTGATATTTTAATAATTGTTTCACACTTTCCCTAGTTTTGTAGAACTCTTTTAATAAAACTTGTTTGAGAAAAGTGCAAAGTCCTTTTTAAGTGTTGGGCTCTATCGGTACTGTACCTTTAACATCAGGCACCACTGTATATCGTATTTTCATGCCATTCCTCGCGTGCACAAGGTTATGACAATGCAACAGCCATGTGCCCGGGTTTTTAAACACCGTAACCACGGTTTTATAATTACCCGGGTAAATTTCAGTAACGTCCCGCAACGTAGAGATCTTACCCATGTTTAATATAAGGTTGCCATGGAAATGTACTGTGTGTATACCATGGTGACCACCCTGAGAAGAGAGGTACCAAGCGACGGGCTCGCCTTGCCTCAAAACGAACCCCCAAAGGTTTCCATATATCCGTCCATTGATTGTAGCGTACATGTTACTTGCTCTGTATTTTGCTTTATCGGTCTCGGAAATTGATTTCATACTTTTCATAGGAATACCATCTTTATGTCCTTGCATGAATGAGCCTAAACCATGGCCAATGTCGTTATTTCCTTCTTCCAGTTGAGAAGGAAAAGGCACTGGAGCTCGAAGTTTGTTTAGCGCGTAAAAATGACTTTGCCATTCATGGAATGTTACGAAAGACAGTGCTCTTTCTCTCACACCATCGGACCTTCTGTTCGTAGAAGGATCCAGCACGCCTGGTTGACAAATCACAAGAGGTCCGAACAATCCACTTTCTATGTCTTTGCTGACATGCGCCTGTGATGTATATGTATAACCGACACACGCTGGCCCGTGTTTCTCTGGTGCCGATCGCTGTGGAACGTAGAACCTATACAGTACAGTTGTTCCGGGCTGCGTTTGCTTCCCGACAGCGCCATCTGCTGGCACTATATTTCTTGGACTAAATGAAACTGGAAACTTTAGGTCGTTTTTCAGGACAATTTCTATGATGTCACCTACACCTGCTCGTACAAACGGGCCGAGCAATCCCAGATGAATATCCTCTTGATCCGCTTTACGGAAAAAGGAGAAAGAATCGTCGATGAATTCTCTGAAGACGGATTTGGTGTAGCGTGAACCAATGAAAGGACCGTCATTTCGAACACTTTCGAAATCCGAGCTGCAAAGTTAGACAGAATATGCTTATTAAGCGTAAAATGAAACAGTCGACCCATGTTTTCCCGGAAGTCGTATAACTAATGGAATTGCCAATCAAATTAACAGAATATAATAACTAACTTGAATTCTAATAACTATAATATCATGTAAACTAATGCACTAATATGTTTTGTCTCCCATGTAAACTGCGCTTATGCCTAACGGTCAACTGGTTTATGTATAGTACATGTAGTATGTATATAACACTCTGATGTAACAGTTGCATAACTTCATACCGAAGGGTAACTATCAAAATGGGGACATTGGGTGGTGACATCGGGTGATTTAAAGCAAAGTATACACTTATACTCGACACAAAGTCTGTATCATCTCTGCTAAAGTTGAACATAAACATATTGAGAAGTTATACTTCCCATTAATCCTGGTTTTTGTGCATTATTATTGTTCGCTGTTTCCGTTCAGTGTCACATCTTTTTGTGCACAAATGTTCACCTTAAAATCGGGTATTAATAGGCCTGCGTATTGTTATGTAAATATGTTTTTTTTTCCATTTTGTTGAGAGTCGAATATATTTAAAAAACATGAAATGAATCATCTAATGTTACTAATTCACTTATTAGCAATTGTTCAACAACAACAACATTAACAACATTAGATACAACAACAACAACAACAACAACAACAAAAAACAGCTAACCTTTCCGGATGGTCGAGTCTCTGCATTCTCGTTTGGTCAGTCAGTGTTGGACAGTAATCCCATTCTATCGTCATAGCTCCGATGTAATACCTTTTAACCAGACCTTTTGGCATCGGCAACGGTCCGGTGGGAATGGTCATAATGCCATGCTTTTGATCACATGCCAGGACGTTGTAGTAGGCAAACATACCGTTACGTTTGTTATCTTGATTTTGTGTGTAGAGTTTTAGACGATGACCTGCGGAAACAGTTGATGTTTATTCACCTATGGTACAGGAATTATGGTTCGGGTAATCAAGACAAGAAATTTATACGACATATTATCCCAGTTTCTGTTTTTTCTGTTCCAGATTTGGGAATCGAACCCGAATCGCCAGATATAACACAGACGTTTATATATGGTGTCGGACTGGAATGTTTTTGCTTCAGGTGTTGTAGCCCTCGAAAGAAGTGTCTTAAAACAATATTTCCAACAAAATGAAAATCATGGTTGAATGACATTGTTTGTTTTAAAAGAAACTAAATATTAATGTTATTTATCTCTAATGTAAAATGGTAAAATGCATTTATCTGGATCATTTTCCATGTGAATTTTATTTAGGAGAATAGCAGAAAAATATAAACCCAGGGCAAATGAGTAGAACCGCCAGACGTTCCGCAAGCAGCTGGATAGCTTCCTCATACACATGCATGACACTCGGCCAAGGACGCCACTCCCTGTAATGAGGTAGTAACATGCATATAAGGCTAAAAAACTTCATCTATACGAACCTCCAAAGTCCGGAACCATGGTTACCGTTTGCCCCATTCCTGGAAACACGTTAGCCGTATCGACCATTTTACCGTCTAGAACAAAGTTGTTGCCGTCAAATGTAAACTCGTGCAGGCCTTCATCGTCACCGAAACCATACATATGCCACGTGACTCTGTCGCCAAGACACATGGTGAAGTCGCCCAGGGTACCAAATGAATGGCCGTTAATAGCTTGGGATATATGAAAATAATGATAATTAACTTCGTCGTCGCAGTCATATATATTAGCCTGTAATTGTCTCACTGAATAGAAAAAATCCGTGTCCTTAACTGCATATGCTATTCACACTTTTAGCATTTCTCAAATATCCGAGATGTTCTTAAAGTATATATTTTACTTAAAAGCTACACAATCCCGATACAATAATACCTATTTAACACTTACCCTGTCGTACAGACGGAAGCTGACATATTTCATATAAATACAAACGTTTTTATTTCAAAATTTCCACATGTAAGCGTAAGACGTCATGAAGCGTATAAAACGATAACGAATTATTCAGTTTTGCGTTTATCGTTGACGTCTTCATAGAATTGGCGATTAAATATTTAGAAGTAAAGCTTGAATAAAATATTTTCTGTGGATTTTGAAATCTGATATTTTGAAATCTGATCAATCTGATTTTTAATGTTCAATTTTCCCCCTGAAAAAATGTATTTTGGGAGAGTGGCCCCGACCCCAAACCCAAAACATTGGGGTGAGGAGCTACACCTGTGTGTATAAAACTAGTATAGTTATAGTGTAATTATTGAACATCGTTTGGTTTTCCTGTCAGTAAAGTGATACACTCTTGATAACACTTTTTTTTTTATATAGAAACTCCCTCTCTCCCTCCCTTCAATATTTCAATTTATTCATAAATTAAGAGCAATTTATTAAAAGAAAATATTGATTTATAAACTACTAATATGTGCATGCATAACTTCAAATACTATATCTCCATCTTTACCATTAGACATGACTCTTGGTTGGGGGCCACTCTACCCGTATTCCAATTTTGATAAACAATGTCTCCCTTGTGTTTTGTGTTAATGTACAGTACACACACAGAGACAACACAACACTCGAGGATTATTTGATTGTGTAATAGTTTCTTTGATGCAACAGGATAGTTGGAAAGTGTCTTTTTAAAAAGGCCGCTACGTTTATAAGGTTGTTTTGAGTAAGTATTTCTTTAACTTTCTTTTCCATTTCTAATAACTTGTATTTCCTATTAGGTAGATAGAAAGATATATATATTTATTGATTTAAATTATTACAGTTTCTCATCATTACATACATAATTTGTGTAATACATAATTATAATCACAAAATTTCTACACACACACACACACACACACACACATACACACACACACACACACACACATATTTATAGTTCAATTTTAATTGCATATACATACTCCTTAATTAATCATAGATCATATCAATCGCACATTTTAATCAATATCCAAAGATATCAAAAAACAAAAGGAATTATATATAAAATAACAATTTATGTGAGGATGTACTTGAATATGTTTTAAAAAATAATGTTTGGAATAGAACATCTGCCAGAAAACTCTTCTGACAATATTTACTTGAATTAAAAAGTTCTTTCTTCTTTGAAGATTGTAGCAGTGTTACAAATTTAAATATATTTGTCCTTTGTTTGTAATATTTTCTGATATATTTCTTTCTAATATCATTATAACCTGTACAAATTAAAACAAAGTGAAATTTGTCTTCAAATTCAGTTGAATTACATATTTGACAATTCTCATTCAAAATTATCAATCACACATTTTAATCAATATCCAAAGATATAAAAAAGGAATTATATATAAAATAACAATTTATGTGAGGATGTACTTGAATATGTTTTAAAAAATAATATTTGGAATAAAAAAATTCTTTCTTCTTTGAAGATTGTAACAGTGATACAAATTTAAACATATTTGTCCTTTGTTTGTAATATTTTCTGATATATTTCTTTCTAATATCATTATAACCTGTACAAATTAAAACAAAGTGAAATTTGTCTTCAATTTCAGTTGAATTACATATTTGACAAACTCTTTCATTTCTTTTAATCCTATGTCCTGCATAATGACCTGTCTGAATTCTTAAGCTATGTGAAAATAAACGTTATTTAGTAAAAATACTTCGTAATCTTTTTGAAGATAAAATATTCAGATAATTTTCATTCAAAATTCTCTTTAACATGTCTATACAAACTTAATAATACTCTATTTTCTTGTAGACCGGTGTTCCATTTTTGAATAAAGCAATCCACCGACCTCTGTTTAAAGCTAAATGCAAATTGTTGATGGTTCACCCTTAAAGGATCGTACCATATATGCATAAAGCCATAATAATTAAGCAGAGCTTTTACATTGGATAACCAATTGTTTAAACCACTTAAAATTATAGTTTCTGTTGTAACTAATTTCAACCAATATCTAACTATTCTAGTATATTTGTAATTTCTAATGAATAACGCCCCAATGCATCGTTATACACCAGTATTACTGGTTAGTTTTACTCCTAGAATGTTTTTACAAAACTTGAGAGGAATTCTCTCTATCTCCTTCGATTTTTTGAAACTCCGCACTTCACAGCCGTTTTTGAGTATTGATGAGACAAAAGCATCAAATAATTGAAGGGTCTTAAAAAACCCAGCGGCCTTTTTTGCCAAGGAGGTAGCCTATTGTCAACCATTTTGTGTTTGTGATGTCTTATTTTTGCCTTTTATTCATCTTTAAATTTGTTCTCTGCTTTTGTGTGTGTTTGTGGTTAGCTGTCGTCCTTGAATGCTGCTTTTCCTGTTATATCTATATATCTTATTAGATTTTAGTCTCATCAGTGGTCAAATGTCGTCGGCTAAAATTCGCTTTTATACTCGAAAGATTAGCAGTCGTCGATTCACAATGTACCTGAAGCGTCTCATACTGTACCGCCTTATCTCATTAATATTCAGTGGAATTATGTTGTGCATATGAGAAGGTGAAAAAGGATGCAAGTAAAACTCTCCCAGTTTTTTTTTTCTCCTCCTTAATTTTGGCGCCTTCTTTTCCCGCCTAGATTTTTTTTATCCGCTTAAAAATTAGTTGCATTTTTTAAAATATTGGCGCCTTTTTGAAATCATAATTTCCACCGCCATTTTCTTTAGCCGCCATTTTATTTATAAGTTTATTTTGCGCATGATTAAACGTGCTTACATATATATGAAAAAAAACTGTTTTACTAAGTGAATCATTGCTGAATTTGCTTTTGGTGAGAATGGATAGAGTCCAATTAGAGAAAATCTTGAATAGTTATTACTTTAATTCGAAAAATGCAGGAGCTTTTTCGGGTTCGCAAAAGCATTTCAGAGCGCTTAGTAATAAAAGGGGCTGAATATAGAAACTACCAGAAACACCCCATTCACTGCATGCAGATAAAGATATATATCTGTACTTTTAGGTCTTTTTGATGAATCATATTTTGCTCTGACATCATTTTTAAAACTAAATTATGCAAATATAAATCAAAAAGGGACATAACTAATGTATATAAGGAAGATATTGATTAATCGCATTATAAAAAGAATGATTTATATAAATGAAACAGCGTTTACGCTTTAACCATTTGGAAGGAATAGTTAACTTTCTTTCGAAAAGCTGTCTACTAGTTTATATACATATATTTGATTCACGGCATTTCTTCATACGCACTTATGAGACCTACAAAATGAGTTATTGATATGATGACCCAAATAAAATACTATTTAAGAAATAAAACATTTCCAGCGGGTTTATATTGCCCCAGATCAATACCTGGTGGGCCTGACTTCAAGTTCATCGAAACCAATGGCCGCAGGATTGCGGTTTCGATGTGTTTCAAGTCCCAAATACCAGGTTTTGATCTCGCACAATATAAACCCGCTGGAAATATTTTTTTTGTTATCTAACACGGAGTTATATGTATCTTGAAACCTATTTTGTCGAGAGATTGCACAAAATGCAAACAAATTCTCACAACTTACATTTTATGCCTATCTCTCAACATCAGACGAGAAGATACAGCTTCATTCTATTTCAATGTGTTGTCGCTTAAAAAAGAGACGCATTTCATTCATGCGTTGTTGTTTTGCATCTGATGTTTAAAATTACGTCTCCGGCGTTAACGTGTTTTCTGGCGTTTAAAATGACGTCTTAACGGTTGACGTACATGACGTCAGAGGTTTATATAGCTTTTTTCAGACCATCCCAATAACCAATCAATATTGAGTATTTTAATAAATGATGTTAAATAAAAAGTTCGTGCTACCCATATTGAGAACCTATTTCTGCGTTTCACACTATAACAAACTAGCATACATATAATAAACTATGGCCGATCAGGTTATGAATAAGTTCCAAGACTGTAGTAGAATAGAAACATGGGGACCAAAAACCCTCCCAGAGTGATTTTTATCTCCGTCATTAAGTTTTCGCGCGTTTTTTCCCCCGCTCATTTTAGCTTTCGAGAGTGTGATGTTTGGAGCACCTTTGAACCTGGTTAAACTCCCAGCGTTGTTTCTTGCCGCAAACCGTTCCAATGCGTTACCCCTGCTGTCAACCCTTTAATGTTTGTGGTGTCGCGAACTTTGCTTAACGATATTTTAATCCTTTTATTGTTGTTTGTCTTGAATTCGTGTGGTTTTCATTGACCATGTTTAGTTAATGCTACAATTCCTGTTCGACCTTTAGATCTACGTTTAATGAACGGATATGACTTGACACCCACGTAACAATAAGACACCACTTGTTCGCCCTTTTATGTTTGTGGTGTCGCATACTTTGCTTCTAATTTTCTCTGTCTTTGTTGTTTGTTTTGTATGCGTGGCTTTTGTTGACTGTCCTCGGTGAATGCTACGTTTCCTTGTCGACTTTTATACCTATTTTATTTGTATCAGAAGGTCGTGGATGTAATTTACAGGTAGCAGAACTCTTCGATTTGTAACATCCCTAACTAAATTCCATTTTACTTATTTCGCCAATTGTTTTCTCGTTTAGGGAAAAGCATTTGTTAGACACTGGGACCATACGCCGCTTGCTGAGAAATGGTACAAAAATCAGGGGCGTAGCTGACCTGAACTGCATACATAGGCATGAAAACTAGGAGGTCCATTTTTTTTTTTAAATCTTAGCTATGCAATGGTACGTTTTGGCGTATATCTGACAGAGTTATTGTGTTTTGTTTGAAGAAATAATGTTATGACAAATTGGGAGATAACATTTGACAAAGTTTAATTACCTATACTGTAAAAAAAGAAGAAAATAAGAAACAAATGTTGACCCGTAATCCCCCACTCACTCTGGCTTCAGTTTTTTTAACTTTTTTTGGACTTTTCCTTTTTTTCCTTTTTTTAAATTGATGTATACGCCCGGGCCTATATGGCCTAATAGTAGCTACGCCGTTTAAAACACCACATCACACTGAAGGTTCCAGGTTCATGTTTGGACATGCACAGTGAAGCATTATAAAGCTTAAAAAAGGAGTCAATTTTTCCAGCCATTTAAATATGCAAATTATAAAACACGTACCGGCCATTTGATTAGACGTAACGAACTGCGCGTCTCTTTTGAGCTCGTTGTATGCTTTGCCAGCTTGAGTGAAGAGGTGAATATTTTCATCAATGTACCAGGACTTGTTCTCGTCAATCACCATCCAGTTGACGAAGAATTCACGTTTGTACAATATCTGAAAACAAATAAAGGAGAAACAACAAATTGAATATATGTGATGATGTACACATAAACATGTGGACATAAAAAGCACAAACGTGAAATCATCAAATTTCAAATTTGAACGCAATATTGTAGAAGAAATAAATTATAACCCTGTTGATTTAAACATATTTCTTTTTACGTCGATCGCGAAGCAAGTTCTTGCAACTTATATTAATAACTATCGATGGCTTCCTGTGTAGAACCAGTACTAAGCAATGTGGATTAATTATCTTGCTCAAGGATAAATAAGATGGTCACGGCGAGTACCGAACACACGACCTTTCGATCTGAAGTACGACGCTCTACCACTGGACCACGCACCCCACTCGAACGCTGTTCGAAATAGAATCAATGGCGGTTTTTGGTGGATGGTCGATGTTTCGTACCACAAGCCTGTACACTGCTAAGGTTTTGACTACGATATTTTTATTTGCAAACTAGAAGTTGAAAACACTGTTTAAGAGATACACGGCAATCTTTATTTTTATTTGTAAAACGCACGGCACCCCGTTATATTTTCTACTAAATTGAATATTGAAAATTATTAATAATAATTATTTCATTAGTTCAAAGCAATATTTGTTACATAGTACTTATTTTTGATAATACAACATCAACAATATATTCAAACCTATGGTAAAAATAATAGGGACAATTAAAAAAAAATCTCATTGTTATTACCTTTTATTTAATTACATATATATCTTTATTCAAAAACTCAAATATATGCCGTAAGCCTTGTGAGGATACAAATCGTTATCACTAAAATGCCAGGGCCCGTATTCATAAAGCACTTAAGTAGAAAATATTACTTAAGCCAAAATTTAAGATTTTTAAATATTCTTATTAACTTTTTGCGACGCTACGGAGCTTCTATTTTAAGATAATGATTTAGATGTGGGGTTTATTAACCCATAGCTTTATTAAAAATGTAAAGAAAATGTATTAAAACGATAGAAAAACGTGTTTAAAAATTTGATAAATTTTGATTTAAGTTAAGACATTGCTAAGAAGCTTTATGAATACGGGCACTGGTAATACGAAATGACACAACATAAATATATTTACATTTTGGAGAAGACAATATAAATCATATAAATCATTTCATATCATATCAATAACGCATCACTTTTATAAACACGTGCATTCATTATTTAATAAACTATAAACATACGCCTCTATGGTGGTTAAAGAATTCACATTTCATTTATATGTTGTGCTTATGTTTTGAGTGTATTATGAAAATCCTTTATATCTAGTTATATCAAGAAGAAGTATTGCTATGCAATACTATGTCCTCTACCGGTCATTGTGTGGTAATTTTCTTTTTTGGAGGATAATTAATTTTCTCCTTGGATAAAGTGACACATGAACATGTAAATGTAACGTAACACCAATGTAATGCGTTTCTGCATTAGGTAGCTTGCTAAATTAGAAGCGTAAATTGCCCAATTAACTGTCTGAAAAATATGAGACTGAACATAACTGTTTAAGAATTACTGCATATGATAAAATGTGAATGTTCTGAATGTGGCATTGGCACATGGGATCCTCTCAACCCTCCCCTACCCCTACCCCAACCCGACCATTTTTTTATATTTATTTTATTACATTTGTTTATTCCTACACCAAAACTACCTCAGTCCGCATTCCCCACCCATCCATCATCAAGTGGGGTTTGATGGCGGACGGGTGCGTTGTTAAATGATTGTTTTTGTATTTGTTCTTCGTAAATAACATTAATCATCATTAATATGTTTTGGTTGGTGTGTGTGGGTGTGTGGGGTGGGTTTGGGTGTGTGTGGGGGTGGGTTGGTGTCAGCAGTTCGGAGGCCAAGGCCAGGTAGGGGACCAATTTCGTATATATGAAATGTGCAGTCGTTTTATTTAGGCAAACATCTAATAGCTCAGCCATATTGGGACATGGCCCCCTCACACCCCCACCACACCACCGCATACCCAAAACATCACCATACACCCACCACCCCATCACACCCGAAACTCAAGTCATTTTTTATTATAAATGTACGTGTTTCTGTGTTGTTTTGTTTATTCTTACACCGTAACTATGGTGCATGCTGCCACCTTAATCTCCACTCCCCACTCATCCATCAAGATTATTCATAGCTCTACCATACTGGGGCATGGGCTGACCTCACACACCACAACCATCTTCCCACCCCACCAAACTACACCCGAAAACCGAGCCATTTGTGTTTGTTATATGTATATGTTTCTATGTTGTTTTATATATTCTTATACCATAACCATGGTGCATGCTGCCCACCTCAACAATCCCGGGAGTGGGTGGGTGCACTATAAAATGTTTATGTTGTTTTTTCTTCTTTAAAATTAAAATCTATTCTCACTAATGTTTGAGTGGAGGTGGGAGTGGGTGTTGGGAGTAGGTACCCATGGGAGTATAGAGGTTGTCCAGTTAAAAGAAATAGTTAAATGTAAATATTGTTGTTTAGTTTTGTTTCTTCTTACACCATAAATATAGTGCATACTGCCCACCTCATTCACTGTGGTTTCACTTTATTTACTTTAAAATTATAAATGTTCACCCCAACCACCCACACAACTCATTAGTGATACGGTGGGTGCACAATCAACTTATATTGTTTAGAGTGTGTGGGCCCAATTTTTTTTTTTTTTAAATGTTTCTGTGTTACACTTCACATACAGCCACCCCATACAGTATGTTGTATTTTTGAGTAAATAAAGTATACCTCTGCTCATCTGAATCATATCCGTCCCTCTACAACCACTCCATTCCCTCAGTCCATCTCTCCCCCAATGTTTGGTGTTGTTGTTATTGTTCATAGGCAGATAGTGCATAGTTCTGCCGTCTCTATTGTCAACTCACTCTCCCTCAAAACAATACCTTTTATTGCAACTCGCACAAAATCCTAGGAATTTCATTGGATTAGAGCAGTCACATGGTGACCCTCTATTATTCTATAGTGGGTCAGTAGAATTCATAGAGGGTCACTAAAACAATATGGACTACAATTCCGAAACAAAGTTTAAATCATTTGCAAATAGTTCTTTAAGGCGTTAGTAACAAACATAATAAGTAAATTAATAATGTTTTTAAACTGTACCGGTCGTGACGTCAACGTCATGACGTCAAATTGCGCGAACGTCTCAATGACGTTGACGCTCCATTAAAATGGGTTAACTATCGGTGATTGCCTGATATAGGTGCTTGATGCAATAAATCAGTTATTGGGTTTGTTACTGACCCCCTACAGAAATATGTGGGGTCAGTCAGATATATAGTGGGACTCGCCCCGTATAAATCCTACTGACCCCACATATTTCTGTAAGGGGTGCGTAACAAACCCAATAACTAATAGTGGCTACATTTTCACAATTGTTTTCTTTGTTTAATTATATTGTTTAAGGGTATACAGGGCATATTTTCCAATGGCAATCATCACCCCCACTCCCTTACCAGCTTCCCCATAATCACCCTTATTTCTTTTCTTTTAATGTCTTTTTTTTTAATTTGTTAATATTGCTTATGTATATCCCTGTTATTTATTTAAATAGTTATTGTATGCATAGAGATGCATCTTTTTCTGATGGTATTCTGGGTGTATAATTTGGTTTTCTCTGAACAAGTGAATACTCGAGCTGCGCTGTATTCCGACAGCTCTTGTTTAGTTTGAAATTTCATAAATTATCAAGATCGATTTTTAGCCTGCAGTAGCCACCATTTTATGCCACGTGAATTCTACTCCATGCATAGTTCTCTACTCCATTTATAGTTATCTACTCCATTCATAGTTCTCCCATTCATAGTTCTCTACTCCATTCATAGTTCTTATGATATGACACGCATCATCTGACTTGTTAATGAAATGTTTTGTCTCTGGAAAACTAGAAGACTCGGCAAGTTTTTGTTGTATAAACCATTCATAATAATTCATATGATATTTGCAGGCCCTTATTAATTATTGTTTTGTGAATGAATTACACTTTATTTGATTTATCGTGAACAACTGTTAGCACTATAAACATGATAAAACCCATTAAACGTAATATTTATGATTTAGCAACAAAAATCGACCGAGTCGTCGAGCATTGTGCATTTTCACAAAAATGGTATATAGAAACTGTTCAAATAAAAACTAGGAAGATTAGGAATGTCATCCCATAGGTTGCAGGCAGAAGTGGGTCGTTAGCATAAGACACACAGTTTACCTCTTAATGAGAGCAGATGTAGTATATGTAACGTCCTAGAAGACGAATACCATTTTATATTGGAATGTACTTTATATAAGAACGAAGAACAGAGCTTATCAAGCGGTACTATTGACAGAGACCAAATATTCCCACTTTATAGAACTGTTGTCATTAGAAAAGCATACTACTGTAAATAGTTTGGCAAGTTATGTTTAAAATCCGAAACGATTTTTTTTATAATAATAAAATCTGGTAATCTCTAAAAAGGTATAGTTTTTTTTCAACGTGATGTTGAATTATGTTTCTCTATTAAATAAATGCCTATGATACCAATTATTATATCATATCTGAAATATTACAAAAGAAAGTGATTTAACCTGCTGCATGAAGCAAAGTGTAGTACTATTTAATATGTAACATTGCCATTGATTTCTGTTATAATACTGTATACACATGGCCCAAATGGTCTGTTTATAATAATCTATACACATGGACCAAATGGTCTGTTTATAATACTGTATACATATGGACCAAATGGTCTGTTTATAATAATGTATACACATGGACCAAATGGTCTGTTTATAATACTGTATACACATGGACCAAATGGTCTGTTTATAATACTTTATACACATGGACCAAATGGTCTGTTTATAATACTGTATACACATGGACCAAATGGTCTGTTTATAATTCTGTGTTTATAATACTTTATATACATGGACAAAATGTTTTTTTTATAATACTGTAGACACATGGACCAAATGGTCTGTTTATAATACTGTATATACATGGACCAAACGGTCTGTTTATAATACGGTATACACATGGATCAAATGGTCTGTTTATAATACTGTATACACATGGACCAAATGGTCTGTTTATAATACTGTATACACATGGACCAAATGGTCTGTTTATAATACTGTATACACATGGACCAAATGGTCTGTTAATAATACTGTATACACATGGACCAAATGGTCTGTTTTATTATTGAACAAGACTGACCTACGCACATTTCAGATGAAACTGAAACACATTATGATATATTTCATATTTGTTTTTATTGACATGAACCACTGTTCCATATCCCTTAAAGTTTGTACCTGGTTACCAGCTTTGTCAAGGGTTCCCGGTTTACAAATGAGGAGTGGACCAAATAACCCAGAATGGACATCCTGAATGTAATTCACGCTGGAGTGGTAGGTACTCGTTAAACAGTCTGGATCGTACTTGGTCGGACCACTATTTTCCGTCACTTGAAATCTGTAAACTCGGACTGCTCCAGGAGGTATTACTGCACCATTTACTTTCATACCTAAAACAGATAGCAACGTGAAGAGCACCGGGGCATTGACAATGTTAAGTTGCAGGTTAAACAATTTTCAAAGAGAAAAATAGGAATTCGAGAATTATGGGTCTTCATAAGATGTTGAAGATATGAGCAAAGTTTTATTGTTGTACACCTAATACTTTGAAAGTTATTAGCCATAATCACTTGTACAAGCACGGTTAAGTTCCAGGTTAACCCTTTTACATAGGGGAATAATTAAAAAACCCATATGAACCAGAGAGTTATGGGCCTTTATCAGATGTATTCATTTGATCATGCTGAAGATGTGTACAAAGTTTCATTGCTGTAGACCTTACCCTTTGAACGTTATTAGCCACACTCAGGTAAAAGTTAACGAACAGCCAGACGGACGGACAACTCCACGACATAATACGTCCCTACGAGCGTATACAAAGTTAGTTTCGTGATTGCAATATTAATTATGTTAGAACAAATTAAAATATAATTTGCATTCTGTTGAACTGAGTTTATTGTAATATATGATTTAAGAGGTATTCCATTAAGTAAAACTATCCTTCCCTGGCACCCTCTTCGCAAAGCAACACATCAGAAAATGTTACATATAAATGTTCGCGACAAGACAAAGCAAATCGGATTAACAAAGAAAAAACGCACACATGTACACGTATTCTAAGTAAAACAAAATATGGATCCATAGCATGTTGAAACTCAATATTTAAAGACGTAGTAAAAGAAACTAAATATCAATTATGCAATGTGAATTATGCAACAATGTCAATTATGCAATGTCAATTATGCAACAATGTCAATTATGCAATGTAAATTATGCAATGGGTTGGAAGATGTTTTCCATTTCTTACCCGAATGTCCTTAATATTTTTGAAATATAAGAGCATATAGACAATTAAAATATTTGAAATACAAATAACGCTATATTTTTGTTTTTAAACGTCCTCAAAAAAATAATGCTTTGACTCAAATATCCTTAGCTGTGTAATTTTGAATGAAATAGGCTTCTCAATAAATGCTGTTTTCGTATCAAAATCTTTCAAACAATAATCTTCCTCTTCTTAGTCACTTTTACAAACATGATATTGGATCACCTGCTTGACTATTTATAACTCTGTGGTACTCATACTTTATGTTTGTATTGTAAATATGTTGCCTCGAGGGCCAATCTGTCCCAATGGGTTTTTGAAATAAAACTTTCCAAACATTCACGTAAGAGAATGGGCAGTAATCGAAACTTACTTTTTATATGATTCTTGTAGACTGCGCCCTCGTTCTCTTTGGTCAGTTCCACACCATTAGCCAAGAAGGAATATACTCTGTTGGCCTTATTGAGCACAGTCACTTCCACCATGTCCCCTACGGCAGCTTTGATAGGTGGACCGGCCAAGCCAAGGTGGGTTTTCTTTTTGAGAAAGCTTGAATCGGTGTAGCCTCTGAACGATACTTTCTTATAAACAGAACCGATCCTGTTAGGTCTCTGGTTAAGGAACTTTCCTGCATTCCTGTATAATTAGAATTCATACATTTTGCATTAAGGTCAGGTGTATACTTTATGTTCATCAAAAGTAGGGCATTCGAGAAACATATCTTCCTAAGATAAAATCTTCAAATACAATGGAATGAATGAATGAATGATTGATGCACATTGACACATACACAAATCATATTGTTTGCGAAATATGATGAAAATGAAAAGTAACATCAATTAATAACAATTACAATAAAATATATAGGTGAATATTTTTACAAATGAAAAGGATCATATTGCAGAGAACTGTAGGCGTGGATAGTAAATGAATAAATGTCCGTCAACGCTTGAATGAAACATATTCGAATGAATTATAAAGTCGGATTTCTTAAAAGAAAATCTAAAAGAACACTGACATCAATTTTATCAAATAATTATTTCATAGTAATATCTTTGTAGTGGCTTTGTCACAGGATCAAAGCCTAAATAGTCTAACAAGATATGCTTGACCGTTACGGTGAAAAACAGGGTTTACCTTCTGGCAATGGCTCACCTTGTAATACATAGTTTATGGCATATATGTTGAAAAGTATTGTATTTCAATTTTATTTCATTAACTTTACATCAAATACAAATGCTAATTCTCTGACATGGTACTATGTACATAGTTCCGTTTCGTCTAGGGAGAACGTACCATTATAAATCTAAGTAAAATACCCACCACGTTAAAATCCCCATAGACAAGAGTCAGTCATGTTGTATTAATATACCTCACATAAAAGCCCATGCTAAATCATCATAGACAAAATGTGTAATTTCTTACTATCTGACGCAAGGGTGATAGTAAATCGCAGGGTGATAGTTAAGATTTATCACACGCTCAGCTATGATGCGCGTTGGAGTGCGTTCTGTTTCGGTGACGTCATCGGTTCACTATGGTGAAATTGCTATTTTTAACTCGTCATAACTTCAAATGTACTTTACCAATTTCAATAAGCTACCATTCATTTTCTTAGTTACGTTATTTCCAGTCTAACGATATAACTTTCATAGCAACTTTTTTAAACTTTTCAGGCGATAATCATATCGTCAGGGTGAATATTCTTACTATCATCCTCTCATGAATGTGATATTTATAAACCATTTCACGGGCAGTAATTGTTTAGAACTTACCCGTCGTGCAACAGCTTTTTGGTAGGAAAGTAATTCCAAAGATGTTCTT
The DNA here is from genome assembly GCA_037043455.1 of Cyrtodaria siliqua. Lineage (NCBI taxonomy): Eukaryota > Metazoa > Mollusca > Bivalvia > Adapedonta > Hiatellidae > Cyrtodaria > Cyrtodaria siliqua. The sequence continues at coordinate 415,726 of JAWPHD010000307.1, read as the reverse complement.
CAATAGCCAAGAAGTAGCGTCTGAGCGTGCCTTTTAGTTGTGGTTGTGGTTTATTCAAAGGTATTTTTTGATGGCATTGCATGACGTTTAAAAAGGCACTCATTCCACCTGAATATTGAAATTATGCATGTCATACGTCATGCACAGTTGATGTTTTCATATTATATTATCCCGCCATCACGGGCACATATTACAATAGATGTACACCGTTTCTAAACTTACTGACGACGAGGTATATGTATATACATTATTATATGACCTGAACACCTGGAGTTTTGATAAACGGGTTTATTGTGTAATTTTGCCGTTGTTTGGCGGGTTAGTTAATTTGTATAGGCATGTATTTACCATTTATTTTTTATAGGCACATGTGTTTACCAGTTAAATGGTAAATACATTCCTATACAAGTTAAATGCTAAACACATGTCAATACAAGTTAAATGGTAAATACATGCCAATACAAGTTAAATGGTAAATACACGCATATATAAAAGTTAAACGGTAAACACATGCCAGTCTTAGTTAAATGGTAAATACATACCTATACGAGTTAAATGGCAAACACTTAGTGCATTCTTTTGGAAGTTGTATGGTAAATATATGCCTTCAATTACCAGATAAATGGTAAACTATGTATCTTTTTACAAGTTAAATGATAAACACTTGCTTTCTATTACAAATTGAATGCTTAACACATGCCTCCAGTTAAAAACTAAAATATATTTACAAGACTTATGGTAAATGGTAAATTCATGCCTTCAGTTACAAAGTAGATATACAATTCTAACACGAAATGTATCGTTCAAGGATTGCAGTCAACCCAAAAACACGCATATAAACGAACAATAATACAACGATGAATAAAAGGCAATATATGACACCACGAACATAAAAGGGTTGACAATAGGGCTTTGAACGGTCATTGACCAAAACGGCCGCTGGGGTGAAGGCAGAACAAGAAAAAAAAAACATTATGAGCATTACGCATTCGTTTCGATCATATTAAGTGTAGCAATGGCATATGTTAATTGCATATACTAAATACTGAATAAAGTATGCTTTGCAAACTCTTTCAACTTACCATCAAAGTCTGTCTGATGTTTGCTAAGCATTAACCACCGCCCTGGATATGCTGGTATCATGTAGGCAGACTCGGTCATTCCAGGACCCACATCAATGGTTTCCTTTCTGCAAGCATATAAATACCAATTCTGAGTTTCCTGAAAAATGTGTAAAACTACCAAATTATTTTTCTATGCTCCGGCTGGCTATGTCACCACTCCATCACTCTAAAGGTCCGACGTATATATTGCCTTCGGTATTTAATTTTAATGTATGGCGTGCTCAGATCTCCCGATCCATTCAGCATTTTAGTATAAAATGGTGTCGTAGAGAACATGCGGACTCGAACTCCCTTTCTACTTGGAACAAGCTAATTTTTTAAATGCATAGATACTTTTAAACAGCTAACCACTTTTTACTATTTCCGATACCTAGATTTTCATTTCGTAACATGAAAAAGGAAATCCCAGAATTTCATTTGTTTTAGTTCTTCCCGATAAATCATCTTCTAATATAATTATTAAATGACGACTACAGTACGTCTACGGGATAGGCGAAAACAAAACAAATTTCCGACAATGAACTGAATTCCTAAATTACACAAACAGCCTTATAAAACCCGCTTTATTTCTAATATTAGGGCCTGCCTGCACCACTACACACATTTTCAAACTTTTAATTACTGCCGTTAAATATCACGTAAAACAATATGATATGACAACTCTGGTATTAATTAGTTTGGTCAGTTACAAATACGTTCTTGATACAATAAGCGGAATATTTTATCTACAATATTTATGATTTTACCAAACCATATTCAACCTTACCACACAATCTTTGACATCATGCAGAAATAATAAGCAAAATTTATGACAAGAGAGAGTTTTTTAGTTTTGACATTGTTAATTATTTAATTATCTCCACTTAGAAGGGATATTCCCTGTACAACTTCTTATGGGGGTACTAAATCATTTTTTCTAGAGATTGTAGTCCAGTTAAGGACCTTGATATTTAAAACATTAGTATAATTGAAAAGCTACTCCTTCAGAGCTACTATTACCATAAACCTCGAAAACCCTTTGCAACATTGTATTATCGTAAGCCTGATTTACTTTTAATATGCACTCTTCTGCGACAAGGACTATCACAACTTGACTTATATATCGTGAAGTGTTTTATAAACTTCGTAATACCCTTGGTCATAATCACTTTCATACAGTCTTGATTAAACTTGTTATAAAGTTTATCAAATGATGTTATGACCCTATAATTTTTGCATCGCACTGCATGTTTAGTGGTTGACCCATTTACAGTTCGCCACTAATTTCCTCTTTGATCGTGCGATGACCGGACAGATTGTGGACCCTATGATGAAAGGACGAAAACGTTTGATGTTTGTCTTCAATCTTGTCTTGTCTTGTCGTGCCCTTAATGGTTTATTCTTTTGTTGCTCAGGATTCTGCCAAGTCACTGAGTACTTGCTATGTGGCTTTCTAGCTGTTATTTTATGTAAATAAATATATGATCCTCTTTTTGTTATACGTATATGGCCTATTGATGCTGCATAATTTGTTAGAGGAAATAGACTGGCGTGGGATTTCTTGTTTACAATGTCTCGTTTTATTGGGAAAAATAGGATGAGAGTGAGGCTTGGTGTATCTTAAACAACCAGTGGCCTTTATGCGACTGACCGTTCCAATCCCATATTGTCGATCCTTTTATGTTTGTGGTGTCACATAGTTTCCTTCTATTTTTCCTTGTTTTATGTTGTATGCGTGTTTTTGGTTGACCGTGTTCTGGGAATGCTACATTTCTTTTTCGACTTATATTCCTATGTTTGATGCGACATTCCCACAAACAAGCTCCATCTTGCAAATATTATCAATCGCATCCAGGAAACACATTTTCTGTCGATGTCTACAACGTGCGACTCTATTTCTGCTTTGTGGACATGTTTATCTAACAACACTTTAAATATCCTGCATAAATCGCTTTCATTGAGATTAAATCAAGAACTTATGAGTTTCTCACAAAACACATACTACTCCGCAGCATTTTACAGCGCTGTTGGCAGACAAAAGTGAGAGTCCGCGCACGTGCCGAAACCTCAAAAACATGGTGACGGGCAGAATGTTTTTCCAATTGTATTTAAATAACTAATATAATTGATTGAGATTATTTTTAGCCCAATAAATTATTTATTTAATATACTAAGCAAAATAAATAAATTTAGTATATAAAATGCATGTCATTTTCATAGACGAGATACAAAAAAGTATGATAATGGACCTTTGGAAACGGCCGAGCACGACACATACGAAATATTGCAGTCTCGGTAGACGAGATAACAATGACAGAATGGGCAATTATAGCCAATGCCAAATATTAAAGTTTTTCAAAGCAATACTTTTGTTTAACGAAATAAGTTGTTTTTAATCTATGGGAGGTAATTCTGATACTTAAAAAATAACAAAATAAAACAATTTTTTAAAAATCACATCATTACCTAGCATTTCTACGATCTTCACACAATTATATCAATATTGATATGTTTAATAAATGTCCCTAAATAGGCGTGCTAAACATTTTTTTGTTCAGTATAGTTCTTTTGAGTTTTCCCTTTCTTGGGTGAATAATATCTACATAGTAGAATACTGTATCATACTATACTGTAGCATTTCACTTGCCGTAACTTTTAACGTGTGAACCAACCGGACATTTCATTTGATACTAAAAGCTATACATACATATAGGTATTTTCCCTCTACATTTATTATAATATGCAAAGAAATATAAAAAGATCGGACAGGAAAAGTAGCATTCAAGGAGGAGAGTAAACCACAAAACACAGAAACAAACACGCAAACAGACAAACAAGAAGGCAAAAGCAATAATAAATGCAAACGACATCACAAACACAAAAGGGTTGACAATAGGGCTACCGCCTTGGAACGGTCAGTGGCAAAGTAGGCCACTGGGGGTTTAAACCGGTTATAGGGTGCACCAAACCTCACACTTACCCTACTGTCATCCCATTAAAACAGGACAGTGTAAATAAAGAAATCCCCGCCATGATCTAATCTCTAACCAACAAGGCAGACGATTTGCCATTCAATAACACTATATTTATGAGATAAACAAGTTAGAAGTCAATAATGATTTACAATTTATATATTCCATTATAAATGTGTATCTATCGAATGGCCAAATATTTCTTACCTTTGCCGCATTCGTATCATTGTCTGTCCGTTTATATGAAATGTCAGCACTGAATAACTCAATGTCATTAAATATACAACGACTCTCTCGCCAGCACACACTTCGAAATCTGTAGAGAAATGAATTTCATTTAAACACATATTTTTCTAAGTACAAATTTATACAGGAAACATAAATAATTATAATATAATCGACAGTTAAATTATTTTTTATTAGAGCAGGAAATGTAGCACACATAGAAACAAGCAATCATTATAAAGATGAATAAAAGACAAGTTATGCCATCACAAATATAAAAGTGTTGACAATAGGGCTACTGCCTTTCGAACGATCAAAAAAGGCCGCTATGGGTTTGAACCAGGTCCTCACCAAATTAAATAAAAAATTGAGAAAAATGGTCCTATAGAAATCACAGCACCCAAACGCAATGGCACCGTAGATCCGCACTGTACCACAAACAAAGAGCAAATTAACTATACAATGAACACTACAATACACAACAGAAAGCGTGGTGAAGATGAGTTACCGACTTGGAACGGTCAGTGGGCAATATGGCCAACCGGTTAGCTTAAATCGATTTTAAGTGCACACATCCTCGCTATTATCCTGTCTTCAAAGCTCTAAATAAAAGTACATCCCATCGAAAGGAAATCTCTAAACAATAAAGTCCGCATCCAGATATACACGTATATATTATTGTAAAGATATATAAAAAACTATAATTAGAAAACCTTCAGAATGTATGCAGAATTGTACTGAACAACTGCAGGCAGTTGCAGCCCAAGAGGAAAAGGGTTTCAGAGGGTGCAACCATGCAGTCCCACGAGGTTGTCCAGTCATGGCACACTCCGGCCATCGCACAAGAGAATAGTCAAGCGTTGTGACTGACTGTAGAGGGGTCAATCACCAACCAGAAGTGCGTTGTAATATGGTCGTATCCTTTTCTGACGAATTTCCTGTTAATTTATTAAATGGCAGGAAACCCGCCAGACCCCTTTAATTTCCGAAGTTTATAGAACACATCTCTATATAATAACAGTTGTGATATTTCTAGTCGTAGAAATGTTTTTTGGTTGCTGTTGTACTGTCCCAGCATGATTTCGTTGCGGCGATAGAACTTAGAGAAAGATCTACGTAGTTCATGATAACGAAATCCTTGCTGAAGAAGTTTACTTGTAATAATTTGATTTCGATAATTGAAATCCTTAACATCATTCCATGCTCTAGCAAAACGAATTAGCTGGGAGATATAAACCCCGTATGCTGTAGCACGAGGTGCATCCACATCTAAATGTGGATAGTTAACGATGTCAAAGGTAAAGTCATCTCTCTTATCATAGATGTTAGTATGTATGTAATCATTTGAAATCGAGAGATGAAGATCGAGGAATGCTGCTATGGAATCCGAACTGTTGGCTTTTATTCCACGTAAGCTCTGGCGGATAAATATTAGTGACCATATTAGTGACCATATGAGCAAAGAACGGATTATCAATATTGAGTATGTCACCCAGATACCGAGATGTATTATTAAACGCATCAATAATGTCTCTCTGTCTAGCAGGTGACAAACTCAACATGAAATCTCTGTCATAAATTAACAGTATCAAAACAAATCTCAGACAAGTGGCGCACAATTAGTGCCCATAGGAATACCAACAAACTGGCGGTAAACGGTTTTACCATATCTTACAAGGGTGTTATCTAAAAGAAACGATAACGCTCTATAAACATCGGCACAAGTCCACATGTTATACCTGTCATTAGAGGCGTTTGTAAAGAACGCCCTGACATTATTACAAGCAAGAAAGGTAGTCCCTTCCCTAGCAAATGTTTTCTGTATACGCTGAATCAAGCCTAAAATGGCGATGGGCCCCTTACACAGTTCTTTATATGTATATACTACCTATATCATTGATAGATCTATCCTATAACTAACTTTACCTGGCATATTTCCGTAAGCGAAGCCATTAAAGTGAGAAATGGTGCTGCTCGTCTGGAATTGTCTGTCCTTTATAGCGTGTAAAAGTTTACACATCTTTGGTGAACCGCAGTGGTAAGTGTTGATATCAATATACGGATTCAATGTTTCATCGGTACGATCAGCATAGACCCAAAGCTCTCTGTCGACGTCACCACGCCTCCCGTTAGCAAGAAGAATACCTAAAATAAAGAAGATAGTATAATGAAACTTGATGGCAATGACTATCACTTGAAATAAGCAACCGTAAAATTCTTGATTTAACTAAATAAGGTCTAACAAAACAACGACGCCATTGCACGTCCCACACCACAATTAATTTCCCCATAGGGTCCCATTGTAACGTTTTTGTTCTTGGCATAAAGATAAATACAATTTACAACATGTTTTTAGGCTTAAAATCTTCATTGATCCAATATCTGCAATTTAAATACAATTAACAAATATTTACTAGGTTGATTTTTTTAATCTCTTGTGTATGAGACCACTATACTATCTAGCTAAACATGTGGTGTTTGGGTCACACTAATGAAACCTCATATCAACATGGGATTTTCTGTCTTTTACACTGCAAAGATATGCTAAAACAAAGAAAACCATTTTTTGCGTAAAACGGAGAAACAGATTTTTATATAATAGAGGTCTGAGACTTGGTTAAGCTCCGAAAAAATAATAACATTATTTTGCTAAATGGAAGAAGAATGGGAATTTGAAAAATACATACATGACAAAACACACACCTAATGTAGAAGAAACGTATGCAAATCAAACTGCGCAAAAAAACAATACGTATCGAGCTCGCATCTCTAAAACATGCTAGCTTTGAATTCTAGGCTATCTGACAGTGCATTGTTTTAGAAACCGATTAACAAGCAAAGCCACACGTTCCTTGAAGAGCTCAAGTTAAGCGATCAAACCTACTTTGGTAAACATTGCATAATTGAATGGCGTCAATGCTTCAATAACTCTCGAACAAAAAGCACAATGATAACTTTTATATCAAACATTTGATTCAGTTTGAGAAGGATACTACTGTACTATATATGATCTTTCTTGACCCTAATACCAATTCTGACCCAAAATTTTACAAGCAAAATTATATCGTGGATTAAACTATATGTTCGTTCTATGCGTGTTTTTGGTTGACTGTGGTCCCTGAATACTACTTGGCATAAATACTTAACATTTCACAAATATATAGTTAATCTATGTCTGTGTTTTCCTGATTTTGTATCGGTGTAGTCATTGAACTGTTTTTTTTTGTTGCTTCGGTGTTTTGTGGCCAGTAGGAAGAAACAACTGGCCAAAACATTACGGTAACTGTTAAATTGCCGTGCTTCTGTCCTGGTGCTCACCATTATTTAATCCTCGATGCTTTGGGCCTATGCTTTAAATCATTATTTGGCATCGTTGTTTTTGGTTAATTATTTTAATGTTTTGTTCCCTTGATGTTTTTGTATGACCATGTTTAATAGCATTATACCTGGTTTGCACGTGAGACCAAAGCCAACAATCCCAGCTCTGATTCCGGAAAGTGAAAAGCTGCCGTGGTATGGCCAAACCACACAGTTATCGTCGTCCGCTGTCGGCTGGAAGCTTTTAGGCATTTCCCATCTATAGACGTACATACCACCTGGTGGAACGCGATCGTCAATCTCGTCAAGTAATCCATCATGATAGGGGGCACCTGAAATATTGAATGTAATATTAAATATAGCAATATTATCTTTGTATAGTGCATGTTAGATTCTCCACATTCCTGACCACCACAAATACTCATTAGTATGACAAATAAAACTGCTCGGTATGTTGTGGTTTGTGGTGGTTGAAAATAATAGGAATTTAGAACAAATAAACATTTTGAAAGGACTCTAAGCTGAAAAGATGTAAAAGACAAGTTCAAGCATATTCTATTTATGCGTTGAGCGACTTCTCCTCAGCAACAGATGGGGTCATTTTGAGCAATCTATATATTTCGTTAAGATAAGATCAATAAGACATCCAAGACGGTCGACGTAACGAAAAACAACTTATTTTAATTTTTTTTTCAAGGAACCAAATTATTTTTTTTCCAAGAAATGTTCGTCAATTCAGATACGTTTGTTATCGAAATTCGCAGACTGTTAATGAAGGTTTACACAGAGCACAGAATAATTACACTACTTGTTTACGCGACCGAAACGGAATATAGTTTACCGTTGTTTTATACCGTTTTTTCAATCTGTTACAATTGATAAAATAATAGGATGCGACTCACTACATCTTTTGTGTATAAACCTTATCCAATCTGCTATTTTCGATAATTAATGAAGAATTTCCTAGTAGGTATGGCATATTAAGGTAAGACAATGTTGCAGAAACGAAGAATAATGTACATCTGTCACAATCGCTAAGTGAAATTTGCATACGGAATAGTAAAAAGGTATTAAAAAAATTCGGAAAAATGCGTGTGTATTATGATTCTTACCTGCCAATTACTATATATATATATATATACTATAACAATATCTCTTCTTCTCTCAATCCTTATATACTCTCGAAATGGAAATCTTTAGCTAAACCACCAACAACAGACACTTTTGCAACAGCTGTACGCCATTTCTAAGCCTACAAGCGATAAGCATAAGTTGCGAACACGAACTCTTTAACTTCAATAAGCGCTTACCTGGCCTGGCAAAACATCCCCCCATTGTTATCGTTGGCGAAGCGTTGAATTATGGGTTACCAAATCTTAATTCATTTTACTCATGTTCAGTTACGGTAATTTTAAGTACCCGTGAATAAATATACTAGTTTAATCGGACAGATGCATTATTTTATGACTTGAGCATATGGACAGAGTTTGGAAAAGCGATTTTTAGTGACATTTGGCGGTTTTTAGCACCGGCTTAAGCGGTATTCTACTTTAAAGCCACACAATCTGGGCTTGATGATCCAAAAGGATCAGTAAGTAATAACACTACTGACTTGAAGTCAGGGAGACTTGTAAAGCCGCCGCACATCACTAAACAAACGCTATTAATGCTGAAAAATGGATTCCTTGGAAGTAACAAACACAAACAAAAGCATAACGTATTAGATTCGGTGTTATTGAATCTAGTTCATGAGAGGTAATGTAACGCACTTAATAAAGTCCATGTACGTATTAAACCAAACCCATAATGATTTGTATGCAAAACTACTGTACTCTGTGGAAAATGTAGTATCTACGTCATGCAAATAATACTTACTTTTACATACAGCTTAGTAGCGGATTTAAATACATGTTTTTCTCCAGGACTATCAAGAAATGTTTATGTTATGTTAAGAGTTGAATTTGTTAATTGACAATACTACAAGAAGGGTGACCATTCATCGTTAAATCATTTGATTTCTTATGAGTTGATATGTAGTTTACGTCAATAAATGAGTGCGATATCGAAAAAGTACACGTATAATTTGAACAGTCCTCGTATAACGAATCCGTTTTTCCCTTACACATTTTGTTAAATGCCCACGTGACCATACCTTCGGATTGTTTGTCATAGCGAAATCCATGAACGTGGATGGAAAAATTTCGAGACGCCATGTTCTTGAAATGTATAAACATCACGTCACCAACTTCACCAGAGATAAGTGGTCCATTTATGCCGTTCCATGATGGCTGCACAACTTGAACGGTGAAAGTGTCGTCTGTAAACTGGCGGTAAATAGCTTTTCTGTAAATTCGACCCATTCGTGCCTTTCCTGGAATTAGTTTTTTATTGAACGTCCTGAAATAAATAAAAGAAACTTAGAAAAGGAAACAGTTGTAATTAGTACCCAAACATGTTTTAAACCTGAACGACCATTTCAGTATGTATCATCAGAGTTATTGCCCTTTTTAAACTGCGAACTTTCCACACAAATGTGGTAGTAGACGGTACGGCGATGTTCATGTCTACTATATGTCGATTTTCAAATTGTTTATCAGTACATTTATTAACCTCTGTACCGATATAATAATCTTTTCCGTTTTACATGTTTGCATATCAACCTAAAGACTTTGTGTTTATTCTTTGCAGTGATATAATTCTAACGAATAGAAATAATTTGATGTGAAATCTGGAAACCCACAAAAAATCCAATTACAAAAACGGACCTAAATATAATATCAAGGACACAAATTAAATGTCCGTCGAAAGAAAAATATTTACTGCAAAGCTATTTCAAGCGACATGAAAACAGAAATGGAAACACAATTTAACTCTATGAGAGTTGACCTGTCAGAAAATAAAATGAATGGGGATGTATGTCATGTAAATGGAATAGATATATCTACTATTTTCAAAAGTAATGGAGAAAAGGACTCAAGGGCGAGAAGCAATCAAATTTAATAGCAATTTAAATAACAAAATTTCAAAAAATAGTATGATAATGGACCTTTGGAAACGACCGAGCACGACACATACGAAATATTGCAGTCTCGGTTTGATTGAGACTATTCATGAGCGGTAGTGAAATATGCTAGCTACCGCTCACGCCCTCTAGCCCCGGGTTGAGCAGAACTCAATATTCATAAAATCAACAGTACAAAAGTTTAACCATCCCGAAGATGGCATGCATATGGCGGTGGGCATGGAGTGTAACGCTTCCCCATGTCGTACGGCATATGGTCCCAGTATCTAATAAAATTAAATGCCCCGAAGAGCGAAATAAACAGAATGGAATTTATTTGGGAGCAGCGGTTATGAAGCCTGCTTATCAAAAAGCAGACAACATATCCTATGAGTGGTTAAACAATACCCAGAGCCTTTTATCGGCCGGAGTAGTGGAACCACCGAATCAAAAAGTAAGTAAGAAAACAAAAGAAATTGAAAATGTACCACCGATCAAGTTTGCAAAACAAATGATTGGACATGGTACTTTGCATCAACGTCGGATGTGTAAGTCTTCAGATGTGCAGTCAAATGCGTTTAATTTACCGCTCAATCACCGCTACCCGCACTTCTGGACTGTATACTGAAACGCAGAAGAAACGCAACTCGGGAATTTCCGCTATATATTTTATATACAATTCAATTCAATTCAATTCAATTATTTAGTTCCTCAGTGAATGAGATTACATATACATAATACATACATGATTAATACAGATTACATTGATGCAATAGCAACGAAAGGAACGAGAATAAAAGGGGTACAAATAAAAAGGAGAATCGCATTACACAATAGTATAAACATATGCTGTCAGGTACATATATATCTAACATGATATCATATGATATATGAAGATAATGATTACTCGGGGAAAATGTGAAAAATATAAACCGTAAATTGATAGATTCATTGAAAAGCGTATACTCTAAACACTTGATGGAAGTTCTGGTTTTATAAAACGTTAAATGTCCGGTTTGAAAACCATTAATGGATCGAATGAGGGATTGTCTATTACCTTCGGTCAGCTCTTTTGGCATCTCCCGCCCTAAGATAATTTGAATAAAATCCTCGTCGTCTGTATTTATAAGGAGATGTACGTTATTAACATCCGTGCATAAGCAGGAAGCTATGCATGACTATTGGGACCAGTGTATATTGATTCACATTCGGGACACACGTGTTGAATATCGTACGGTTTGGTAACCATGACGTTTGCAATGAAGTTGCATAGATCTAATTTACTGGCGTTATGGGGCAGTGACCATACTATGGCATTATTATAAGAATTGTGCAATAATTTAAAACGAGCAAAATCGTTATCTATTGCCATCCTCTGTCTTAAGTGTGCGTTTTCGTATACGCTTATTGATATTTTAAAGATTCGTTTCCATGTATATTTAGGTGGTAAAAAAGTAAAGGCACCAGGACTAGTATTGAGGTGTTGCAGCAAGTTGTATCTGTTGAGAACAGTGTATATATCTGGTATAAACCCTAGCTGGTTAGTGTTGTTGGTACATCGGAATAAGTATAGTCTTCTCATGAATATTTTCTTACAAAGTCGCGACGTTGGGAGACTAGTTTACCTTTTAACAAGAAATTCATAAATATTGAAGTTCCTCTTCGAAAAACTGAGCCAGTTCAGTTCTGTATTTGACGTAAAGAGTTTGCAACATTTTGCATCCTAAGTTTGCTCACATGCTTGTGCCAAACGCATACTCTGTCAAGAATGAAACTTTGAAGGAATACTATATGCTGTATTATGTGTTGTTTTAGTATTTTTTTCTGAAAGGAAAGGTCTTACGTAGCCATGTACCATTCGATTAACAGCAGCATAGCGGAAATTCCCGAGTTGCGTTTCTTTTGCATTTCGGTATAATATACCATTTCCAGGTATTTTTTGTTCACGCAACGAAAAGTTTCACGTTTTCCAAAACCATCAGTAAAACACGTTTGAAGATAGTTTATCAATGGACATTACTGGAAATAAAATTGAGATTCTGCAGTCAGGTTATGCCATTTTGTTAGATATTTCTTCTCCATTATAGATTAATTAAACTTTGCCACGTGCTCTGCTTCCATTGCTTCATCCATTTGTCAGTATTCAGTCAGTACAAACACATTACATGCTTCATAGTTTCGAAACTTTTGATTTGTGATAAATGCCATTTGAAATCATGAACTATTTGAATATATTTATAGTTAATTACTATAATTAACAATTGTATTTATGTCTGATTAACATCTAAGCGATGCTACCTTATAACAACAATCACGTATCTTAAAGCTATGATTGATGGAATGGGGTTATTTTGATATTTTGTTTAATCATCAATTGTATCTTTAACATTAAAGAGTCATCCACATGTCACAAATACCTTTTTTTGTTGTGAACTGCATGGTCATATTAAGTGTTTTGCTTTATCATTATACAATTTTATTCAAATCTTATCAAGAATGAAATATGACAGTTTAATCATAATCGCCGCAGGGAACATTAATCAACATTACTTGATATTTAATCATATTCTCCTAACTTGGGCAAGACACTTTTCCTTAGCCTCGTCCGTCGGATGGGGACGTACACCGAGCGGTCTCATGTATCGGTCTATCCTCCGAGCACGTTAAAGAACCATAAGAATCTATTCGATAATAAGAGTAGGGCACGGTTCCCGAATTCCTATGTATCATTCCCCTCTCTCTGGGGCGGCTCTAAATAACCTATACTGTGTTGACGAGCCGTTAAACAACATTCAATCAAATTATCCTAAATCTATTATGCTTTACCTTCCCATTGCTGCCATTCGTCTATACTGGTTTAGTCATAAATATTGAAAAGTGGAACCCTTGGAAGCAATAAACACAAGCAAGAGTTAAAAGTAGCAGACTCGTTTTTTATTGATTATTATTAACTACTATGGTTATTCAGTACGATTCTGGATACATCCTGAGATGTTTATTATTTTGTATTTGTTTCTTTAGTTAGTTTCTCTGGATGTGGACTTTATTGTTAGAGAATTCCTTTTGATGGGGTGTAGTTTTGTTTACACTGTTTGTCTATTTAGGCGCTGAAGACAGGATAATAGCGAGGATTGTGCGCATAAAAATCGATTCAAGCTAACCAGTAGGCCTTATTGCCTACTGACTTGGTTTTGTGTCTCTTTTATTGTATTATCAAGTCCTTGTTTGCAGTGCAGTGCGGACCTACGATGCTATTGCGTTCGGACGCTGTGGTTTCTATAGGACCCTATATCTCATTTTTTCATTTGAACGGGAGTTAATTTAGGAATATCCATAGTTCATTTTATTATAGAGAAGTTTTTATCTGCAATAAATGGGTCAACCTTTTATTTGTTATGTTTTATATTATTTTCTACCAATTTAAAGTAGTTTATATCTTTGAGCGGACTTTGATTCATTTATGTGTTTGATGTTTTCATATAAAAGGAGTGTCACTTTCAAAATATGTAACAAATTAGACAAAAACCAAATATTTAACAAACTATTGGTTAAAACAAAATACTTATCACTATTCTAAAATATTTTTAAACTAAGAAAATTACGCCTGTGCTGGTTTATCATTTAGTTAGGATCGCAGACACACGTCTATTTTGGTTTAGTCATTTAGTAAGGATCGCGGACATACGTCTATGCTGGATTAGTTATTTAGTAAGGATCGTGGATATACGTCTATGCTGGTTCAGTCATTTAGTAAGGATCACGGACAGATGTATATGCAGGTTTAGTCATTTAGTACGGACAACGGAAATATGTATATGCTGGTTTAGTCATTTAGTAAGGACCACTGACATACGTCTATGCTGGTTTAATCATTTAGTAAGGACCATGGACCTACGTCTATGCTGATTTAGTCATTAAGTAAGGACCAATGACCTACCTCTATGCTGGTTTATTCATTTAGTAAGGACCGAGGACCTACGTTTATGCTGGTTTAGTCATTTAGTAAGGACAGCGGACCTACGTATATGCTGGTTTAGTCATTTAGTAAGGACCACGGACATACGTCTTTGCTGGTTTAGTCAATTAGTAAGGACCACAGACATACGTCTATGCTGGTTTAGTCATTTAGTAAGGACCGCGGATATACGTCTATGCTAGTTTAGTTAGTAAAGACCGCGGATATACGTCTATGCTGGTTTAGTCATTTAGTAAGGAATGCGGACCTATTTCTATAATGGTTTATTCATGTAGTAAGGACCATGGACCTACGTCTATGATAGTTTAGTCATTCAGTAAGGACCATGGACCTACGTCTATTCTGGTTTACTCATTAAGTAAGAACCACGGAACTAAGTCTATGCTGGTTTAGTCATTTAGTAAGGACCGCGGAGTTTAGTCATTTAATCAGCACCTCGGACCTATGTCTATGCTGATTTAGTCATTCAGTAAGGACCAATGACATACGTCTATGCGGGTTTAGTCATTTACCATGGACCACGGACATACGTCAATGCTTGTTTAGTCATTTAGTAATGACCGCGGACTTAAGTCTATGCTCGCTTAGTCATTTGGTTCGGACCGCTGACCTACGTCTTTGCTGGTTTAGTCATTTAGTAAGGACCACGGAATACTTTTATGCTGGTATAGTCATTTAGTAAGTACCACGGACCTACGCCTATGGTGGTTGAGTCATTTAGTAAGGACCACTGACATACGTCTAGGCTGATTTAGTCATTTAATAAGGACCGCGGACCTAC
Organism: Cyrtodaria siliqua; assembly: GCA_037043455.1. Lineage (NCBI taxonomy): Eukaryota > Metazoa > Mollusca > Bivalvia > Adapedonta > Hiatellidae > Cyrtodaria > Cyrtodaria siliqua. Next base: position 400,350 of record JAWPHD010000307.1, on the reverse strand, counting down.
GTCTATGCTAGTTAAATCCTTTAGTAAGGACCACTGACATACGTCTATGTTGATTTAGTCATTTTGTAAGGACCGGGGACCTACGTCTATGCTAGTTTAATCCTTTAGTAAGGACCACTGACATACGTCTATGTTGATTTAGTCATTTTGTAAGGACCGCTGACCTACGTCTATGCTGAAGTAGTCATTCAGTAAGGACCGCGGACCTACGTCTATGCTGGTTTAGTCATTTAGTAAGGACCACGGACCTACGTCTATGCTGGTTTGTCATTTTTTGTAATGACCACTGGCATACTTCTATTCTGGTTTAGTCATTTAGTAAGGACCACCGACCTACGTCTATGGTGGTTTAGTCATTTAGTAAGGACCTCGAACCTACGTCTGTGCTGCTTCAGTTATTTAGTAAGGACCTTGGACATACGTCTATGCTGGTTTAGTCATTTAGTGAGGACCGCGGACCTACTTCTATGATGATTTAGTCATTTAGTAAGGACCACTGACATACGTCTAGGCTGATTTAGTCATTTAATAAGGACCGCGGACCTACGTCTATGCTAGTTAAATCCTTTAGTAAGGACCACTGACATACGTCTATGTTGATTTAGTCATTTTGTAAGGACCGGGGACCTACGTCTATGCTAGTTTAATCCTTTAGTAAGGACCACTGACATACGTCTATGTTGATTTAGTCATTTTGTAAGGACCGCTGACCTACGTCTATGCTGGAGTAGTCATTCAGTAAGGACCGCGGACCTACGTCTATGCTGGTTTAGTCATTTAGTAAGGACCACCGACCTACGTCTATGGTGGTTTAGTCATTTAGTAAGGACCTCGAACCTACGTCTGTGCTGCTTCAGTTATTTAGTAAGGACCTTGGACATACGTCTATGCTGGTTTAGTCATTTAGTGAGGACCGCGGACCTACTTCTATGATGATTTAGTCATTTAGTAAGGACCATTGACATACTTCTATGCTGATTTAGTACTTTAGTAAGGACCATGGACCTATATTTATGCTGGTTTAGTTATTTAGTAAGGACCATTGGCATGCGTTTATGCTGGTTTAGTCATTTAGTAAGGACCACTGGCATACGTCTATGCTGGTTTAGTCATTTAGTAAGGACCACTGGCATACGTCTATGCTGGTTTCGTCATTTAGTAAGGACCTCTGGCATACGTATATGCTGGTTTAGTCATTTAGTAAGGACCACTGGCATACGTCTATGCTGGTTTAGTCATTTAGTATGGACCACTGGCATACGTCTATGCTGGTTTAGTCATTTAGTAAGGACAACTGGCATACGTCTATGCTGGTTTCGTCATTTAGTAAGGACCTCTGGCATACGTATATGCCGGTTTAATCATTTAGTAAGGACCGCTGGCATACGTATTTGCTGGTTTAGTCATTTAGTATGGACCGCGGACTTACGTCTATGCTGGTTTAGTCATTTGTAAGGACCACTAGCATACGTGTATGCTGGTTTAGTCATTTAGTAAAGACCACTGGCATACGTCTATGCTGGTTTAGTCATTTATTAAGGACCACTGGCATACGTCTATGCTGGTTTCGTCATTTAGTAAGGACCTCTGGCATACGTATATGCTGGTTTAGTCATTTAGTAAGGACCACTGGCATACGTCTATGCTGGTTTAGTCATTTAGTATGGACCACTGGCATACGTCTATGCTGGTTTAGTCATTTAGTAAGGACAACTGGCATACGTCTATGCTGGTTTCGTCATTTAGTAAGGACCTCTGGCATACGTATATGCTGGTTTAGTGATTTAGTAAGGACCGCTGGCATACGTATTTGCTAGATTAGTCATTTTGTAAGGACCACTGGCATACGTCTATTCTGGTTTGGTCATTTAGTGGGGACACTGGCATACGTCTATGCTTGTTTAGTCATTTAGTAAGGACACTGACATACGTCTATGCTGTTTTCGTCATTTAGTAAGGATCACTGGCATAAGTCTATGCTGATTTATTCATTTAGTAAGGACTCTGGCATACGTCTATGCTGGTTTCGTCATTTCGTAAGGACCACTGACATACGTCTATGCTGGTTACGTCATTTAGTAAGGATCACTGGCATACGTCTATGCAGGTTTATTCATTTAGTAAGGACAATGGCATACGTATATTCTGGTTTAGTTATTTAGTAAGGACAATGGCATATGTCTATGCTGGTTTAGTAATTTAGTAAGGACCACTGACATACGTCTATGCTGGTTTAGTCATTTAGTAAGGACAATGGCATACGTCTATGCTGGATTAGTAATTAAGCAAGGACAACTGACATACGTCTATGCTGGTTTAGTCATTTAGTAAGGACCACTGACATACGTCTATGCTGGTTTAGTCATTTAGTAAGGACCGCAGACCTACGTCTATGCTGGTTTAATCATTTAGTAAGGATCGCGAACTTACGTCTATGCTGGTTTAGTCATTTAGTAAGGACCGTGGACATACGTCTATGCTGGTTTAGTAATTTTATAAGGACCACTGACATACGTCTATGCTGGTTTAGTGATTTAGTAAGGACCACTGACATACGTCCTTAATGAAGGTACGCTATACTTCATGCACAAATCGGTCAGTTGAGGTGGGGTGGGTTGTATAGGTCACTCAATATTTATATTTCATTTAACAATAACTCAGTCATACACACTGTGAACGTGATAGATATGAATACAAATTTGTCGTGTCAGCAGTTTTCTAACATATTGTATATATCATAATTTGGTCCTTAATATTCCGTAATTAATCACTCAGTCGTCGTTGTAGATACATCGTCTGTACATGTTACAGATGAAACACAGCAATGTATTTGGGAGAAAACGTTGGCATATATCATTATTTAAAATCAAATTATTATATTTTGTCAGATATGTATGTTTATTGTGCGATTATGAACCTTTTGAACCTCATTATTAAAGTAGCTATCCCGCCAACAAGAGCCAAAGTTACAACACATGTACACCGTTTCTAAACCTACTTACGATGAGGTGTATATATAACTTACATATTTGGAGAATCCAAACTCTATAGACACAATATAAACAGCATTAACCACCCAGACCAAACCACAAAACTGGAGTATTGAATTAAAAGTTACCGACTCATAATTCATTTTACGCATATGCAATCACGCGTACTTTAAGAACCCATAAAAAAATTATATATTTTAATCGGCATATAACCTGGATAGTGTTTTAATAACTATTTTATAGTGTAATGTTGCCGTTATTTGGGGTGTTAGTTTCTTTAATTAATACAAGTACAAAACGCATCATCTCTTTACGTAATTAGAATATCGCATGATCTATAGTAACGTTATGATTGGATAACTTTTTTTTTAACAGGGCACTATTTTTTAATCCCTTTTAAAAATCTTGTCCATCGTCTAAGATTTTAGTTTTATTATTTCCAAGCTATATGTAGAGTATACGTTTCATAAGATATTTATATAAAATGTTAGTTTTGATTTCAAACAAGAGGCCCAAGAGGGCCTGTGGACGCTCTACTGGCTAGCATGGCTCTTATAACATCAATGAAGCGAGTGACTGCCATTTACGTTTTTTGAAAGTTTCGGGCAAAAAACAGCTTTTTGACTAAATCAAGTGCCATAACTAAAGAATCTGGTAAAGTTTGGTAAAGATCAGATGAAAAATGAAATACCCTACCGCATTAACGAGGCAAAAATATAGCATTTTTAACTAAATCGAGAACAATAACTCCTCTGTTACTGGTTCGACTGGTTCAACATAGAGCTAAAAAAAAGAAAAAAGAAGAAGAAATCAAAAAAATAATAATTTAAAAAAAAAAATCAAAAACATTCTAAACAAAATTCAAACAAAAAAAAAATTCAAAAAAAAAATCAAAAACCAAAAAATTCAAAATATAAATAAATAAAATAAATAATATTTATATAAAAAGAAAAAAAGTATGATAATGGACCTTTGGAAACGGCCGAGCACGACACATACGAAATATTGCAGTCTCGGTTTGATTGAGACTGTTCATGAGCGGTAGTGAAATATGCTGGCTACCGCTCACGCCCTCTAGCCCCGGGTTGAGCAGAACTCAATATTCATAAAATCAACAGTACACAATTTTATCCATCCCAAAGATGGCATGCATACGGCGGTGGACATGGAGTTATATGCTTCCCCATGTCGTACGGCGTATGGTCCAAGTATCTAATAAATTAAATGCCCCGAAGAGCGAAATAAAAATAATGGAATTTAGTTGGGAGCAGCGGTTATGAAGCCTGCGTAACACAAGTAACAGCCAAAAGACTAAATTAAAAAGCAGACATCATATCCTATAAGTGGTTGAACAATACCCAGAGCCTTTTATAGGCCGGAGTAGTGGAACCACCGAATCAAAAATTAAGTAAGAAAACAAAAGAGACTGAAAATGTTCCACCGATAACTAAATATAAGTATCGGGCTCAGCGATCTCCAAAGATCGAATGAATAACAGTACTGATTGTAAGCGCGGGGAGACGTTTTACTGCCGCCAAACTGCACAAGCAACGCCACTGTCCTATAAAAAAGTATGATAATGGACCTTTGGAAACGTCCGAGCACGACACATACGAAATATTGCAGTCTCGAAAGTCATACAATCTGGTAAAGTTTGGCAAAGATCAGATGCAAAATAAAGGCCTATCGTATGATGAGGCAAATTATAGCATTTTTAACAAAATCAAGGGCCATAACTCCGCTGTGACTGGTCCGATCTGGATGGTTTTCGAACTTGACCGAACTTTCATTGCCATTAACAATCTGATAAAGTTCGGTAAAGATCACATGAAGAATGAAGGCCCTATCGTCTTAAAGTGGCAAAATATAGCAATTTGAACTAAATCAAGGGCATTAACTCCGCTGTTACTGGTCCGATATAAATGGTTTTCGAACTTGTCCGAGCTTTTATTGATATTAACAAACTGATAAAGTTTGGTAAAGATCGGATGAACAATGAAGCCCCTATCGTCTTAACGAGGCAAAATATAGCATTTTGGACTAAATCAAGGGCCATAACTCCGCTGTTACTAGTCCGATATGCATGGTTTTTGAACTTGTCCGAGTTTTTTATTGATATTAACAATCTGATAAAGTTTGGTAAAGATCGGATGTACAATGAAGCCCTATCGTCTTAACGAGGCAAAATATAGCTTTTTAACAAAATCAAGGGCCATAACTCCGCTGTTACTAGTCCGATATGGCTGGTTTTGAACTTGACCGAGCTTTCATTGATATTAACAACGTGGTAAAGTTTGGTAAAGATAGGATGAACAATGAAGGCGCTATCGTCTTAACGAGACAAAAGTTAACGACGGACGGACGACGGACGAAGGTCGACGGACGGACGGACGACGTACAGCTCGCCATCCCATAAGCTCTGCTGGCCCTTGGCCAGTAGAGCTAAAAAGGGCTGTTTTACCTGAACAGTTCAATTATCAATTACTACCTGTACATGGGCATTATTTCTTCATTTCGCAATAATGTGTCCTCAAGATCTGACACTAGCTGTGCTGCGCCTTAGCGCGGTGCTATTTGTGTATGTTTGTTTGACTATTTTCATTCCAGAGACACATCATAAAGAATTCCTAGCTCCCAATCGGTGACAGAGAATACTTTAGTAAGTGAATATTTCGTCCTGAGAAAAACTGGAGTGTTTGATGTTTCGTCGATTTGCGAAAAACAAGACATTCGTGGGCGATATGTGGCTGTATGCCAAAACAAGTAGATATAAAAGTCGAACAGGTAATGTAGTATTGAAGGACGATAATTAACCAAAAACACGGATCAAAACAATCAACAATTACAAGGAAACATACGAGGCAAGGTATGTGACATAGCAAACAAAAGTAGATATAAAAATCGAACAGGAAAACGAGCAGTCAACAAAAGGGTTACCGCCTTGGAATAGTCAGTGGCAAAAATGCCTCTTTGGGTTTAAACCAGGTTCAAGGGTGCATCGAACCTCACTCTTACCCTATTGTTATCCCAATAAAATGCGGTAGCATTCATGGCAATGTACGTATAACAAAACGATGATCACGTATATAAGAATAAAAAAAAAAAAGCCTTGAACGACACCAAGAATGTACTCAGTGACCTGGCAGAAGCCAGAGCAACACACACGAGAATACACTAATAAGGGCATGACATGTCAAATTGATGATATAGAAGGGATCTGCAAAATACATTTTTCTGCAACAAATGTTGACAATGTACACAATTTTAGTTTTTAAACATTTTGAAAACTTTAAGACATTTAGATATTACAGTGAATGTAAGTGTGAGGCTTGGTGCACCCTAGAACCGGTTTAAACCCCCTGTGGCCTACTTTGCCACTGACCGTTCCAAGGCGGTAGCCCTATTGTCAACGCTTTTTGTGTTTGTGATGTCGTTTGCATTCATTATTGCTTTTGCCTTCTTGTTTATCTGTTTGCATGTTTGTTTCTGTGCTTTGTGGTTGACTGTCCTCCTTGAATGCTGCTTTCCCTGTCCGATCTTTTTATATTTCTTTGAACGGTGAGGAAAACACGTAATTGAAGATGTTAACATAAGGAACGTGCATTTGATGTTTGATCTCCATTGACAAAGAGGTATTGGAGGAAATGATATCTAACATAGTTCATTAAAATACTCAACACTTAGGGCGTCATTTAAAATATTTTTAACGTCCGAAAACATGCAAAACAACGATTCATTGTTGTAAAGCAAAGTTACGTTTAAAGAACAACTTTAAATTGTTAAAAACAGGACGAAGCTGCTTTTTTTCTTCGTTTAGTGCTGAGAGATGGGTTGCGATGATCTTAAAGTCTCGCCAACCAGGTATTGATCTGGGGCAATATATATCCTCTGGAAATATTAGATTGCTTTACTAAATTTCGATCTCACGGAAGAACTTTGGCGACGAAAAGAAAACATTTCAAAGGGAACCATACATTTAGACACGGTGGCAATCTTTGATCACTGGAAGCAACGATAAACACAAATAGGAAAGGGTACCACCAATTATTATGTCTAAATGCCATGTAAATCCGTTTAGGGATTTCAGACGAGATGTCCTTGGTTAAAATGCTAACAGACGACGGCGGCCTTTAGCAGTTAGATTTTTTCTGTTATTTTTAAACCATTAAAGAGTCAAAATAATAACGGATATAAAACGGACTACAGTATTATAGCAATACTTATTCCAGTCATTTTTTCGTGTTTTCATTTAAAACTAAACAATAGTCTGATAATAGGGTTGAAAAAAGTAATTCAAATGTAATACAGATGCCAGTATAAGCATAATCTGGGATGTCATAAAGAGTTATATTCGAAACCAAACAAGTAGGTACTAATAAAGATACGTGATAGCGTATGGTGAAATGAAACTTCTGAGACCCTATATCTCATTTTCGTATATTTAAAATATAGATTTCTTGTATCTCATTGAATGTCGGCAATAAAAGTGCAGTTAACTATATGGCAATACTAATCTTGGTAATCGAATAAGCAGTGCGCAGACCAGATTAATTTAAGTCAAACATATTGTGGAAGACATACGAGGATTTTGTGCATTTTTAGATTTTGAACATTAATTATCTCGTCTACCATTGCGTTTAGGATTTGGAAAAGGGCCTTTAATAGTTTGAACCATTAATTATTTTTAAAACATTCAGACATTTCAAATTGACTGTACAATGACCGGACAGAGTGACACCTCTAACGGTGTTTTATTGTTGCTTTGGCTTCTGTCAAGTCACTGAGTACTTACTTTGTGGCTTTCTAGGCTTTTGTTTTTATATTCGTATATAAATTATCATTTATGTGTTATATTTATATTGCCTATTAATGCTGCCATGTTTGTTAGATATTATATCCTGGTAAGAGTAAGTTTTGGGGCACCCTAGAACCTGGTTTAAACTTGCAGCGGTCTCTTTTGCCGCTGACATTCTCAAGGCGGTAGCCCTATTGTCAACCCTTTTATGTTTGTGATGTCATATCTTGAAATATTGATACGAATCAGATACGAATCAGAAAGTCCGCAGCCTATAATTGCAATGATCACTTAGCAATTATATTTGTTTCCATATCATTTTGAAATAAATGTCCATCACGTAAGTTATAAAGACAAACACAATCATGTTGCATTATAAGTTATTGAAGAAGATGTCCAGATCTTTGGAGATATTTGAGCCCGATACTTATATTTAGTGATCGGTGGTACATTTTCAATTTCTTTTGTTTTCTTACTTAATTTTCGATTCGGTGGTTCCACAACTCCGGCCGATAAAAGGCTCTGGGTATTGTTTAACCACTCATAGGATATGTTGTCTGCTTTTTAATTTAGTCTTCTGGCTGTTACTTGTGATACACAGGCTTCATAACACCTGCTCCCAACTAAATTCTTTTTGTTTATTTCGCTCTTCGGGGCATACAATTTTATTAGATCCTGGGACCATACGCCGCTGGATATAGGGGATGAAATAAAGATACAAATATTGCTATATCCACCGCATATTTCGCTACCGCTCATGAACAGTATGTATGTATACATTTGACAAAAAAAACGGAGCTCTTAAGAACAATGAATTGAATATGTTTGGAGATCACTGGTCATTAGTCAAACAGCTATGTATTATCTAAATCACAGAGGAGATAATGAATTTATGGAGATTTTCCCTCAAGACTGTCCATACTTTGAAACTTTGTAACCTCATACGTGTTATGGTCTATTTTCTCTCACTATACAGGAAACTATCAAGAGTTAGTACCCATTTGCAAATTAGACCATATTTAACATATTATAAGCAAAGACTTGTTTTATTTAGTGCATGAAAGTATTGTTTCAAATGAGAGTGTTGTTTAATATTCATTATGGGTATTACACAACACTCGCATTTCAGTTCATGTGTGTGTGTGTGTGTGTGTGTGGTTCCCCAACCTATGACACACTCAATGACGGGAATATTAAATGGGTTTAACATTATTTGTAGCCTGAAAAAAATTGCATACATGTTTTACTCATTTCTTTACTTGCAATTTATAAAAGAAGTCAATTTAAACTCAAAACTGCGCAGATGAAGACGGTGGACATATTGCCTCTTCAACAAACTATTAGTAAACTAATCCTAAAGAGGCCAGCTTGCCCCGCACCTTTCCGAAATGTTTAAGTGTAATAGGGTCTCAAAGAAAACATTTTGGAAAAGGGGATACTATCCCGAATATATTTGTTTAAAATTACTAGTTTTTATATGTTAGTCCTTATGTTGATATGCCGATCATTTAACAATTTGACATTCTAGATGCTTTTCTATACAGACAACTTAAAGTATGAAATGTACGCGAAATGAATCTTAACCCTTAACCCTCTAGGCACGACCAGTCATTTTCCCCAAAACACCCTTTTGTCACATAAATGGCCTAGTCTTAATTCAAAGAACGAACAGTCCATTATATATACGTAGCGGGTTAAGTGTTAAAGAACTTGCAGTTTCATACGTTCATTAATACACGTTTTGACTTTTCCCCCGATAATAAATCAGTTTAACATTTAATGAGCTTTGACAGACATCAAGGTAATAATGCATGTATAAATAGTATTCGACATGTTTTTAAAGGTCCGATGTATAGATTGCATTCACTTATTGATTTTAAAGCATGTCGTGCTCAGATCGTCCAATCCTTTGAGGAATTTAGAAACAAAATAGTATCGTAGAGAACATGTTGACCCGAACGACATTTCTACTTGGAAAATGTCAATTTTACCCGTATTAACTTTTGTAATGCAAACACCGCTTTACTTCCTCCGAAACCTATGTTTTCGTTTCGTAATTAAAATCAGGAATTCCAAAATTTCATACTAAATTTGTTTTAGTTCCTGATTATAAAGGAACTAATAATGTAATTAATGTTTGACGTCTACATTACTTCAGTGTTTTATCTCTAGAACTCGTGAGAACTAATTCGTATACTCCAGTACACTCTATAGAGGATGATGCTGTTTCCAAGCATATCACTCGGGGCACTATTTTCCAGTCTGGGGTGGACGAAAAGCAAAACAAACTTTCATCTATGTGCTGGATTACTAAATTACATAAACAGCTATATAAAGCCTGCTTAATTTCTTATTCTAGTGTCTGCACCACTACAAGCGTCTCCAAACGTTAAACTTCTTGTTTTACTGCCGTTAAATATCACTATAAACAATACTGTGCTAAAGCTTATGCCAACTCTGGTATTAATTTTTTTTGGTCAATTAAAAAATCAGGATACCTTCTTGATAACACTTGCAATAAACGTCAAGTTTCATCTATAAGTACTTATGACTTTTCAACATTGTATACAACCGTACCACAGCACCTTATTAAAGACAAACTTATTGTTCTCCGTTCAAAATCTTTTGCTAGAGAAATAACTAAATTTTTTGGGCTGCAACTATATTAAAGCGTTTTTTACTAACGGCAGTAGAAAATTACACTATGTGGATTTGCCAAGAAGTTGTGAAGCACCCGTTTTCCTATTAGATAATATTTTCGTCAGGTATGTAACTACCGGTTATAGACAAATTGTTGGTATCCCTATGGGTACGAACTGTGCACCTTTTGTCGCAGATATGTTCTTGTATGGCTCTGAAGATATTTCACGTTGAGTCTTTCACCAGATACTCAGGCAGATGTAACTGAAGCCTTTAATGACAACTCTGTATCTGGATGACATTTTGAACACTGACACTCCTTTTTTTCTACTATAGTTGATACAGTCTATCATAAGGAACTTCAGCTTAAGAAAGCTAACAGTTCTGATACTGTCGATTCTTTTCTTGAGTTATATGCCTATTGTAAATGGTGAAATAATTAGTAAATTCTATGACAGAGAGATGATTTTAATTTTGATGTTGTTAATTATCCCCAATTAGATAGGGATATTCCCTGACCTTTTTCTTATGGTGTCTCTGTTTCTCAGATTATTCGTTTTCTAGAGATTGCAGTACTGTTGAGGACTTTAATAATCGAAATCTTTGTATTTGTTTAACTAAGAGGCTACTACAGAAGGGCTAATCACTTTCACACAATATCTATTATACTTGCTAATCAGTTTATCAAAAGCGGTAATGATCATATCATTTTGCAACACACTGCAAGTTTAATGGTTGAACCATTTACAGTTCCCCACAATGCGTTCCTCTTTGATAGTGCGATGACTGAAGATTGTGGACCCTATGATGACGTCTACCTAAATCCCCAAAGGACGGTAGCGTTTTATGTTTGTCTTAAATCTTGTATTGTCATACCACTTAACAGTCTATTTTCTTGTTGCTCTGGCTCTGCCAAATCACTGAGTACTTGTTTTGTGGCTTTCTCTGTGTGTTTTATTTTTTATATTCATATATACATGCTCATTTATGTGTTATACTTATATTGTCTATTAATACTGTCTTGTTTCTTAGGGAATATAATCTGGCGGTGATATCTTTATTTACACTGTAAGAGTGGGGTTTGGTGCACCGTAGAACCTGGTTTAAACCACCAGCGGCCTTTTTTGCCACTGATCGTTCCAAGGCGGTAGCCCTGTTGTCAACCCTTTTATGTTTGTGATGTCATATCTTGCCTTTTATTCATCTTTACATTTATTGTTTGATTCTGTGCGTTTTTTTAAAATATATATATACCTATAATGAGCTTTATTAGTATTTAAGTTGAAGCAAACAAGCAAGAATTTGGTCTGTTAAGAAAAAACGGAAACACAAAGATTTACAGCCTAGCAGGATATTTTCCAGTGTCTCACATTCAGCAGTTTTTGAAATATTCTTTAATTATGTACCATTCTTTGCATTTTTTCATTATAGTTGAATAGTTTATTGAAGTCTCATCACAATACGATATTATTTAAATAAAACATTCATAAAATATAACTTCGACATTCTGTTTAGAATTACACCAGACTATGCAATATAATAGGATTATTACTATAGTAACTTGTTCTGGATGTTTGCATCACCTCGAGTAGGTCAATGCCAGATCAGGATCACACGAGAGGCGTTTATATACAAGAGGTGATACAAGTTACTATAGTAACGACCGTTTTATTATATACCTTTATATATCATTAAAATAGAATACATGTATCTAAAAAACAAATTAAAATAAAATTGTATTAAATCAAATTGACCACTAACAGGAAAGACATGGAAACATGTACATTACAAGCGCATTAAAGCATGTACATTACATTGAACAACTACACATGTGTTCATTACACATGGGTAATGTGTTCATTACACGTGGGTAAACAATTGAAATTGTGGTGAATTTACCAACTGACATACTGTTACCAAATGCACAAACAAACATTCACCTTAAAAAATTCACCTTTCACGTTGAAACATTTATTGTTCTTAATGGATTACTGGGCAATCCCCAACATTCCAATCTGACATTTGTGTATGGGAAGTTCCAAAATATAATTTTAGTAGCATAGCGATATGGATTCAGAACACCTCTAGTGGTGATAAAGGATTTGTATTCCATTGTATGAAAATGAAGGTACTAGGTTTATAATTATTGATAGGCATATAATAAAATTGAATACATATGACTGTTAACAATGTTAAAACATTGAACAAGTGATCCTAAACCCATTGACCTTATCATCTAACTGGAGTAGGTCCAGTAGTCAATTCATACAGATATATCACAACACATGATATCAACTACTTTAATTTACTTCATTATTTCTCAGATTTATACTATCGAAAACGTATATACATAGTAATAACTGAGCGACCGCTGCTAATCTTGACATGTTGTTATAAAAGTACTTAACATAGAATATTAATATGTGAGGTAGAAATTTGCACGGCTACTGAAACCGTAAAAAATATATATAAAAACACACACAAAAAAACCAAGATCAGATCTGGAAGGTACTGATTAGTACCGATTTCTTAAAGTCTTTATACAACTTTATTTCTCGTCTAATAATGACTAAATATCATCACATTGATATAGTGAGTGGTACGTTAAGTTGTTTTCGTGGTATATTACACAGTACATTGACGTACGACTTGTCGTGACCATATCAATCATCCGGCAATTATAGTAAAGTCATTACCACTTATAATTAAGCAGTGTAATCATTGAAGGAGCTTTGAAATATAAATAAATGTAAATCATGCATATAAAAATAATCTAACAAAATATGCAATATCATGTTATTAATCACTATTGGTTAACCAAAGTTATTATCCATGAACAATGTATTATTGTTGTTGCCAAAAAAATTATTAAGTAGAATGTATGGTAGTGAATTATGTTATAATGTCACATAATATGGAGGTTAAGTTTAAATTTAGACAAGCCGTACTAATGATGGCAAGTTTCCGTCCTAGATCTAACATTACTATACAATAATGGATTTTAGTTTAATATAGATATAAAAATCGAAAAGCAACATTCAAGGACGACAGTCAACCATAAACACACACAGAAACAAAGAACACATTTAAAGATGAACAAGAAGTAGTCCCAGGGATGGTCATCGTCCCCTACTGGGTCTTGTGCAAATTCACAATTCAGAAGCTGGACTGCTGTCAAAGGTTACTGTATTTCGTTCAACACAATAATTGCAAAAATTTCAAAGAAATAAAGTTGTTATTATGCAGTTTGTTAATTCTGACGTTATTGAAGAAACAGTTATCTTTGAATGTACCCATATGAAAGGTTGAAGATAGCCCTGTGAATGATCATGCAAGGAATGTGGAATACCTTACCATGTTTAGCTGCAAAATATGTGTTCCTGTGTTCTGAAAGTATCGTGACCTTGACCTTTGAGCTACGGACCTGGGTCTTGCGCGCGACACGCCGTCTCATTATGGTGAACATTTGTGCTGAGTTATTTCAAAATCCCACTATGCAGGACAAAGTTACAGCCCGGACAAGCGGTTTTCTGACCTTAAACCTCCATCTGTGACCTTGAACTTTGAGCTACGGACCTGGGTCTTGCGCGCGACACGCCGTCTCGTTATGGTAAACATTTGTGCCAAGTTATTTTAAAATCCCACGATTCCTGACAAAGTTACAGGCCGGACAAAAAGATGACAGACGGGCGGAAGAACGGAAGGAAGGACGGACGGGGGGCAAACCTAATGTCACCTCCGGTCCGGACCGGTAGGGGACTAATAAAAGGCCAAATAAGACATCACAAACACTAAAGAGTTGACAATATGGCTACCGCCTTGGAACGGTCAGTGGCAAAAAAAAAACAGCTGGGGTTTTAAACCAGGTTCTAGGTTGCACCAAACCTGACACTTACCCTTCCGTCAACCCAATAAAACAGTGTAAATAATGAAATCCCCGCTATTAAATATTCTCTAACCAACAAGGCAGCATTAATAGGTAATATAAGTAAAACACAAAGTTTAATAGATTAAGAGTAAAGAAAATAAAGAAAGCTGTCGTTCTGCAAAAGCACAAACACAAACAAGCAATCAAGTAACTGTGTACAACTGTGCACCAGCTCGGAATTGTCCCTTTAAAAAAATAAAAATAATGCAAGTTTAACAAAACTTGCTTAATTAGGTATGACATTTACATGATGGTATGCATAGTAATACAGTTACACCAGTATGACCTCAAATACGTATATATTAAGTACTTATGTACTGTACCTTTTTATTACATTTGTATCGGTGAAAGATTGGGATTTCTGTATGAAAGTATATTCATATATATAATATTAACTAGCTCCAACACAAAAATAACTAACTGTGACGCTGAGTTATGACGTCAATACGGTGGTTTTGATGTCGACGTCATCCGCCGATAACGTTCAATAACGCGAATATTTCGGTTAAAATTAAGACATATTAAATAAGTACCTGTGTTTTATCGGTGAATACAATAAAGTCAGGAGTTCGGATGTGAAGTAATTAAATCACGAGTGCGTTAGCACGAGTGATTTAATGTACTCGCATCCGAACGACTAACTGTGTTTTATTCACCGATAAAATACAGGTACGTATTTATTATTTCGATTCTAACACAACAATAACCCCATTGTTTTCAGGTTTTTATTTATTCAAGGCTCATTAAGAGCATCTGATATAACAAATTTACATTGTGCAGAAAACAGAACAATAACAAAACTATTTACATAACAGAACTATTTACATAACAATACACCTATAAGTTTATTAAATGTAGATTACAAAATTGCAACTAAAGCTATTGCCAACAGAATTAAAAAAGTAATATCGTCGATAATTAGTAGTGCTCAAACAGGTTTTATTAAGGGTAGGTACATTGGAGAAAATATAAGATTACTGTTTGAAATACTTGAATATGTAGACGAACTCCAACTACCGGCTTTATTATTCTTCTCAGATTTTGAAAAAGCTTTTGATAGTTTAGATCATACGTTTTTATTTGAAACACTTAAACACTTAAATTTTTGGGATTCTCTTATTAACTGGGTAAAACTGTTTTACAAAAATGCAAATAGCTGCGTAACAAACAATGGACATACATCGTCGTCATTTTTAATACAACGAGGCATTCGGCAGGGATGCCCGTTATCTCCCGTAATATTTATAATGTGCATTGAACTGCTATCATATGAAATAACAAATAATAAAACAATAAAAGGAATTAACATTGCTGGACAAGAGGTAAAAAATACCTTATTTGCAGACGACGCAACATTCTTTACAGATGGAACTAGAAAATCGTTTGAAAAGTTAATAGAGGTTTTAGACAACTTCAGCCACACATCCGGTCTAAATCTAAATGTTAAAAAATGCAACGTTTTAAGAGCGGGGTCGCTTAAAACCTCTAATATTAAATATTGTGAACAAAAACACTTCCAGTGGAGCTCTGAGCAAGCAAAAGCTCTAGGAATGGTCTTTCATACGAACAAGGCAAACATAACAGCTTTAAATCTCGAGCCTAAATTGCAAGATTTTAAAAACTGTTTAAAGCAATGGCAACATAGAAAACTGACATTATTGGGTAAAATTACTGTAATAAAATCGTTTGCACTTCCGAAATTAATTTATCCTCTTTCCGTCTTACCTATTCCACCTGTAGATAAAATAAATCAAATAATACATAGTATGTACGAATTTATATGGGATGGAAAACCGGATAAAATCAAAAGGAAAACGTTAATGAACGATTATGAAAAAGGTGGTCTTAAAATGATTGATATTACAAAATTCATCTACTCATTAAAGGCAAGCTGGATAAAAAGAATTTTGGACTGCAATAATAATGGAACATGGAAATATATATATATGAAAGAACTTGAAAAACATGGAGGAGATTTTATATTTGATTGCAATTTGAAAGAAAAGGACATTAAAGATAAATTTCAAAAAAATACTTTTTTGACAGATATTCTCATATCGTGGTGCAAAATAAAATCAAACGAAAAGAAAGAATGCATCAGCAAACAAATATTATGGAATAATTCTGAAATTAAGATTTTAAATAAAACAATATATTACAATAAATGGTACGATAAAGGTATAAAACACATAGAGCATATTTATGATTTCAGAACAAAACAGTTTTATCCATTTGAATACTTTACTGAATTATATAACATTCAAGCATCAGACTTTCTGAAATATTCATCATTAATATCAAGTATACCAAAAGAATGGAAAACTAAATTAAAACATGAAAATATAAGTTTCATGAGGGGAAATCGACTCATAGAAAAACTTATTAAATCCAAACATACAAATAAGTTCCTATACAATCACCAGCTACAGTATGATATTGACATTGATATAGCCCCACAGAAGAAATGGAAATGCCTTTTCCCTAATGTTGAATTAGACTGGAGAACAATATATTTACAAACTTTTAAAACGACCATAGATATAAAATTAAGAAATTTTCAATACAAATATCTTTTTAGAATTATTCCAACAAATAAATTACTTCTAAAGCAGAAATTAGTTAATTCTAATCTATGCGATTTCTGTAATATGTATGTAGAGAATATAAAACATTTATTTTGGGAATGTACCAAAACACAAACGTTTTGGACTGAACTGGCATTATTTTTAAATGCAAGAAATGTAAATATTACATTTAATTTTCAAACAATATCTTTTGGAATAAATGATATACATGTTTATAAACAAGCCTATAATTTTGTCATTCTGTGTGCTAAATATTATGTTTTTGTAAATAAGTGTAGACAGACCATTCCTAGATGCGAACTATTTATTGTTTATCTTTCAAAACGAATCGATATTGAAAAAAAACAAAAAAACAATACACATAATCACATAACCATCACACAACCAACCATTAACCTTTGCATGAATGAAATGACTAGAATGAATAATAAGTGAATCCTAATTTACATGTTTAGTAATGTATTTTTGCTGTCTAGTTGTTTTTTTTGTGTTTTTTTTATAACTAATAAGCATAGCATATGGAGAATGAGTGTATACATTTATATTATATAAACTATACATATGTGCAATGTGAATATCTATATGTTTTGAGATGAAAGAAACATTTTTTTCTATCAGTCTTTGAGCAAAACTATATCCAGTTATTTACAAGCTTTAAGAATGAGTTCACAAAATCTGGCTAATTTTAATAATGTATTCTTATCTTATCTACTATTCATTAATAGCTCATATTTAACAGAATTTGGACTTTTATAAAAATATTGACCAATATATTTTTTCCTGTCACTTGCAAAGTGTTTACAAATAAATAAATAGTGAAATTCATCACCCAACAAATGAGCATTACTAAGTGTACATGTGCGTAGATTTCTTTCTATGTTTAAATGTCTTCCCTTTTTTATAGGCATTTTATGATTCATGCAACGGAATTTACATAAAGTATTAGACAAACCAAATGGCAAAATATTAAAATACTGCTCAAAAACAAACTCTTTCTTATATATTCCATAGTTTAAACATTTACCAAGATTGAACAAACTTTCTAAAATAATCTGGGCTATAAACTTTCTGATCTAACCAGTAATTAGACAGCCCAAGTTCGTTGAGGGACTTTTCAACAAATTGTATCCATGGAAATTTAATTATGTTGTTTTTATGAAGACAATATGCCATTCTATATAGCAAATTGCATATTTTGGTTTCTTTAGCATTTATAAGTTTACACCAGTAATTAAGTATTCTACTTCTTATGTGTAATGAAATCGGAAATATTCCAAGCTCACCATACAACATACAATTTGTTGTACTTTGTTTAAAGTTTAGAATAAATTTACAGTATTTAGACTGAAATTGGTCTATAATTTTTATATCTTCTATACCCCAGACCTCTGATCCATACAAAAGTAAGGGCACAACCATAGCATCAAACAAATGTAGTTGTAAATCAAGTGGTAACAACAATTTTCTGGCTTTATTAATTAAGGAAAACATAGCTTTTCTTGCTTGGTTCACTAATATTTTCTTAGTTTGACCAAAATAGCAATTAAATGCAAATTGTACACCAAGATAAGAGAAGCTATCAACAACTTCCAACACACTATCGTCAAAATAAAAAATTGGAGGAACTCTCAAGCCTCTCCTGCTTTACAAAATAAAACAATTTTAGTTTTTGCCGAGTTCACTTTTAAACCCCATGTTTTACAATAAACAGACATACTATTTAATGCTAACTGCAAATCTTCTGCACTTTCAGCTAAAACAACAGTATCATTATCATAAAGAATCAAAAAAAGCTTGAAATAAAGCTCAACATCATCATCGCTCAATACATCACGAATAGTATCAGATAAAATATCTAGCCCATTGTAGTGTTGGGACATGAAATCTACAAGGTCATTGAGAAAGAGAGAAAATAAAACTGGTGATAAATTTTCACCCTGCCTTACACCAGACTGACTTACAAAGAACTCTGAAATTTCTATACCTGATTTAACACAAGATTTTGCTTTATCTTACATATTGTAAATAATTTTAATAAGTTTGCCATCTATGTTTTGTTTTAGCAATTTCTGCCATAAGGCTAATCTATTAATAGAGTCGAATGCTTTACTGTAATCTATAAAAGAACAATATAACTTCTTACGTTTAGCAATATAAAATGCAATAAGCATCTTCAGAGCATAAATATGATCGACTGTACCGTACGCTTTCCTAAATCCAGCTTGTTCTTCACATAAAACATCATTTGACTCTAAATATAAATTCAAACGCTGATTCAGAACAGATGTAAACAATTTGCCAAAACAACTAAGAATAGATATACCCCTGGGTCATTAATATCGCCTTTATTTTTATAAAGAGGTAAAATAACACCCTTGCTCCAAACATCTGGAAAAATACCGGAATCCAGAATAATATTAAAAAGTTTACAAAACACAGGTAACAATACATCCACAGAGTTTTTCAAGTATTCATTCAATATGTCATCAAACATTGAGGACGATTTATTATTTTTTAAATTACTAATAGCTTTGCTAATTTCGACTATGGTGATATCTGAGTTTAATTCTGCATTGTTAGAACTGATATTATGTAAATCTAGTTCTTGAAAATCATTCTCGTCATCTGAGATATTTGCACTCAGCTTACTAAAATGCTCATGAAAAGCTTCACTAGTAATTTTATTGATAATATGCTTTTTATCTGATGAATACTTGTTCAACGAACTCCAATAAGACTTTGGATCTGAATGTTTGAGACCTCTCAATTTCTTATTGATCTTAGCATGAAAAAGTTCAAATTTCTTATTTATTTCCTTCTTATACCGTCTACTGCTACTTATCATGATGTCATGATTATTTGTGGACTTTTTCCTCCTAAAATTATTTTTATCAGTCAAATATTGATTCTTTAGAACTTTACAACTTTCATCAAACCATAGTTTTGGGATTTTCCTCGGCTTACTATGTTTAAAATACTTTTTTTTAGTAACTAATTCACACTTTTTAGCAGCACTAATAATAATGTCAGTGACATTCTTAGTTAATTTATTCACAACTGAATCATCATAAGTTTTACTATCAAATATTACTGACATTTCATCTAATAATGCAGCAATGTTGTCCGTGTTGAAATTATTTTTGAAATCTGTAACTTTATCCTTGTTCCAAGTAGGTTTTATAATAGTTTTATTTTTGCTATCAACAGGACTTCAGTACAGGCACTATTATCAATTACATCTGAAATATTTAAGCAAAAATCAATAGCACAATGCACATCAGATAAAATTGGGGCAAAATCTAGAAGATTAAAGGATTTAACTTTTGGAAAATTGACATCAGATAACAATACATAATCCAGCACACTACCATTACCACTAATACATGTTTTACCACCTAAATATGCATCATTGCCACAACGACCATTAGCAATATGCAAGTTAGTAAATTTACATAAATCAACCAACCTATATCCATAGTTATTGACATTATGACTATCATCAGAGTGCCTGTTAATAGGAAACCCAAGATCAATAAGGTTGTTTACATTCAAATTATGCTCTGTAACATGATCAAAGTTTTCATCTGCTATATATTGTTTACGCTATGGTGGGGGCACTACATATTATCTCGGAGGTCAAGGTAATCAGGCTGCAATGTTTAGAGGCTGTTCCATTGGGCGCCCCCGTATGCAAAGTTCTGCGCGGTACAATATGTTTAAATACACTCGTAGTCACTTGACAAATAATTAGGTCATTGCTTACGTCATATAGCTTGCGCTGTATGACGTTAAACGTTCTCAGCTTGTTCAAGATGCTTACTAATGTTATGTGAACTGATGTATATGATGGGTTTATATCGGGGGTGTGCAAGGTTTGGGAGTATGGCAAATTTGTTGTAATTAACATTTCATTAAAATTACTGTTGTGTTTGTCTTCGTGACGTATATTTACCAAGTGATGTCATGTAACTCGGCGCTTCAAACGGATGAAATATACGAGGAGAATTAATGGAACAGCTGTATTTTTTCGTAGAATAACATACAGCTGTCTATCTCCTTTGTGTATATGAAATACTGCGCAGGTCGTGTTAGAATCATGCATAAACGGATTTAAAATGTAATAAATAGATTATTTAACTGCTATGTTTGATTATAGGGAAATCCTTCACTCGATGGCAGACGTGTTTTGTTTTTGTCTACCATCTCGTGAAGGATTTCCTTATAATTTTATCCTAGCAGTTAGATAATCTCTGTTATTGACTAGTCTACTGAAAAATAAAGACTACATGTACGAAGTTAGTCACCTTCGTTAAAGACATTTCACCATTGAGATCGTAATTGATAAACTACGAAATTGTTCCACTTAGTAGTTCTTGCATGCCTTTTAACTGTAAAAACAGAGTCGTAAATGCTTGAAAATGAGACACTAATAGCGAAAAATAAATATACAGAAATAAAATAACGTCGATTTTTTGGTTAAGATAGGTACAGTAACCGCATGTATTTTTGATCTACGTCTATTCTGGTTTAGTCATTTAGTAAGAAATGGCGGGACTACGTCTATACTGGTTTAGTCATTTAGCGGTTTAGTAATTTAGTAAGGACCTCGGACCTACGTCTATTCTGGTTTAGTCATTTAGTAAGGACCGCGGACCTACGTCTATGCTGGTTTAGTCATTTAGTAAGGACTGCAGAACTACGTCTATACTGGTTTAGTCATTTAGCGGTTTAGTAATTTAGTAAGGACCTCGGACCTACGTCTATTCTGGTTTAGTCATTTAGTAAGGTCCGCGGACCTACGTCTATGCTGGTTTAGTCATTTAGTAGGGATCACGGAACTACGTGTATGCTGGTTAAGCCATTTAGTAAGGACCATGGACATAAGTCTATGCTGGTTTAGTCATATAGTAAGGACCGCGGATATACGTCTATGCTGGTTTAGATAGTAAAGACCGCGGATATACGTCTATGCTGCTTTAGTCATTTAGTAAAAACCCCAGACCTACGTATATGCTGGTTTAGATAGTAAAGACCGCGGAAGTAAGGACCGCGGACCTACGTCTATGCTAGTATAGTGATTTAGTAAGGAACGCGGACCTATTTCTATAATGGTTTATTCATGTAGTAAGGACCATGATATTTTAGTCATTTAGTAAGGACCATTGACCTACGTCTATTCTGGTTTAGTCATTTTGTAAGAACCTCGGACCTAAGTTTATGCTGGTTTAGTCATTTAGTAAGGACCGCGGAGTTTAGTCATTTAGTAAGGACCTCAGACCAATGTATATGCCGATTTAGTTATTTAGTAAGGACCGCGGACCTTCGTCTATGCTAGTTTAGTCATTTAGTAAGTACCAATGACATACGTCTATGCTGGTTTAGTCATTTACTATGGACCACGGACATACGTCTATGTTTTTTTAGTCATTTAGTAATGACGTCGGGACCTACGTCTCTGCTCGTTTAGTCATTTGGTTCGGACCGCGGACCTACGTCTTTGCTGGTTTCGTCATTTAGTAAGGACCACGGAATACTTCTATGCTGGTTTAGTCATTTAGTAAATACCACGGACCTACGTCTATGGTGGTTTATTCATTTAGTAAGGACCACTGACCTACGTCTATGCTAGTTAAATCATTTAGTAAGGACCACTGATATACGTCTATGTTTTTTTGTGTTTTTTTCTTATTTTTTAGGGTAATGCATTTATTGACTTCCAAGTGAACAATCATGTTAGCACAATTATCAGTCACGTACATGTTTAACAGTTCCGTATAATATGAAACACATTTTTAATTATGTTTGCTATACCATCCTACATTGATAAATATAAGATATAATCATTGTGATATGATGGTTTCAACAAACGGTCCCGGAAAGTTAGTGTTAAATTTAAATGTCTATATTTTGCTTGCCATTTGTTTAAATAGATCGAAGAATATGAGCCAAAATCGTGTCTATTTTTAAGTGGCTACGGAAAGTAAATCATTAAATACAAAGTAATTTTATTACATTTTTCTAAAAACAAATCCATAGTTATGTCCGCTATACCATCCTACATTGTTACATACCAGTTTAAATAATAAGAACATAAAGTTTACTCCAAACATGATAATTAGTACGTCTGGTCCAGGCATGAACATCAGTAACAGTCTCGGAAAGTTACTACTAAATTACAAAGTTAAAATATTATTTTTATATTATTATGTTTTAATATTCATATTAAATGAACCATTCTGCGTTTATAAAACATATTTAAAAGAAACAGTAACCCTCCGTTTATTATTGATAGACATAAGGTATGCACACATCCTGCCTTTTGTACCCATTTCCCTAACAATTCAAAATCGTCCCCGACTTTTAGTAGTCACCGTGAAATGGCCGTAATGACCGAAAAGTGCATGTCAACCGGAAGGCGAAAAGACGACAGAACGACAGAACGACAGAATGAAAAGACGACAAATGCAGCGAAAAGACGGCAGAACGAAAAGACGACAGAACGACAGAACGAAAATACGCCATTTCAAGGGCGAAAAGACGACAGACCGCCCAGCGAAAAAACGAAAAAACGACAATATCAAATGGCGTCTGAGATACTTGTCAAAATTCTCGCCTAACTTGTCCGACATCACTAGACCAATGCGTGATTTTCTGCGCAAAGACGTCGAATTTCGTTGGGACTGCGCAAAAGCAGACGTGTTTAGCAAGGTCAAACAGGTCATAACAAACTCAGTTACTTTGACCCTCGGAAACCGGTCAGGATACAAATAGATAGCGTAATATAAAACAGCGATTATTACAACGCATTGACATTGACCGATAAACTTAATAGTTCGCAAACAGCAAAAAATGGTTTAATTTCGCTAAACAAATATTCAACAATAACCAGGGCATAAATAAAATTCCTGCGCTATTCTACAATAATATCGAAGCTACAGACGATTTTGAAAAAGCGCAGACCTATTAAACAACTTTTTCTGTAGCCAATCCTCTGTCGACGACAAGGATACACAATTACCACCAACTATAAACCCAGTTCAAAGCTATTTATCTGTAATAGTGATTACACCGCAAGACTTTTTTTTCTTTTCTTTTCTTTCTTTTTTTTCTTCTTTTTTTTTTCTCGCTCTTTCTTTTTTTTAAATTTGTCCCACTTTCTTCTATGAATGATTTTTTTTTGATTGAATATATATATATATATATGTATAACACATGTCTTCACATCTTATTTCGTGTTTTTGTTTTAAGCCACACAATATAAACAAAACTATATATACCATTTATTTAGATGGTCTTCATTCATTCATTCATTCGTTCGTTCGTTCGTTCGTTCGTTCGTTCATTCATTCATGCATGCATTCATGCATTAATATATTTGCCATAGTCAATGACCAGTTTAATGAGTATGTAATTATAATATGACACTATTATCACACATGATAAGTAACTAAATCATCCTTCTTTCGGTGTCTTCTGTGTGCATTAAGCACACTAAACCACCTCGTATATATATATATCTGTGATACACATAATATTGTATAATTGTATCAAATTGTTCATGAATGTATTTTTAACATCATTGTATACCTTCTTTTATGCTATTTAACAACCACATAAATGAATTGATAAAAAGCATATATACATATGAATAATTGTATTCTATGTACTACCATCAGGAAGCCCATATATGTTGCCACATGTCTTCTGTGTGAGAGAAGAGCATGCTATGAGAGGCTAGTAAATGCCTGATACAGTTATCGTTGGCTTGTGCATTATTCATCTTTCTTGTCGAAACGAAATACAAAAAAGGAGAATGGCATGCTAAACAGGTTAATTATGGCTCCCCCACACAAAGTGTGGTAGGGGAGCCATATTGATTTTGTGCTTTCTGTCTGTCTGTTTCTCTGCGTGTCTGTCTGTGTGTGTCACAAACGATGTCCGATCAATAACTAGAGAATGGTTGGACCTAGGGTCCTCAAACTTGAAATGATGGTTAATCATGACAAGTAGATGACCCCTATTGATTTTGGGGTCACTAGGTCAAAGGTCAAGGTTGCGGTGACATTGACTATCAAAACGATGTCTGATCAATAACTAGAGAATGGTTGGACCTAGAGTCCTCAATCTTGGAAGGATGGTTGGTCCTGACCAGTAGATAACCCCTATTGATTTTGGGATCACTAGGTCAAAGGTCAAGGTCACGGTGACCTCCACTATCAAAACGATGTCCGATGAATAACTAGAGAATGGTTGGACCTAGGGTCCTCAAACTTGGAAGGATGGTTGGTCGTGACCAGTAGATGACCCCTATTGATTTTGGGGTCACTCGGTTGCGGTGACATTATCAAAACGATGTCCGATCAATACCTAGAGAATGGTTGAACCTAGGGTCCTCAATCTTGGAAGGATGGTTGGTCGTGACCAGTACATGACGCCTATTGATTTTGGGTCACTAGGTCAAAGGTCAAGGTTGCGCTGACCTTCACTATCAAAACGATGTCCGATCAATAACTAGAGAATGGTTGGACCTAGGGTCCTCAATCTTGGAAGGATGGTTGGTCGTGACCAGTAGATGACCCCTATTGATTTTAGGTCACTAGGTCAAAGGTCAAGGTCGCGGTGACCTTCACTATCAAAACGATGTCCGATCAATAACTACAGAATGGTTGGACCTAGGGTCCTCAAACTTGAAATGATGGTTAATCATGACAAGTAGATGACCCCTATTGATTTTGGGGTCACTAGGTCAAAGGTCAAGGTTGCGGTGACATTGACTATCAAAACGATGTCTGATCAATAACTAGAGAATGGTTGGACCTAGAGTCCTCAATCTTGGAAGGATGGTTGGTCCTGACCAGTAGATGACCCCTATTGATTTTGGGATCACTAGGTCAGAGGTCAAGGTTGCGCTGACCTTCACTATCAAAACGATGTCCGATCAATAACTAGAGAATGGTTGGACCTAGGGTCCTCAATCTTGGAAGGATGGTTGGTCGTGACCAGTAGATGACCCCTATTGATTTTAGGTCACTAGGTCAAAGGTCAAGGTCGCGGTGACCTTCACTATCAAAACGATGTCCGATCAATAACTACAGAATGGTTGGACCTAGGGTCCTCAAACTTGGAAGGATGGTTGGTCATAACCAGTAGATGACACCTATTGATTTTTGTTTGTTTAATAATTTTTTTTTTTTTTTTTTTTTTTTCATTTCTTTTTAATTTCTTTCCTTTTTTTTTTTTTTTTTTTTTAATTTTTGCATAAAAGGTTTGAGGGTCGGCCCCTTAAAAAATAGAGTCGGTCGGGTTACCTGAACCACACCTATTTTTTTATGTGGCCTTACTGATACAGATAGTAGATACAGTTACAGGGATACGATCTCGGTTCAATAGAGAACGGTTGGACCTAGAGTTGTCAATTATGCCTGTTTGGGCGAGTGGGGGAGCCATACGTTTTTGTCCCATGGACAATAACAATTTCTAGTTTTTTTTTACAGTGATATAATATACTGTAATGCTTTAATATTTTCTTTCCACATTCTTTGTCCATTAATTTGATCTTTTAGTAGGCTATACGTCTATGTTGATTTAGTCATTTATAAGGACCGCGGACCTACGTCTATGCTGGATTAGTCATTTAGTAAGGACCACGGACCTACGTCTATGCTGGTTTAGTCATTTAGTAAGGACCGTGGACCTACGTCTATGCTGGTTTTATCATTTCGTAATGACCACTGGCATACTTCTATTCTGGTTTAGTCGTTTAGTAAGGACCGCAGACTTACGTCTATGGTGGTTTAGTCATTTAGTAAGGACCGCGAACTTACGTCTTTGCTGGTTTAGTCATTTAGTAAGGACCGTGGACAGACGTCTATGCTGGTTAAGTCATTTAGTGAGGACCGCGGACTTACGTCTATGCTAATTTAGTCATTTAGTAAGGACCGCGGACATACGTCTATGCTGGTTTAGTCATTTATTGAGGACCGCGGACTTACGTCTATGCTGATTTAGTCATTTAGTGAGGACCGCGGACTAACGTCTATGCTGATTTAGTCATTTAATGAGGACCATGGACCTACGTTTACTCTGGTTTAGTTTAGTAAGGACCACTGGCATACATTTATGCTGGTTAAGATATTTAGTATGGACCGAGGACTTACGTCTATGATGGTTTAGTCATTTAGTAATGACCACTGGCATACGTCTATGCTGGTTAAGTCATTTAGTAAGGACCACTGACATACGTCTATGCTGGTTTAGTCATTTAGTGAGGACCGCGGACTTACGTCTATGCTGATTTAGTCATTTAATGAGGACCATGGACCTACATTTATTCTGGTTTAGTTTAGTAAGGACCACTGGCATACGTTTATGCTGGTTAAGTCATTTAGTATGGACCGCGGACTTACGTCTATGATGGTTTAGTCATTTAGTAATGACCACTGGCATACGTCTATGCTGGTTTCGTCATTTAGTAAGGACCACTGGCATACGTCTATGCTGGTTTAGTCATTGTTTAAAGACTGATGATACTAATGGAGTATAAATAAAACCCTCCACCTTTTTATTGGATTTACCTTGTTAAAAACATACATTCGTACATGTTTTTACACTGTTATGACATGTACCAGATTTTAATGAAGGTATGCTATTATTCATGCACGACTCGGTCAGATGCGATGGAGTGGCTTGTTATGGGTCAATCAATATTTATATTTCATTTAACAATATTTCAGTCATACACACTGTGAATGTGATTGATGCGAAAAAATTAGTGGCGTCATCAGTTTTCTTACATATCGTGTATATCATAATTTGGTCCTTAATATTCCGTAATTAATCACTCAGTCGTCGTTGTATATAATCCTCTTTACATGTTACAGATGAAACACAGCAATGTATTTGGGGGAAAACGTTGGCATATATCATTATGGTAAATTATTACATTTTGTCAGATATGTATGTTTATGATGCGATTATGAACCTTTTGAACCTCATTATTAAAGTAGCTATCCCGCCAACAAGAGCCAAAGTTACAACACACACACGATGAGGTGTATATGTAACTTACATATTTGGAGAATCCAAACTCTATAGACACAATATAAACAGCATTAACCACCCAGACCAACCCCCAAAACTGGAGCATTTAATTAACCAACTCACAATTCATTTGACGCATATTCAATTACGAGTATTTTAAGAACCAATGAAAATTCCTGTATTTTAATCGGCATATGACCTGAATACCTGGATAGAGTTTTAATAACTATTTGATAGTGTAATGTTGCCGTTATTTGGCGGGTTAGTTTCTTTAATTAATACAAGTACAAAACGCAATACAACTGCTCTTTACGTAATTAGAATATCACATGATCTATAGTAACGTTATGATTGGATAACTTTTTTTTAACAGGGCACTATGTTTTAATCCCTTTTAAACATCTTGTTCATTGTCTAAGATTTTAGTTTTATTATTTCCAAGCTATATGTATAGTATACGTTTCATAAGATATTTATATAAAATGTTAGTTTTGATTTAAAAAAAGGGCTGATTTACCTGAACAGTTCAATTATCAAATAATACCTGTACATGGGCACTATTTCTTCATTTCGCAATCAAGATCTGACACTAGTTGTGGTGCGCCTCAGCGCGGTGCAATTTGTGTATCTTTGTTTGACTATTTTCATTCCAGAGACACACACGTTTACTAATCTGATTAAAGAATTCCTAACACCCAGTCGGTGACAGAGAATACTTTCGTAAGTGAATATTTCGTCCTGAGAAAAACTGGAGTGGGTTGATGTTTCGTCGATTTGCGAAAAACAAAACATTCGTGGGCGATATGTGGCTGTATGTCAAAACAAGTAGATATACAAGTCGAACAGGAAATGTAGTATTGAAGGACGATAATTAACCAAAAACACGGATCAAAACAATCAACAATTATAGGGAAATATACGAGGCAAGGTATGTGACATAGCAAACAAAAGTAGATATAAAAAGTGCAGTTAACTATATGGCAATACTAATCCTGATAATCGAATAAGTAGTGCGCAGACCAGATTAATTTAAGTCAACATATTGTGGAAGACATACGAGGATTTTGTGCATTTTTAGATTATGAACATTAATTACCTTGTCTACCATAGCGTGTAGGTTTTGGAAAAGGACCGTTAATAGTTTGAACCATTAATTATTTTTAAAACATTCAGACATTTAAAATTTTGAGGTTATCTCATTTTCTATATTGTTTTATTTTTTTAATAACAAGACAGACAGTTGTGCAATTAACAAGGGACAGGTATTAATGTTTGTCCTGTATAAAAGAGCCACGAATGTCCATTTTCTCTATTTGTATTTATTTTTTGCATTTAACTGCTGTGTACTGAACTATCAAATAATAAACTATTCAAGAAATTAACATAGTTGTACGAGAAAAGAAAAAAACAAACACTGAATATACAAGCGATAAGACATTTCTACCGATGAAACGGGCAATTCTTTTGAAACATTAGTTGATATATATCTTATAAATATACACAACGCGAACAGGAAATGTAAACACAGTCATCCAAAAATACGCTTTTAAAACTGAACAACAATTACATGAAAAAAAGCAATCAAAATATGCGACACCAAAAACATGGAAAAGGTTGACAACAATGGTACTGCCTTGAAACTGTCAGTTAAAATTCCGCCGGGTGACTTCATACCAGGTTCTAGGGTGCACCAAACCTCATTCTTGCTTTATTGCC
Organism: Cyrtodaria siliqua; assembly: GCA_037043455.1. Classification (NCBI taxonomy): domain Eukaryota; kingdom Metazoa; phylum Mollusca; class Bivalvia; order Adapedonta; family Hiatellidae; genus Cyrtodaria; species Cyrtodaria siliqua. The sequence goes on along the minus strand of JAWPHD010000307.1, from coordinate 370,656 downwards.
ATCCCAATTAAACCGGACAGTGTCAATAAGGAAATACTCGCGATGCTATTTCCTTTAACGAACTAGGCAGCACATATAGACAATGTATTGTAAAACCAAAGTATGAGCATGTATATATATATGCAGAAGCCAAAGCAACAAGAGAATCAAAGCGTCAAGATCACGACAAGACAGTGTTTTAGAGAACTATTAAACGCTAATCTTCCTTTTCAGGGTTTAGGTAGACGTCAGCATAACTTCACAAGCCGTCTGACCATCGCACAAAGTGTAGTCACGAACTGTAATAGTCCAACCACTAAACATGCCGTGCGTTGTAAATGTATAGGGTCATAACCTCATTTGATAATTGTTTAAAAGTTTGATAAAAATTGTAGGAAAGGGATCATGACAAATGATCTTACGAATGTAACATTCTAAGAGTTGGCTCACTGAACCAATTTAATAATAATTATTGCACAAATAAAAAATTCCAGTAGATTTTATTCAAAAGGCACTCGAAATATTTTTTCATTCTTACACAAGTTACAGATTAGATTCTGACAGTATTTAACATTTATTATGCGATGGAAAAAGTCAGGTAAAAACAACATTAGTTCAATAAACGATAAAAGCGGATATAAATCGAACAGCAAATGCAGATTCAGGGATCACAGTCAACCAAAAACAGAAACAAACAACAACTAAAAGGATAAATGAAAGATATGACATCATAAACATCAAAGGTTTGATAATAGGGCAATCGCCTTGGAACCTTCAGTGGCAAAAAAGGCCGCTCGGGGTTAAAACCAAACCAGGTTCTAGGGTGCACCAAACCTCACACTTACCAGACGCCAAGCCAATAAAACGGGACAGTGTAAATAAAGATATCCTCGCCAAGTTATATTCTCTAACAAAAAAGGCAGCATTAATAAGTATAACACATAAATGATTATGTATATATAATACAAAGAAAGCCTAGAAAGCCCAGAAAGCCACAAAGCAAGTACTCAATCTCTTGGCAGAAACCAGAGCAACAAGTGAACAAACCGTTAAGGGTACGACAAGACAAGATTTAAGACAAACACCAAACGCTTCCGTATTATGAGGATTTCGGTAGACGTCATCATATCAGACGTTAAATGCAGTTTAGACAGTTACACTATATGAACTTGCCAAGAAGTTTGTGAAGCACTAACTTACCTATTAGATAATATTTTCGTCATGTGTGGAGCACCCGCTAATATACAGATTGTTGGTATCCCTTTGGGTAGGAACTGTGCACCTCTTGTAGCAGAATTGTTCTTGAATTGATATGAAAGATATTTCATGTTGAGTCTTTCACCAGATACACAGGCATATGCAATTGAAGCCTTTCGGTATCTGGATGACATATTGACATTGACAATCCTTTCTCTTCTACTATGGTTAATACTACATATTCTTATGAACTTCAACTTAACAAAGCTAACATTTCTGATTTTGTGACTTTTTTTCAATTTTCATCTCTCTGTTGAAAATAGTGAAATAACTAGTAAAAACTTGGACAAGAGAGACAATTTTAATTTTGAATTGTTAATTATCCCCATTTAGGTGGGGATGTTCCCCGAGCTACTTCTTATAGGGTCTGCGTTTCTCAACGTATTCGTTTTTCTAGAGCTTCTAGTCGTGTATTCGTAATATTTGAACTAAGTAGCTACTCTAGATGGGCTACCATTACCATAAACTTCGAAAAGCCTTTGCGAAATAGTATTATCGTTAACGTGATTTACTTTTAAAATATCAAAGTAATTTGAGAACTCGTCTACGACAAGGCTTATCACAACCCGACTTCTATGGTGATGTGATTTATAAACTTCGTTACTTTTTTGGTCATAATCACTTTCATACAATCTTTATTGAATTTGCTAAAGAGTTTATCATAAGAGGTTATGACGTTATCATTTTGCAGCGCACTGCATGTTTAGGACTCATTTACAGTTCGACACTATGCTTACCTTTTTGATTGTGCGATGACCGGACAAAGTGAACACTTCTAACGGTTTGTTTTCTTGTTGCTTTGGCTTCTGCCAAGTCACTGAGTACTTGCTTTGTGGCTTTCTATGCTTTTGTTTTTTATATTCGAATATAAATTATCATTTATGTGTTATATTTATATTGCCTATTAATGCTGCCGTGTTTGTTAGAGATTATACCCTGGTGGGGATATCTTTATTTACACCGTCCCGTTTTTTTAGATGACAGTAGGGATGAGTGAGTTTTGGTGCACCCTAGAACCTGGTTTAAACTCGCAGCGGTCTCTTTTGCCGCTGACATTCTCAAGGCGGTAGCCCTATTGTCAACCGGTTTATGTTTGTGATGTCATATCTTGAAATATTGATCAGATACGAATCAGATACGAATCAGAAAGTCCACAGCCTATAATTGCATTGCTCACTAAGCAATTATATTTATTTCCATATAATTTTGAAATAAATGTCCATCACGTAAGATATAAAGGCAAATGCAATCATTTTGCATTATAAGATATTGAAGAAGATGTCTTGAAACAAATTATAATTGATATATTACAGGTAAGCATAACATATATGTATACATATGACAAACAAACAGCCCTTAAGAACAATGATTGAACATGTTTGGGGATCACTGGTCAATAGTCAAACAGCTATGTATTATCTAAATCACAGAGGGGATAATGAAATTATGGAGATTTTCCCTCAAGACTGTCCATACTTTGAAACTTTGTAACCTCATACGTTTTATGGTCTATTTTCACACATTCATTTTCTCTCACTATACAGGAAACTATCAAGAGTTAGTACCCATTTTCTTCTCCATATAGAGATTACAAGTCAAACAAAGTAAAGTGATTTTTACTTTTATTTTCAATTCCAAATTAGACCAGATTTGACATATTATAAGAAAAGACTTGTTTTATTTAGTGCATGAAAGTATTGTTTCAAATGTTGTTTAATATACATTATGGGTATTACACAACACTCGCATTTCAGTTTATGTGTGTTTGTGTGTGTGTGTGTATGTGTGGTTCCCCGACCTACAACACACTCAATGACGGGAATATTAAATGGGTTTAACATTATTTGTAGCCTGAAAAAAATTGCATACATGTTTTACTCATTTCTTTACTTGCAGTTTATAAAAGAAGTCAATTTAAACTCAAAACTGCACAGAGGTAGACGGTAGACATATTGCCTATTCAACAAACTATTAGTAAACAAATCCTAAAGAGACCAGCTTGCCCCGCACCTTTCCGAAAAGACTCAAAGAAAACATTTCGGAAAAGGGGGCAGATTTAGCGTCAATAGTTGATATTAGATACTATCCCGAATATATTTATATAAAATTACTAGTTTTAATATGTTAGTCCTTATGTTGATATGCCGATCATTAAACAATTTGACATTATAGATGCTTTTCTATACAGACAACTTTAAGCATGAAATGTACGCGAAATGAATCTTAACCCTCTAAGCACGACTATAACAGCCTTTGCGTCCATTGTAAACCCTGATCGGGGTTTACCGGCTGCTGATCAGTCATTTTTCCCAAAACACCCTTTTGTCACAATGGCCTGGTCTTAATTCAAAGGAAGAACAGTCCATTATATATACGTAGCGGGTTAAGGGTTAAAGAACTTGCCGAGTCATACGTTCATTAATACACGTTTTGCCTTTTCCACCGATAATAAATCAGTTTAACATTTAAGAGCTTCGACAGACATCAAGGTAATAATACATAGTCTTACAAAATATGCAACATCATATTTGTAAACACTAGTGGCCAACCTCAGTTAATAACCATGAACAATGTGTTCATTATCATCAAAAACACATTGAAGTACATAGGTATACTATACTACAATGCAATATGAAAATGAAAAGACCTGTCGACCTGCAAAAAGCAAAACGACAACAATAATGTCCAGAAACGTTGTAAAACATTGTAAAACATTGTAAAACATTGTAAAACTCTGTGATTGAACACCGGTCCCGAAACTAATAATGTAATGTTACACGCATTGTTGTAGGAATTGGTGTTTAATATTTACGTTTCAGCTAGCAAAGCAATTTTGAAAACACTACCGCATAGTAATTTATAGTTGTATAATATACACCGTTACATTGTATTTCCATTTAAGTAAAATCAAGTAATTTTAGCACAAGTGTTGGCGCAAGTTAATTAATTAATAATAATAATAATAATAATAATAATAATAATAATAATAATGCAGAACAGAACAAAACAGAACAGAACAGCACACATATTTTATTACAATTTTGTAACATAGGTTACGACAATAAAGAAATGTAATATAGTGGTACGTTATGCTTGGTATGACGTAGAACGCTAATAAATAGACATATTTTGCATGGCCATAATTAGTGATAGATTACTGTATAACACGTTTACGTAATAACGACAATTACGTGACAATATGCATAGCGTTATGTCCCACATAATGAATGTATGATGCACAATATTATGTAAGTATGGTGGCTGATATGTGCCATCTCGTTTTTCGTTATTTCGCCGCGAAATAACGCCGAGCGAAATAACTCCGGGCGAAAAGACGACGAGCGAAATAAAGAAAAGACCCAAAACGCCTAGCGAAATAACGAAATATCGCCGAGCGAAAAGACGCCAAGCGAAATAATGAAAAAACGCCGGGTCCAATAACGCCAAGCGAAAATACGACAAATAGTCAAAATGCCGTGCGAAAAGACAAAACCCCGCCAGGGCATGTGGAGTCCGCCTTCGTTCATACGAGTATCGGACCGCGATTAGAAGCAACTCACAAGTGCTAGGAGGTGTGGGTAGTTGTGGTAGAATAGGCGTGCATGATCGGTTCCTCAAATGTTGATTACTTGGACATGATAGCGTGTTTGGTGCTAGGAGCTGTGAATAACTGGGGAATGCCAACGTGTTCGATGCTAGAACTAGATATGTAGGCTAGCGTTGTCGTTGATATAATGTATAGAAGCCGGACACGATAGTGCACTTGGTGCAAGATGTGAACAACTGGAGCATGATAGCGTGCTCGACGCTAGATGTGGGGAGCTAGGGCATGATATCAGTTGTTAGTAGCTGGTGTAGGATAGCTTGCTCGGTGTTAGGAGGCGTGAGTTACTTGGGTAGGATAGCGTGATATGAATTGCTTGGATAGGATAGCGTGCTCAGTGTTAAGATACACTAATAGTATTGATAGGATAGCGTGCTCGATGTTAGGAGGAATTAGTACTTTGGGTAGGATAGCGTGCTTGGTGAGGTGTGGACAGCTGGGATAGGAGTGCGTGTTCGGAGGAAGATTGTGCGAATACTTTGGGTAGGATAGCGTGTTGGGTGCTAGGTTGTGTGAGTATCTGAGCACGCTTTACCACCTCAGCAACCAACACCTTCCGACATCTGTGAATTGTTTTGAGTCGCCGTCCGACATTCGGATTGGCAAAGGCCGCCTCTATAGAAGCAATCGCGTGATTTTGCCTTTTTGCCCGGCGTTCTGACTATTTGTCCTCTTTTCTCTTGGCGTTATTTCGCCGGGCGTTTTTTCGTTATTTCGCTTGGCGTCTTTTCGCCCGGCGTCTTTTCGCCCGGCGTTATTTCGCGGCAAAATAACGAAAATACGAGATGGCATATGTCACAGGACTAGAAAAATGTGCAGTCAGACCGGGGCTCGAATCCGGGACATTCGGACCACCGTTCCGATGCTCTACCGACTGAGCTAACCGGCCAGGCAATGCAACATTTATCTACCTGTTAGATATCCATAAACCGTGACACACTCCCCCTACTGACTGAAATTCGTCCTCGAATTTCCATAGGTACAGAGAATCATTTCTAATGTTTTTCGGAGTTTACTCAGTCACGGTCCCCCGTTGGGCGCCAAATGTCACAAGGCTAGAAAAATGTGCAGCCAGACCGGGGCTCGAACCCTGGGCCTTCGGACTACCGTTCCGATGCTCTACCGACTGAGCTAACCGGCCGAACAATGCAACATCAATCTTCCTGTTAGATATCCATAAACCGTGAAACACTCCCCCTACAGACTGAAATTCGTCCTCGAATTTCCATGGGCTCAGAGAATCATTTCAAATGTTTTGTGGAGTTTACTCAGTCACGGTCCCCATTTGGGCGCCAAATGTCACAGGGCTAGACAAATGTGCAGCCAGACCGGGGCTCGAACCCGGGACCTTCGGACTACCGTTCCGATGCTCTACCGACTGAGCTAACCGGGCGGACCATGCAACATCAATATACCTGTCAGATATCCATAAACCGTGACACATGTCATAGGATAACATATTTTTACAAATAGTTTTCTCTTGTTGCTCTGGCTTCTGCCAAGTCATTGAGTACCTTCTTTGTGGCTGTCTAGGCTATTTTTTTTGTATTTATATATACACGAGCATCTTTGTGTTTTACTTATATTGCCTATTAATACTGCCCTGTTGGTTAGAGAATAGTTCATGGAGGGGATTTCTTTATTTACACCGTCCCGTTTTATTGGGATGACAGTAGAGTAAGTGTGAAGTTTGGTGCACCCTAGCACCTGGTTTAAACCCACAGCGGCCTTTTTTGCCACTGACCGTTCCAAGGCGGTAGCCCTATTGTCAAGCCTTTTTGTGTTTGTGACGTCATATGCCTTTATTCTTTATTAAAATTGCCATTCATGTTTGTCTTTTGCTTGTTTTTGGGTTTACTTTGTTCTGTGAAAGATGCATTTCCTGTTCGTCTGTTATACTTATTGTTACAAGTGAATTTGCAGCAACTCTGCAGGTCATAATGTTTTAAGCCTATTCTGCATATGTTAATCTAGATGTAAATGGAGATCGAGCCAATATTACACACCAATTAATAACATGTTATTCTATCGCTATTTTATGAGTATAATGTAAAGAAACATGATTGTGTAATCTTCGTTTTCTTTAATTGAATATTTATGATCAAAATAAATATTGAATAAAAGGCTGTCCCACATTTTTCACGGTTGGCTCTCATGCGCAATGCGTTAGAGTTGAACATGAACACTATTTTGAAGGATGCCAAAAGTAAACAAATACGATTGGGAATGTGCGTAATAGGATTAACTAAAACAATTAAGAAGGAAATTGCAAACATCGAATGTTGTTCAGTCGACCATTTTCTAACAATAACGCGTATTACACGAGGCGAAAAAAACAATTGCCTTTTACTTGTTTGTAATAGTCATCTTTATGAACAGAACAGAACATATATTTTATTTCGACTGAAGCATATACAGCTCATCGTCATACAAAATAATGGTTTTAATGCATGCATGTAAACAAATATATAAACGTTGACAGAAAAGAAATAATGATTGAGTGAAGTAAGAGTGTTATTCTTGGATGTTACCATTTACATAACATAACATATTACAATGTCAATTTTACGTGCAAACCCTAATGGTTATTTAATGCATCATCTCTTATTTTAAAGGCTTTCTTACAAAATATTGCTAGTTTTATCAGTAGTGATTTTTTTTCTGAATTTAAAAGATTAGTGAACTTAAACATATTTGGGCGGTTTGTAAAATATGCTTGAATGTGGGATTTCTCAAATCATGATAATAAGGGCAAATAAGAATGAAGTGATATTCAACTTCAGTATTATTTAAAGTACATAGTGAACATTTACTTTGGTTTCTTTCAATATATGACTGAATAAATGTTAGACAGAACTTCTTCAATAAAACATGATCATGAACCCAGTCTCATCTTAAACAAGAAAATGGAAAAAAACATATCAGAATATAGGCATACACACAAAATAGTTTACATAGTTACGGTCAACAACAAAATCGTGTCTATGCAGGGAAGTCATAACCATACACAATTTAAGTAATGTCTTCATAATATATGGCGTTCTAGTGAAAATTATTTGTAAAAATATGTCATTGTCTGTAAGAAATACAATGATATAATTGTAATCCCAATAACACTTAATGCTCCCACCTGTATTCATTGTTGACCATATTCATTCCCGATGGCGCATAATCCCAGTCTACTTCCACGGCAGCCAGAAAGTAGTGCCGATTTATTGCCGAAGACACTTCCGGTGCCAGCAGAGTTAACAGGCAAACACATTGAGTGAAATAAACGATATGTTTATCCATTTTTTTCTAAATTTATTGATAAGTATAAGTTAATTGTGTTGTTTTCCTAACACTTCTAAACAAATATGATGTTTTTACTCTGCCGCCACAAGTATAACTGACTATTGATGGTTACTTGAATTAATCAGTCAAATTCAGACTATGGTATTACTCATGTGGGGTTACGTATGCATACTAATGTGGTTAATAGATATGGATATATGTCAAATATTAATCACACATATATATATTTTTTTGAAATAGCATATTTGATAAAATTGTCAGTTATATATGATTGGACAATACTGATACCTCTTTTTCTTATCGCCCGGCAGTATACTACTGTTTAAGCTTGCGCTAGTATAGGGGCGTGATTCACTCACAATTACACGGTCCGTGTAATAACTTTCATATCGCATCCAACCCCTTCTCCAAGAAGCAAAAACGGGGTTGTTTGGGGAATAAAATAAAACCTTCATTTCGGATTAAAAAGTTTGCATATTGTAAAATGTAATCATTGTATAGGTCATTTTAAACAGGTTATCGCAATTTTTCATCAAAACAACGTTTTTAAACACGTGTATTATTGTCGAAATATTCTTATAAAATCCAGCTAATTAAGTTTTCCCATCGTTGAATAGAATTAAGGCGCGACCACGTAATGTGAGAGGTGGTGAACCATATATTACTTCTCATGAACAGACTCAATAAACTCTGCTACTTTTCTTTTTTTTTGTTGTTTACAAGGGATCCGCTTTTCAGTATTTAATAACATTCACACTAACGTTCGCTTAGTGTTGTGTGGCGACTGTACTACGCATCAGTAGAGTTATTATTAAATGATCGTTTTGCGGTTTTCGTGTACTACGAATCTGTAGTGTTATTATTAACTGATCCTTTTGGGGTTTTCGAGTCCAATCTTTGTGGCGTTAAAGTAAAATAAAATACCTCTTAAGCCGGTACTATGGTGTGTTATAGGTGTTGTACCTTATATTACCTAATACAATCGAGTATGCTTCTTTTCTCTCTTGTTTGTGTTCGTTGCTTCCAAGAGATCCCATTTTAAGTATTTATTGACATTCACGCTGACTAGGAATAACTCATTAATCCTTGACTCAATATGTGTGCCTTTAAAGTAACATACCGCTTAAGTGGTGCTAGTTGGGGTTGGGTTGGGGTTGGGGTTGGAAGGGAGATTGGGCGTGAGAGTTATTGAAGCGTATAGTACCTCTCATGAACAGAAAAATAATAACGATCTTATTATTATTATAGATTGTGGGATAATTTGTATTTTTCGAAATACTCGTATAAATCACGTTTTTCAACCTCTGACCGACTCACTCTTGTCTCCCCGTGCTACGAATCAGTAGTGTTATTTTTTACTGGTCCTTTGGGACCAACGATCCCAATATAGGTGGCTGCTTTAAAGTAGAATACCGCTTAAGCCGGTGCTAGGGGGCGTGATAAGTGTTGCTTCTTTCCTTACTTCTCATGAACAGACTCAATAAAACCGAGTATGCTGCTTTATTCTCTGAATTGTGTTTGTTGCTCTCAAAGGATCACCTTTATCAGTATTTATTAACATGCACACTAGCGTTCGTTTAGTGCAGTGTGGCGGCTGTAAAAAGTCTCCCCGTGCTACGAATCAGTAGTGTTATGTTTTACTGGTCCTTTGGGACCAACGAGCCCAATATAGGTGGCTTTAAAGTAGAATACCGCTTAAGCCGATGCTAGGGGGCGTGAGAAGTGTTGCTTATTTCATTACTTCTCATGAACAGACTCAATAAAACCGAGTCTGCTACTTTATTCTCTGAATTGTGTTTGTTGCTCTCAAAGGATCACCTTTATCAGTATTTATTGTTATTTTATTTCCTATTTCCTGGTTCACTATTATTTCAGCTTCACATATTCCAGCTCCCATCCTATATTTATTTTTTACAGAATTATTAGAACTATTTTGTTTGCTCTAATTTTCAAAGATCTAAATATGAAATGAAATAGAAATCTACATTTTCTCTTTGCATATTTCTTAAATATGTATTGACACTATTTTCGAGTAATTGCTTCGCTTTGCATAGTATGGTAACCTGTGGTATGTAGTGTGGCAATCTTGCTCATTGACCGTTACCATTATTATTTAACATATATGTAAGAAAACGTTTCAAATAACATTTTGACGAATAAAATGAAAGTGGTAATGTTTTTGCTAATATAGCTCACAAAGGTAGGGTTAAGTCAGTTTAAAGTTAGAGTTAGAAGTATGATTTTCAACTACAACAAAATAGCTTCTGACCTTGACATAGAAAATAACACTACTAAGTTATGTGAGTTTAAAACATCAACATTTTGCTGTGCACCGGCAGGTCATGTCATCACTGGTAATTTTAATATTGTAGATAAAAGTATTCGGCATATGTTTTTAAAGGTCCGACGTATATATTGCATTCAATTATTGACTTTAATGCATGTCGTGCTCAGATCGTCCAATCGATTGAGGAATTTAGAAACAAAATAGTATCGTAGAGAACATGCTGACCCGAACTATATTTCTACTTGGAAAAGGTCAATTCTGAAACGTATAGATACCCGTAATAACTTTTATAATGCAAACACCGCTTTACTTCTTTCGAGACCTAGGTTTTCGTTTCGTAATTAAAATCGGGAATTCCAGAATTTCATACTAAATTTGTATTAGTTCCTGATTATAAAGGAGGTAATAATGTAATTAATGTTTGACGCCTACATTACTTCAGTGTTTTATCCATAGAACTCGTGAGAAATAATTCGTATACTCTAGTACACTCTGTAGATGATGATGTTGTTTCCAAGCATATCACTCGGTGCACCATTTTCAAGTCTGGGGTGGACGAAAAGCAAAACAAACTTTGTTGTGCTGGATGTGCTGGATTACTAAATTACATAAACAGCTTTATAAAGCCTGCTTTATTTCTTATTCTAGTGTCTGCACCACTACAAACGTCTCCAAACGTTAAACTTCTTGTTTTAGTGCCGTTAAATATCACTATAAACAGTACTGTGCTAAAGCTTATGCCATCTCTGGTATTAATTTATGTTGGTCAATTAAAAAATCAGGATACCTTCTTGATAACATTTGCAATAAAAGTTTCATCAATAAGTACTTATGACTTTTCAACATTGTATACAACCGTACCACAGCACCTTATTAAAGACAAACTTATTGTTCTCCGTTCAAAAACTTTTGCTAGAGAAATAACTACAATTTTTGGCCTGTAACTATATTAAAGCGTTTTTTACTAACGGCAGTAGACAATTACACTATGTGGATTTGCCAAGAAGTTGTGAAGCACCCGTTTTCCTATTAGATAATATTTTTGTCAGGTATGTAACTACCGGTTATAGACAAATTGTTGGTATCCCTATGGGTAGGAACTGGGCACCTCTTGTCGCAGATATGTCCCGATTCTCCAGATCGTTCAGAAACAACACGTAAATCGAAAGACAGGTAGTGTAGTTTCTGATAGATTGGAAGCTTCTAATACATTGTTTCATACTTCTGACAAAACAAAAGCTTATAACTTTGCAAATAATAACAGAATGCGTAATAGAAAAACTAAGAGCAAACAGAAAATGAAATTTTTCGATGGAAAGGGTTTTGTGTTTGTGATGTCGTTTGCATTTATTATTGCTTTTGCCTTTTTGTTTGTCTGTTTGCGTGTTTGTTTCTGTGTTTTGTGGTTGACTGTCCTCCTTGAATGCTACTTTCCCTGTCCGATCTTTTTATATATTTTTTCATGTTAACTTTAAGAAAATTATTTCCGCTATTGGGACCCCTAGTTATCCACGTCAAAACGGTATACCGGTTCGAATCACCGCACGTGAGGCTGCTTATGATACATGTGCCCAATATGATTATGAAGAAGATTTTAGCGTATACGTGCGTAAACGGACACAACGTTTCTACTTAGGCGGATATCAAAATACTATAAATAAAGACAAGATTGCGCGATATGTGTCTAGTCGGGGTCCAAAATTAAGTAAATTAAATTTATTTCCATCGTGACAGTTCCCTGATTAGGTTGTGATGCATTTTAATGTTGAGGCAAACGATGAATGTAACCTATTGGAAGATATCGGTTTTTGGCCCCGCCATGCTGTCTGCAAACCTTGGGCGATCAGCAGCATGGGTCATGGTATAACCGTAATTTGCAGCGATATAGTTGGCACAATGACAGTAATTCTCAAAATACCCTTGTACATTACAATTACTACCAGCATTTAGAAATGGATTAGTGTAGCCCTTACGTTGTACATAAAACATCAAATTAAACTATGCAGTGTTTAAACAATTAATTTTTTTATCCTGGAACGTAACGGGCCTGGTGGCAAGTAGTACTTACCTTTGTAACTCACTTAAGACCCATGCTATAGACATATGTGGGCTGTCCGAGCACTGGCTATACAGTCATAATTTACATTTTATAGGTCTATAGACAGCAATTATAAATCTCATGCTGTTTCTGATTTTAGTTTAAATATTCCAAGTATTAGACGGGTTGGAAAAGGCGGTGTTGCAATTATGTGGCATGTCAAACATGACCAATTCATTACGCCGTTAAGCATTGATGATGACAGAATAGTTGGTGTGCAATTTCAAGCTGCCCAATATCAATATATTTTTGTCTTTCAAGTGTAGCTTCCGTGTCGAAACCACTCGATTAGGGCATATAAAGACTATATTGATAAATTATATAACTTATGGAGTCTGTACTCGGAAAACGGTATGGTAATATTAATGTGGGTAGCATTCTTGAAGGCAGAGATTACTATTTTAAGCAATTATTGACTGATACAAATTGTATCACTATCAATACTTTAGATACATGTAAAGGTGCCAAAACATCTTTTGTGTCATATGATGAAAATTGCGAATCGTTGATTGATTATATTTTAATTCCTATTGAACGCGAGTATACCGTGTCGTACTGCGAAATTGTAGATGATGACTGCTTAAATATGTCCAGGCATAGACCAATAACATGTACTTTAAACGTGCCAGTTTTACCCTTATGTACTGATGAGCCAAATAAGCGTGACTTTGGGACTAACTGGAGAAAAGTTACGCACCGTGAATTAGGTGATTATCAACAGATGTCGAATAATTCACATGACCTGATAAATGCACAATCTGCAACTCTTTCTAATAAAACGGATATTGATCAAATGTATAACCTTATTGTTAAAACCGTGGTCCAGTCGTCGGGGACTTGTTTTAAAACGTCTAAGTTTAGGCATTTCCTCAAGAAATATAAAAAGATCGGACAGGGAAAGTAGCATTCAAGGAGGACAGTAAACCACAAAACACAGAAACAAACACGCAAACAGACAAACAAGAAGGCAAAAGCAATAATAAATGCAAACGACATCACAAACACAAAAAGGGTTGACAATAGCTCAAACCGTATTGGAATAAAACTCTCTCAGAGTCACATAAAATAATGAAAGTTAAGCGAATGTCATGGTTAACCGAGTTCTAGTTTCATTTATTTATGTGTATTATAAACAAGCAAAGCGACACTTTAGGAAGCTGCATAGATTTTATTCTCAACAATATTTAAACAAATTAGAAGAAGAAATCAATAAATCTGCGGAAATAGACAACGAACAATTCTGGAGATTATTAAAAACGCGACGAAAACAATCAAACACTAGAGCGGGCGCTGAACTGAATTTAACGGTGTTATTTATAGGGATCAACAGGGCATAACAGAGCAATGGCAGATATATTTTGAAGTTTTATATACGCTAAACGAAAATCAAAAATATGATATCGAATGGAAAAAATATATAGATACTAAATTAAATACGATTTTATCCGATTTTAAAACCATTACTTCATGTACACAAGTAAATGATGTAGAGGTTCCTTTTGCGGATGTTAAGACAGCAATATTTTCATGTAAATGAGGTAAAGCGTGTGGTATTGATAATGTATATTATGAGCACTTTATATATGGTGGCGACATTATAGTCGATGTACTGGCAAATCTTTATACAGCCATGCTAAAATTGTCATATACACCATTGTCCATGAACAATGGCAACAAACTAACGCTTCATAAAGGTGGGAGAAAGCGTAAAGATGATCCGAATAATTATAGGGCAATAACCTTATCCCCAACCATACTAAAAATATACGAAGTGATTTTACTAAGTCGTTCGAAGTCGAAAATCTTGTCAAAAATAAGCTATCAACAGGGGGGGGGGGGAGGGGGGGGGGGGGGTTCAAGAGCAACTGGGAAGTACAATGACAGCGTTCTCTTTGAGAGAATGTATTCTATATGGTAAAGAAAATAATAGCAAAGAGTTTGCCTGTTTCTTAGGTTCTAGACAAGCGTTTGATATTTTATGCCATGACGCTCTTTTTTATAAGCTTCATGAAATGAACATAGATACTAAAACATTTTTTATCTTTTGTTGATATATACCGCAACATGAAGAGTTGCGTACGGAATCAAAGTTGTATATCTAAATGGTTTAATGTCTTGCAGGGTACCGGGCAAGGTGGTAAAAGCTCACCATTGTTGTATTTATTGTTTATAGAGCTGGAACAAGGCGATTATGGGCTATGTATTTTTAACCTAAACGCTGGTTCACCTACAGTAGCTGACGACATGGTGTTAGTTTCATTTTCTAAATGCGGTCTTGATAACATGCTTAGTATATGCAACAGATATGCCATGAAATGGCGATTCGAATATAATTCACAAAAATGCGCCGTTATAGTCTTTAATGAACTAAATTCTGATTTTAAAAGAGCTGATAGACGCTGGCTGCTTGGTGATCAAACCATTGATGAAGTAGAACAGTATACTCATCTAGGTATTCTTTGTGACAAGTATTTGAGCATCCAAAAAAATGTAAAGGATTCGAATTCGAAATTAAGAGCTACTTTCTTAAGCCTGATTAATTGTGGGCTCCATCCAAACGGCCTTAACCCTTCAACGTCACTAACAATTTATAAGTCTGTTGTTCTGCCAAAATCACTGTTCGGGTGTGAGCTGTGGAACACTTTATCAAGTTCTGTTCTGACTTAAATCTGTTGGAACGTGGGCATCGGTTTCGCATTAAATGTATACAAAAGTTACCCCCGTATACTCGGACAGACATGGCGTTAAGTCATTAAGTCATGGTCATACGTCAATTGAATCTGAAACAGACTATAAAAAACTACAATTCTTCGCTCAGTTATGCAGATAACCTTGTAAGTATATAGCGAAACAATTTTTTGTAAACAGATTATTGAGATATTTGAATAATGACAAGCAAACGCATGGTTTTATTCCTGATATATACAAGTCACTGGTCAAATATGAGTTATCTAATTACTTGCATATATTTGTTAGCAGCTCAAGCTCTCCATCAAAGTTCGTGTGGAAAACAATTTTGAAAGAAAAAGATATGAATACCAGTCAATGCAGATGTCTGCAAGACTATGTTTACTTATGAAAGAAGAATTGAATTGAATGTTGTTTAACGGCTCATCAACACAGTATAGGTTATTTAGAGCCGCCCCAGAGAGAGGGGAAGGATACATAGAAATCCGGGAACCTGCCCTACTCTTATTATCGAATAGATTCCTATAGTTCTTTAACGTGCTCGGAGGATAGACCGATACACGGGACCGCCCGGTTTACGTCCCCATCCGACGGACGAGGCTAAGGAAAAGTGTCTTGCCCAAGAACACACCGACGGAACTAATGAAAGAAGAACACGTTGTTATCTTTAATAAAAATGAGCCTTGTCGACTATGGCAATTATGTAGAAAAAAGCCTGAAATAAGGCAACAGTGTCATACAGTGATATCTTTGTTGTGTAAACTTTTTTCTTTCAGTCGACCTGAGCAATGTCCCAAATGCAATTCTTTGGTAGACAATAAAGTAGCACACATTATAAATTTCTGTCCTAAAACTAACGATTACAGAAATAAGTTATGGTCAGCTATTGTAGAAAATGCAGGAATTGGTGTATTCTCTAAATTTATTTCTAAAGGCAGCTATGATCAAATTTGTGACTTACTTGCTGGCTTCAGAAACTACTATACTGAAAACAATGAACAGTTACTCTTAAAAATTGTTCATCTAATTCACAAAGTGTTTTCAAACCTCTTGTAATATCGTCTTTACAAGGTATAATGGTACCTGTTTTACTGTATGATATTTGTTACCTTGTGTTTCGTTTCGACAAGGGTCATGCAATTATGGTTAAGCTTTTTGTTAAAGCCAACAGGCAGCTGACTTTGTTAGGATGTCGTGTTGCATGTTGGGACTGCTATTTATGTTTTTTCTATAGATAAATATAGATACATAAATAATTGAGATTTTAAGTACTAAACAATAGAAAATGTAATGTTCACAACTTTCAATAGTGCTCCACACCTTGTTTTAAATCTCAATATTATTGGTTACATGATTGATGCATAATCAGTTATGTAATATGTTATACTACTTTAAACTGAGTATATTGTACCAGTTTGTCATCTTGTGTTTCGTTTCGACAAGAGTCATGCCTATGGTAATACATATCAATATATATCGTTTGTTTAGATAGTATTATTAAAACTCTATACTCATAACTAATTGAGCCTGATAGAAAAATATTCAGTAACACTACATGTATTGCATGATGTATATAGTTTTGTTCTATATATGTACATATATGTTGACTTTCGTCTATGTTAACTTTTGAATTTGTAGTGTATGCTATAATTATATGTATATGCTCTCCTACATCTTGGAGGAAAATAAAGAATCTATCTATTTGCCGAGACTTATGAATGGGGTCTTATCAATTTTAAACAGTTTAATTGCAATTCACTTTGCCATATATTACTGATGAATTAATGGAATCTTTATATTTTCTGTTTATACAGGATCAAGTTAAAGTTCATATTGCATTCACTAGACTAATACCGTTTTTATTACTACAGGTAGATAGGATGTGCAAGGAAGCTTAACAGTTTGTTTAGATATATTATAATTATTTTGTTGCTAGAATATTTGAGATATTCGAATACAGTTTTTCCTTTTAGCTAATGTCGAGGACGACATTTTTCGGAGAAGGGAAACATGTCATTGGATAACATATTAATGTATATGGTTATATAAATTAAAATATATTGTCTCTTATATATTCCCCCATAGACCCTATATTAATGTAATAATCCGTAAGGACATGACATAATTGTAATAATAAGCCTAGTTGTTAGATCGTGTAGTTTTGACGTATAAGGTAAGACACTATTGACAAATCTAACCTGTTTACATATTATACCTGTGCACGTGCATGTAATAAATTCACTATCCCTTTGATATGCTAATTACTTGTAAGCGTTGATCAATAGATGTATCGAACTTCGAATCAGTAAAAGCCATGATTAGTCGGAAGGTCCCGGGTTCGAGCCCCGGTCTGGCTGCACATTTTTCTAGCCCTGTGACACATATATCAGCCACCATACCTTTCTTTCTTTCTTTCTTCCTTTACTGTCACCGATCAATTCTGATCATCACGACAGGGTGGTGGCATATATGCAGCCAGAAACTGTATATTTATTAAAAGTTAAGTACAGTGTCTAAAGATGAATTGTAGAATTAAAAACAAATGACTACTGACCTTAACATTAAAACTAATTACAAATATGATGCGAGAGTTGTGTGTATAGTCAACTTTCATTTTATAAGTCTAATTAAGTTTAGACTTAAAAGAATCTACTGTAGTCATGGAAACAGTAGATTCTGGAAGAGCATTCCAAAGTGGTATTACTCTTGGAAAAAATGAAAACTTTAAAAGATCAGTTGAGGCAGTCAGTCGATCGTATTGTTGTAGATGGGATGTTCTTTTTGAGTATCTAGTCGCTTTATTAGTCATAAGATAACGGTCTCTGTCAATGTCAACTAGTCCATTATGTATTTTGTAAAAGAATGTTAAACATGACTTGGTACGTCTTTGCTCTAGGGTTGACCACTGTAAATCGTCAAGCATGTCCCCAACATGACTGGTATTATGCCATCTCCTACATGTCCATCTAGCTGCTGTTCTTTGTACCATCTCAATGTTATGTTTGTTAACCTGGGTATGGGGATTCCAAATTGTGGAGGCATATTCAAGTTGAGGACGAACTAAAGTCTGGTAAGCATTTACCTTAGTTTCCCTGGGGGCGAGTGACAGATTTCGGCGTAGAAAGCCAAGAGTTTTTGTTGCCTTGTTGGTTATAGTTTGGATGTGCGGCGTCCAGTCTAGTGTATCAGTGATTGTAACCCCCAGGTACTTTGTTGCTTTCACCTCGTCAAGCGTCTGTCCATGTAAGGTGTAACGGTAATTAAATTGCTTGTCTGGTCGGTGTCGTGTTATTCTCATTGAGTGACATTTGGACACATTGAACTTCATGAGCCACTGTTGCTCCCATGTACCAAGTTTCTGTAAGTCGGTCTGTAGTTCAATGTGGTCCTGATGGGAATATATATTTTTGTAGAGGACACAGTCATTTGCAAAAAGCCTAACATTTGACGATATACCATCAGGGAGGTCGTTAATGAACAATAAGAAAAGAATGGGACCCAGGCAGGAGCCTTGGGGGACACCGGATATAACTGGAGCTTGATCGGAGTGCGTTCCGTCGAGTACTACTTCTTGTGTCCTGTCTGATAACCATGAGGGGATCCAACGGTTGGTTGTCCCTCTTACACCGTAGTGGTTTAGTTTGTATAGTAGTCGCTTGTGAGGGACTTTGAATGATTACGTAACCGTATGTGCAGTGTACCAAATACTAGTTGTAATTACTAGTTGTAATTATTACGTGACCGTATGCGCAGTGTACCAAACACTAAATGATTACGTGACCGTATGCGCTGTGTGCCATATAATGAATGAATACGTGAACGTAATCGCAGTGTCCCAAATTATGAATGATTACGTGACCGTATGTGCAGTGAAATAAAACGTTATATTTATGAGTATTTTGATGCAGGCATTATTCTTCATTTACTCGGCATAATACCATTTATACAAGGTTAAGAAGAAACTGGATATTAAGGCTATAAGAGAAAAAGGTGTACGAACAATGTCCAGAACTGATATAAAATGCCATGAATTTACCACCAAAAGGTAAGAATCTGATCCACACGATCGTCACATTTAGCACAGGTAGCAGTATTCCATTATCCCGGGCACGAATAGGACCACTGCTATCATTAGGCAGAGGGATAAAATCGGTCGTCTTCGTGATACCTGTATTGCTTCAAGCGCAAAAAAAATGATCGTGATCGATTGTTTCAGGCAGTAAAGAATAATCGTGGCTCCGGCGAAAATTGGAGTGTTGTTGTGCCCTCAATGGTTTATTCTCTTATTGCTCTGGCTTCTGCCAAGTCATTGAGTATCTTCGTTGTGGCTTTCTGGGCTATTATTTTTTGTATTTATATATACACGAGCATCTTTGTGTTTTACTTATATTGCCTATTAATGCTGCCCTGTTGGTTAGAGAATAGTTCATGGAGGGGATTTCTTTATTTACACTGTCCCGTTTTATTGGGATGATAGTAGGGTATGTGTGAGGTTTGGTGCACCCTAGAACCTGGTTTAAACCCACTGCGGCATTTATTGCCACTGACCGCTCCAAGGCGATAGCCCTATTGTCAATTTTGTGTTTGTGACGTCATATGCCTTTATTCTTTATTAACATTGCCATTCATGTTTATCTTTTTGCGTGTTTTTGGGTTTACTTTGTTCTGTGAAAGATGCATTTCCTGTTCGACTGTTATACTTATTTTTACAAGTGAATTTGCAGCAACTCTGCAGGTCATAATGTTATAAGCCTATTCTGCATATGTTAATCTAGATGTACATGGAGATCGAGCCAATATTACACACCAATTAATAACATGTTGTTCTATCGCCATTTTATGAGTATAATGTGAAGAAACATGATTATGTAATCTTCGTTTTCTTTAATTTAGTATTGAATAAAAGGCTGTCCCATTCTTTTTCACGGTTGGTTCGCATGCGCAATGCTATCTGTCGAACATGAACACTATTTGGAAGGATTCCAATAGTAAACAAATACGATTGGGAATGTGCGTAATAGATTTAACTAAAACAATTAAGAAGGAAATTGCAAACATCGAATGTTTTTCTGTCGACCATTTTCTAACAATAACGCATATAACACGAGGTGAAAACAATTGCCTTTTACTTGTTTGTAATAGTCATCTTTATGACTGAATAAATGTTAGGCAAAACGTCTTCAATAAAACATGATCATGAACCCAGTCTCATTTTAAACAAGAAAATGGAAAAAAACATATCAGAATATAGTCTATCACCTTTATCAGTATTTATTTACACACAAACTAGTTTACATAGTTACGGTCATCAACAAAATCGTGTCCATGCGGGGAAGTCATACTTTTATGTTATGACTTATAACAATACATGATTTAAGTAATGTCTTCATAATATATGGCGTTCTAGTGAAAACTATTTGTAAAACTATGTCATTGTCTATAAGAAATACAATGATATAATTGTAATCCCAATAACACGAAATGCTCCCACCTGTATTCATTGTCGACCATATTCATTCCCGATGGCGCATAGTCCCAGTAAACTTACACGGCAGCCAGAAAGTAGTGCCGATTTATTGCCGAAGACACTTCCGGTGCCAGCAGAGTTAACAGGCAAACACATTGAGTGAAATAAACGATATGTTTATCCATTATTTTCTAAATGTATTGAGAAGTATAAGTTAATTGTGTTGTTTTCCTAACACTTCTAAACAAACATGATGTTTTTACTCTGCCGCCACAAGTATAACTGACTATTGATGTTTACTTGAAACAATCAGTCAAATTCAGACTATGGTATTACTTATGTGGGGTTACGTATGCATACTAATGTGTTTAATAGATATGGATATATGTCAAATATTATTCACACATATATATATATTTTTGAAATAGCATATTTGATAAAATTGTCAGTTATATATGATTGGACAATACTGTTACCTCTTTTTCTTATCGCTCGGCAGTATAATACTGTTTAAGCTTGCGCTAGTATAGGGGCGTGATTCACTCACAATTACACGGTCTGTGTAATAACTTTCATATCCCATCCAACCCCTTCTCCAAGAAGCAAAAACGCGGTTGTTTGTGGAATAAAATAAAACCTTCATTTCGGATTTAAAAAGTTTGCATATTGAAAAATTTAATCATTTTATAGGTCATTTTAAACAGGTTATCGCGATTTTTCATCAAAACAATGTTTTTAAACGTGTATTATTGTCGAAATATTCTTATAAAATCCAGCTAATTAAGCTTTCCCATCGCTTAATAGAATTAAGGCGCGACCACGTAATGTGAGAGGAGGTGAACCATAAATTACTTCTAATGAAAAGACTTACTAAACTCTGCTACTTTTCGTGTTTTGTTGTTGTTTTTTTTCGTTGTTTACAAGGGATCCCCTTTTCAGTATTTAATAACATTCACACTAACGTTAGCTTAGTGTTGTGTGGCGACTGTACTACGAATCAGTAGTGTTATTATTAACTGATCGTTTTGGGTTTGTCGTGTACTACGAACCGGTAGTGTTATTACTGATCCTTTGGGGGTTTTCGAGTCCAATCTTTGTGGCTTTAAAGTAAAATAAAATACCTCTTAAGCCGGTACTAGGGTGTTGTACCTTATATTACCTAATAAAATCGAGTGTGCTTCTTCTCTCTCTTGTTTGTGTTCGTTGCTTCCAAGAGATCCCATTTTAAGTATTTATTGACATTCACGCCGACTAGGAATAACTCATTAGTCCTTGACTCAATATGTGTGCCTTTAAAGTAGCATACCGCTTAATTGGTGGTAGGTTAGGTTGGGGTTGGGGTTAGAAGGGAGATGGGGCGTGTGAGTTATTGAAGCATATAGTACCTCTCAAGAACAGACTAAATAGAAACGAGCTAATGTTTTTTCTTGTTTGCGTTAGTTGCTTTCAATATTTCCTTTTTTATTCTGCATTCTATCAATCAAACGTTTAAGGCAGCTTCTCACCGGAAGTTAAATAATTTTTCATTTATTATAGATTTAGGGATAATTTGTATTTTTCGAAATACTCGTATAAATCACATTTTCAACCTCTGACTGACTCACCCTTGATCTCATCAGAATAACAGCACTTTATGTTTTCTTGTGTTACTATTTTATTTCCTATTTCCAGGTTCAATATTATTCAAACTTCACATGTTCCAGCTCCTCTCCTATATATATTTTTTACAGAATTATTAGAAATATCTTGTTTGCTCTAATTTTCATAGATCTAAATATGAAATGAAATAGAAATCTACATTTCCTCTTTATCTATTTATTAAATATGTATTGACACTATTTTCGAGTAATTGCTTCGCTTTGCATAGTATGGTAACCTGTGGTATGTAGTGTGGCAAACTTTCTCAATGACCATTATATAAATATCGCTTAGCCTCGGGCGATAATTATATCCTCAGTGTGAACATTCTTACGATCACTCTCTCATGAATGTGATATTTATTTTATTATACCGAAATCCCCTCGGGCAAAAACAAGATTCATTTTCAGTACCGATTTCACTTTGCCAGATTTTTTTTTTCAAAAATCATTTTTTTTTCTAAAAGTTGCTATGAATGTTATATCGTTGGATCGGAAATAACTTAACTAAGAAAATGAGTGGTAGTTTATTGAAATTGAACAATTAGTTTTGAAGTTATTATGAGTTAAAAATAGCAATTTCACCGTATACTGAGCCGATGACGTCACCGAAACAGCGCGCATCAAAACTGCGCATGTGATAATTTGTTTACTATCACTCTGCGATTTACTATCACCCTGTACTATCACCCCCGCGTGAGATAGGAAGAAATTACACATTGTTGTCTATTGGGATTTAGCATGGGCGTCTTATGTGAGGTATAATAATATTATTTAACATACCTGTGGTACCATGGTAACCTGTGGTATGTAGTGTGGCAAACTTGCTCATTGACCGTTACCATTATTATTTAATATATATGTAACAAAACCTGTCAAATAACATTTTGAAGAATAAAATGAAAGTGGTACTTATATAGCTCACAAAGGTAGAGTTAAGTCACTTTAAAGTTAGAGTTAGAAGTATGATTTTCAACTACAACAAAATAGCTTCTGACCTTGACATAGTAAATAACACTACTAAGTAATGTGAGTTTAAAACATCAACATGTTGCTGTGCACCGGCAGGTCATGTCATCACTGGTAATTGTAATATTGTAGATAAAAGTATTCGGCATATGTTTTTAAAGGTCCGACGTATAGATTACATTCACTTATTGATTGTAATGCATGTCGTGCTCAGATCGTCCAATCCATTGAGGAATTTAGAAACAAATAGTATCGTAGAGAACATGTTGACCCGAACTACATTTCTACTTGGAAAAGGTCAATTCTAAAACGTATAGATACCCGTATTAACTTTTATAATACAAACACCGCTTTACTTCCTTCGAGACCTAGGTTTTCGTTTCGTAATTAAAATCGGGAATTCCAGAATTTCATACTAAATTTGTATTAGTTCCTGATTATAAAGGAGGTATTAATGTAATTAGTGTTTGACGCCTACATTACTTCAGTGTTTTATCTCTTGAACTCGTGAGAACTAATTCATATACTCAAGTACACTCTATAGAGGATGATGTTTTTTCCAAGCATATCACTCGGTGCACAATTTTCAAGACTGGTGTGGACGAAAAGCAAAACAAACTTTCATCTATGTGCTGGATTACTAAATTACATAAACAGCTTTATAAAGCCTGCTTTATTTCTTATTTTAGTGTCTGCACCACTACAAACGTCTCCAAACGTTAAAATTCTTGTTTTAGTGCCGTTAAATATCACTATAAACAGTACTGTGCTAAAGCTTATGCCAACTCTGGTATTAATTTATTTTGGTCAATTAAAAAATCAGGATACCTTCTTGATAACATTTGCAATAAACGCCAAGTTTCATCTATAAGTACTTATGACTTTTCAACATTGTATACAACCGTACCACATCACTTTATTAAAAACAAACTTATTGTTCCCCGTTCAAAAACTTTTGCTAGAGAAATTACTACGTTTGTTAGCCTGTAACTATATTAAAGCATTTTTTACTATCGGCAGTAGACAATTACACTATTTGGATTTGCCAAAAAGTTGTGAAGCACCCGTTTTCCTATTAGATAATATTTTCGTCAGGTATGTAACTACCGGTTATAGACACATTTTTGGTATCGCTATGGGTAGGAACTGGGCACCTCTTGTCGCAGATATGTTCTTGTATGGCTATGAAAGATATTTCACGTTGAGTCTTTCACCAGATACTCAGGCAGATGTAACTGAAGCCTTTAATGACAACACTCTGTATCTGGATGACATTTTGAACATTGACAATCCTTTCTTTTCTACTATGGTTGATACAATCTAGCATAAGGAACTTCAGCTTAAGAAATCTAACAGTTCTGATACTGTCGATTCTTTTCTTGAGTTATACTCCTATTGTAAATGGTGAAATAATTAGTAAAATCTATATCTAAATTTGCATTGGTATAAGAGGCTACTACAGCAGGGCTAATCACTTTCACACAATCTCTATTATACTCGTTAATCAGTTTATCAAAAGATGTTATGATCAGGTCATTTTGCAACACACTGCAAGTCTAATGGTTGAACCATTGACAGTTCACCACAATGCGTTCCTCTTTGATAGTGCGATGACCGAAGATTGTGGACCCTTTGATGACGTCTACCTAAATCCCCAAAGGACGGTAGCGTTTGATGTTTGTCTTAAATCTTGTATTGTCATACCATTTTCTTGTTGCTCTGTCTCTGCCAAATCACAGAGTACTTGTTTTGTGGCTTTTCAGGTTTTTATTTTTTATATTCATATATACATGCGCAATTATGTGTTTTATTGTCTATTAATACTGCCTTGTTTGTTAGGGAATATAATCTGGTGGTGATATCTTTATTTACACTGTAAGAGTGAGGTTTGATGCACCGTAGAACCGGGTTTAAACCACCAGCGGCATTCTTTTGCCACTGATTGTTCCAAGGCGGTAGCCCTGTTGTCAACCCTTTTATGGTTGTGATGTCATATCTTGCTTTTTTTCATCTCTGCAGTTGGTGTTTGTTTTTATGCGTTTTTTATAAATATATATATACCTATAAAGAGTTTTATTAGTATTTAAGTTGAAGCGAGAGTTTGCTGTTAAAAGAAACCGCAAATTGCAAACACAAAGATTTCCAGCGTAGCAGGATCTTTTCAAGTGTCCCGCATTCGGCAGTTTTTGAAATATTCTTTGATAATGTACCATTATTTGCCTTTTTTCATTATAGTTTGATAGTTTATTGACGTCTCATCACAATACGATATTATTTAAATATAACATTCATAAAATATAACTGCGCATTCTGTTTTGAATTACACCAGACTATGCAATATAATAGGATTATTACTATAGTAACTTGTTCTGGATGTTTGCATCACCTCGAGTAGGTCAATGCCAGATCAGGATCACACGAGAGGCGTTTATCTACAAGAGGTGATACAAGCTTCCAGAACAAGTTACTATAGTAATGACCCTTTTATTATATACCTCTTTATATATCATTAAAATAGATTACATGTATCTAAACAACAAATTAAAACAAAATTGTATTAAGTCAAATTAACTGAAAACCATCAACAGGAAAGACATGAAAACATGTACATTACAAGCGCATGTAAGCATGTACATTACATTGCAACAACTACACATGTGTTCATTACACATGGGTAAACAATTGAAATTGTGGTGAATTGAACAAATGCACAAACAAACATTCACCTTCACAAATTCACCTTTCACGTTAAAACATCTATTGTTCTTAATGGATTACTTGGCAATCCCCAACATTCCAATCTGAATTTGTGTATGGGAAGTTCCAAAATCTAATTTTAGTAGCATAGCGATATGGATTCAGAACACCTCTAGAGGTGATATAGGGTTTTGTATTCCATTGTAGGAAAATGAAGGTACTAGGTATATAATTATTGATAGGTATATAATAAAATTGAATACATATGACTGTTAACAATGATAAAACATTGAACAATTGATCCTAAACCCATTGACCTCATTATCTGACTCACAAATTGCCACTGCAGTAGGTCCAGAGTAGTCAATTCATACAGATATATATTAACTACTTTAATTTACTACATTATTTCTCAGAGTTATACTATCAAAAACGTATATACATAGTAATAACTGAGCGACCGCTGCTAATCTTGACATGTTGTTACAAAAGTACTTAACATAGAATATTAATATGTAAGGTAGGCATTTGCACGGCAGCTGAAACCTTAAAAATATATAAAAAAAACACACATAAAAAACCCCAAGATCAGATCTGGAGGGTACTGATTAGCGCCGATTTCTCAAAGTCTTTATACAACTTTATTTCTCGTCTAATAATGACTAAATGTCATCACATTGCTAGAGTGAGTGTTACGTTAACGTTGTTTTCGTGGTATATTACACAGTACCTCGGCGTACCACTAGTCGTGGCCATATCAATCATCCGGCGTATATAGTTAAGTCATTACCACTGATAATTAAGCAGTGTAATCATTGAAGGAGCTTTCAAATATAAATCAATGTAAATCATGCATATAGAAATAATCTAACAAAATATGCAATATCATGTTATTAATCACTATTGGCTAACCGAAGTTAATATCCATAAACATTGTTTTATTGTTGTTGCCAAAAAATGTTTAAGTATAATGTATGGTAGTGAATTATGTTAAAATGTAACATAATATGGAGGTTAAGTTCATTTAAATTTCGACAAGCCGTACTAATGATGGTAAATTAACGTAATAGATCTAACATAACTATAAAATAATGGATGTTGGTTTAATATAGATATAAAAATCGAACAGGAAAAGCAACATTCAAGGACGACAGTCAACCATAAACACACAGAAAAACAAAGAACACATTTAAAGATGAACAAGAAGCAGTCCGAGGGACGGCCATAGTCCCCTACCGGGTCTTGTGCAAAATTAACAATTCAGAAGCTGCACTGCTGTCAAAGGTTACTGTTTTGTCAACACAATAATTGCACAAATGTCAAACTGCTGTCAAAGGTTACTGTGTTTCGTCAACACAATAATTGCAAAAATGTCAATGAAATAAAGTTGTTCTTAGCCAGTTTGTTAATTCTTGAAGAAACAGTTATCTTTGAATGTACCCAAATGAAAGGTTGAATGTAGCCATGTGAATGATCATGCAAGGAACGTTGAATACCTTAACATGAATAGCTGAAAAATATGTGTTCCTGTGTTCTGAAAATATCGTGACCTTGACCTTTGAGCTACGGATCTGGGTCTTGCACACGACACGCCGTCTCATTATGGTGAACATTTGTGCTGAGTTATTTCAAAATTCCACTATGCATGACAAAGTTACAGCCCGGACAAGCGTATTTCTGACCTTTAACCTCCAACTGTGACCTTGCCCTTTGAGCTACGGACCTGGGTTATGCGCGCGACACGCCGTCTCATTATGGTGAATATTTGTGCCAAGTTATTTCAAAATCCCGTGATGCCTGACAAAGTTACAGCCCAGACAAGCGTATTTCTGACATTTAACCTCCAAGTGTGACCTTGACCTTTGATCTACGAACCTTGGTCTTGCGTGTGTCACGCCGTCTTGTTATGGTGAACATTTGTGCTAAGTTATTTTAAAATCCCACAATGCATGACAAAGTTACAGTCCGGACAAAAAGATGACAGACGGACGGAAGAACGGAAGGACGGACGGTCAGTGGCAAAAAAGACCGCTAGGGCTTTAAACCAGGTTCTACGTTGCACCAAACCTCACACTTACCCTACCGTCAACCCAATAAAACGGGACAGTATAAATAATGAAATGCCCGCCATTAACTATACTCTAACCAACAAGGCAGCATTAATAGGCAATATAAGTAAACACATAGTTTAATAGATTAAGAGTAAAGAAAATGAAGAAAGTTGTCGTTCTGCAAAAATGCACAAACAGACACAACCAGTCAAGTAACTGTGTACAACTGTGTACCAGCTCGGAATTGTTCCTTTAAAAAAGTAAAAATAATGCAAGTTAGACAAAACTTGTTTAATTAGGTATGACATCCACATGATGGTATGCATAGTAACACAGTTACACCAGGATGACTTCAAATACGTATATGTACTGTATCTTTTTATTACATTTTCTTCAGTGAAAGATTGGGATTTCTCTGTGAAAGAATATTCATATAATATTAACTAACTCCGAACACAAAAATAACTAACTGTGACGCTGAGTTATAACGTCAATACAGTAGTTCTGACGTCGACGTCATCCACCGATAACGTTCAATAACGCGAATATTTCGGTTAAAATTAAGATGTATCGCATGTCAAGGATTTGAGCAGAACTAAGCGAGGCCATACACCTTGATTCAAAATGTTTGGTAGGAAAAACTGATGGTAAAAATTGGGAAGAAAGAGTCTTTGGTAATAAAAAACGGTCATGGCATGTTTACATCTTCGTGACAACATATTTGTTTTTTAATATTGTTTTAACACATGTGACTTGATATATTATTATGTTAAACTGTCCTAGTTCCTACCCAGATATAATGCTATTTTCTCTCGGCGGCTAATTTACGCTTGCGTAAAACATTGCTTGTATGATTCTTATATGATTCATTCTCATGTATGATACCTACAAAATGATACCAATATAAAGGTTCAGTACATGATGCTTATATAAAATATTTTATATAAGAATTATAAGAGAATCATATAAAGTCATGAAGTTCAACATATATGACAATGCGTGTGTTTTAAAGTCAGAGGTTTCATGATTTCTTTTTAAAGAATTGATTCGCATTTTTGGCGTTCATGCGGTTTTAAATGCAGGAAGAAAATGGCAAATTCCATGAAGAGGGTTAAAAAACTTATGTTTACATTATTTTCCCGTTGCTATAGTAATACTTATAAGTTGGAACACACCTGGAAATTATGGAATATTTGGATACTTAAATATAATGATGTTTTTTATCCAACACAGCTAATAATATCAATCTAAGTTCTTCCCAAAGGTGTAAACAATAAACGCCATACTACGGTCTCCATTTAAATGGTAAATCCTGCAATTTCCACATTAGAGGGCGGGCCAATCCACTTTGTTTGTTAACCTCAAAGACATTACCTTTAAGACTGATTACAGCGGTGGTATTAATTTAACAATTTAACAGGTAATTCGTCAATACAATACGTTTTTAGCAATCATTATTTTACATAAAAGTAGGACATATAGAAGTCGTACAGGACATGTAGCATTCAAGAACGACAGTCAAACAAACAGCAACAATTACGAGGGTAAATTAGAGGCAAGGTATATGATATCATCAACATAAAACGATGACAATAGGGCTACCCTCATGGAACAGTAAGTGGCAAACATCTAGGATCTACGGTGCACCAAAGCTCACTCTTACCTTATTGTCATCCCAATAAAAAGGTACAGTTTAAATAGAACAATCCCCGCCAGACTATACCCTCTAACAAACTAGTCAGCATTAATAGGCAATATAAGTATAACACATATGATCATGCATATATGAATATAAAAACCACAAAGCAAGTACTCAGTGACTTGGAAAAACCAGAAAAGCAAGAAAACGAACCATTAGGACGACAAGACAAGATTGGAGAAAAACATCAAACTTTACCCTCTCTTCAGGATAGCGCAATCATAGGGTGAACGATCTGTCCGGTTATCGCGCAATCAAAGAGGAAAGCATAGTTGCGAACTGTAAATTAGTTAATCACTAAACATGCAGTTGCGGAGCAAAAGACAGGGTCATAACCTGTTGACAATGTTGATAAATCTTTTAACAAGTTTAATAAATATTGTATGAAAGTGATCATGACCAAGTAGGTATAAGAATCGAAAAGGAAATGTACTAGCTTTCACATAACACAGTCAAACAAAAACTCGCATTAACAGAAACGACCATTACAAATTTAATAAAAAGCAAGCCATGTGACACAAACACATACGGGTTGACAATAGGGCTACCGACTTGGAACGGTCAATGCCGCTGGGGATTTGAACAAGGTTCTAGGGTGTACCAAATCACACTCTTACAATACTGAAGTAAAAATAAATCGCCGTCACGTTATATTCTATCACAACAAGGCAGCATTAATAGGCAATATAATTATAATATGTATAACACACAGATGATCATGTATATATGAATATAAAAAGAAACGCCTAAAAAGCCACAATGCAATAATTGTCATTGACTTGCAGAAACAAGAGCAACATCATAATTAACACACCCTATTGGGTACGACAAGACAAGATCAAAGATAAACATCAAAGGCTTCCGTCTTTTAAAGATTTAGGTTAACCACTAAACATGCAGTGCGATGCAAGATATAGTGACATAACCTTTTCCGATAAGCTGATTAACACTTTTAATAAAGATTATATGAATGTGATGATGACCACTGATTTGGCGCAGTTTAAAAATCATGTCACCATAAACGTCAGGTTTTCGCAGAACAGGTCTTAAATTAATTTTATATTCTAAAAGTATAACAGAGTTACGATATTTTCGAAATTTATGGTTACGGTAGTCCTGAGCTTTTTAGTTATACAAAGATTACAAAATTAAAATTACGCAACTCGATAACAAGCTCTGGAAAAACTAATATATAAGAAGTTGACATTCCCGTCTAAGTAGGAATAACTAACTACATCGGAATTAAAATCCTCTCTTTTGTCATAAATGTTGCTTACTTTTTATCCATTTTCAATTGAGAGATGCAACGACAATAGTAGTAATATTAGCTTTGTTAATTTGATCGTTCCAATGCGGTAGCCTTATTGTTAACACGTTTGTGATCTCATATACTTTGCTTCTTATTATTGTTCTGTAAATCGACTTGCTTACCTGTTTTTGAAGTTCTTTAGGTGTATATTATTTACCACAGTAGAAAAGAAAGAAAGTATTGTCAATGTTTAATATATCATTCAGACACCGAGAGGTGTTATTAAAGTAGTCGATGACAGCTGCCTGATTATCTGATGAAAGCCTCAATATAAAATATTTCAAATCAATCCAAAAATAAGAAGCCCAAGAGGACCTGTGGACGCTCTACTGTCTAAAACGGCTCATATATAAAGGGTTGTCGTCATAAAATACCTATCGTTAAAACACTGCAAAAACAACAACTAAAAACAACAACAAAAACACTCACAACAGAAACTTAAACACTTGACCCATGCTGACAAATTAAACAAGAGGCACTAGTTCTAATTTGGTATGGTTATTTAGGGACTAAAAGCACAACAATTGTATAAAATAGGGTTTGACCGCCTGTAGAGGGGACCCTTTATGTAGGCGGTCAAAACCTATTTTATATAATGTTTGTGCCTCGAGTCCCTAAAAAACATACTAAATTAGAACTGGGGTTGTTTTTAGTAAAAACAGATGTCTCACCTAACAGGGCCATAAATCCATCAAAATTCATTCAAATGGAACGCGACGAAGATATGTGCAACTAGCCTTTTCATCCCTACCAAGTTTCAAGTAAATCCAGGCAGGGAATCAGAAAGAGTCGGGACAAATCTTATGTATTTTTGAAGCCTTTAAAGCGCCATTACTCCACCAAAAGTTATTCAACTGGACAAGACAATTATTAACGCAGCCAAGTTTCGTTGAATGCCGAATGATGGTTGAGGAGAATTAGTCCGGACAAAAATCGTGTATTAAAACGTTTTAAAGAGCCATAACTCCACCAAAGATCATTCAACCGAAACACGACAACGATACGTGCAACTAGGCTTGGTACTGATTGTTCCTGCCAAGTTTCATTGAAATCCAGCCAGAGGTTCGGGAAAACTAGTCTGGATAAACTTTGTGTATAAGAGGCCATAACTCTGTCAAAAACCATTAAACCGGATCATGGCAAATATATGCGCAACTAGGCTTTTGTACTGATCATTCTTGCCAAGTTTCGTTAAAATCCAGCCATAGGTTTAGTAGAGGTAGTCTATACAAACATTTAAAGGGCCATAAGTCCTCAAAATAATTATTTAAGTGGAACACGGCGACGATATGTACAACTAGGCTTGATACTGATCATCCTTGCAACATCAGGCGGAAATCTGTCCAGGAGTTCAGAAGAGACTAGTCTGGACAATGTTATATCCGCAAAAAACATTCAACAAGAACACGTGGTGATATGCACAACTAGGCATTTTGCAACGTACTGCATGCTTGCTGGTGGACTCTTTTAAAGTTCGCCACTATGCTTTCCTTTTTAATTGTACAATGACCGGACAGGCTGTGGACCCTATGATGACGCCTACCTAAAGCCCATTGGGACGGTGGCGTTTGATGTTTGTCTATGATCATTCTTGTCGTGCCCTTAATGGTTTATTCTCTTGTTGCTCTGGCTTCTGCCATGTCATTGAGTACCTTCATTGTGGCTTTCTAGGCTATTGCTTTTTTGTATTATATTTACACAAGCATCTAGGTGTTTTACTTGTATTGCCTATTAATGCTGCCTTGTTGGTTAGAGATTAGATCATGGCGGGGATTTCTTAATTTACACTGTTCCATTTTAATGGGATGACAGTAGGGTAAGTGTGAGGTGTGGTGCACCCTAGAACCGGTTTAAACCCGTTGCCACTGACCGTTCCAAGGCGGTATCCCTATTGTAAACCCTTTTGTGTTTGTGATGTCGTTTGCATTTATCATTACTTTTACCTTCTTGTTTGTCTGTTTGCGTGTTTGTTTCTGTGTTTTGTGGTTTACTGTCCTCCTTGAATGCTACTTTCCCTGTCCGATCTTTTCTAGTACGGAAAGACAGTAGTGGATAAAGACTCATGAACGGGACGTTGAATTTGGTATTACATAAGTTGCTATCTCTTGGATGAATACTAATATGTACATATAAAACTGGTGTTAACGCCTACGTCACGTTTACCCCGCATGCGCAGACAATTTTAGAGACATTTTCAGGACGCCATTTTTATTGCAGCACAGTTGAATATCGTCAGCATTTCGATTGAGGATATTAAACGAATTGCATTAGAGCTCGTGAGTAACGGTTGTCCAAAAGTTCGCGACGAAAGGTAGGTACGTGTATATGTTGTGAGTTTTGAGATGATGTATTGGTTAAATGTATTTTTGTCTCAAGCGCTCTCGACTGCCTGTGCCGTGGTCAGTCGCATAGGTCGCGATCGACTGACTCAGTGACTGTCAGTCGTGATAAACTTCAAAATGCAGAATGTGTGTGTACAGTTTTGAAAATCTGGTTATACTTGGACGGTTAAGAGGAATGTTTAATGTTGTTGGTGTGTGTATGAAGAATTATTTTACAAACTTGAGATCTAGGCCAACTGATGTTGTTGTTTTTTGTGTTAGTACGCATGCGCGTCAGGCGATTTTGTCAGTTAGGAAGCATAGGTGCCAGGGAGGCTATCAAGAAAAGCTCTGTAAATTAGTTTGACCAAAGACAAAGCTATCCGAAAAACTACTTGAGAAGTTCTGAAAAGCCTCCATCAAAAAGTCGAAAATTTTGTCAACAAACTATATTCATAACTTTCACATGTCATCATCAAAATAATTTGACCAATCAGTGATCAATAAAATAAAACACCTCCACATTCTGGTAGGGGGTAAACTCGGTGTTTATCCTTGGTGCTCAACTGACTTTAGCCCTTTATAAAACTAGTTTGTAGAGATAAGTATATTAAAAGCTTTGTTTTTTGTGTACATCTATGTATCTTCTTTTGGTGTTGTCTGATTTTAAAACACCAATAAGGATACATTTAATTTAAATGATGGTCTAATATTTTCATTTTTCATATAGAGATTGAGGATAAAGTCCGAGTAAACCCCTTTATTTTCACCTACTGAATATCTTGACCTACCGGAAGTTGACCAGCTGTGAAAGTTATGAATTATATATACAAGGTATGACAGCGGCCATTTTAGCCGGGGCGGAATTACGTAATAATCCCATAATTCATAGACTGTTTACCCTCATTCGTAACTGTCATTGCAGGGAATCAGTGGTACCTACACAAATCAGCGTTACGTTGTACAATCGGGTACCAATACATTATTACGCAATTCCGCCCCGGCTAAAATGGCCGCTGTCATACCTTGTGCACTGCAATAGCAGCAATTGGACAGGGAACTAGAATTTTCCTTTATCCACTTATTGTGTGTCGGACTGGAAAAATAACCCAAAGCAGAGAATGTTGGGCTGCTGTTAATTATATCAAATATTCTCTTTTTTCAGCAGAATTCTCGTACTAGTCCTAGCAGTGTTGGTGAAGCCTGTTGATTTTGTTGAAAAAAGCGGTTCCCTCCAGCGAGAACTTGTTGAACTTTACCTGCCACCTGACTTCGGTATGTTGCAAGTGATTCAATTTTGTTGCTTATATATATATATTTCATGTGTTCATGTTGTATTGCCTCTTTGCCAAATTCGCAGTCGGCCGTGGTGAGTAAAAAATGGTCTGGACGGCCAAAATTTGAATTCCATGCGGCCATGTGGCAATCAAAAATATTCAATAAAAGAAAATGAAAATGGGTAATCATTGGACACAAGCATTAAATTTCGAGGACTTTGTCTGATAGATTTTGCTTTTGTGCTGTGAACTACATACTTTTGGAAAGAAACCCGGAAACCCTTAACAAAATAACAACGAGGCAAGTGTTTTCTTGTATTTTTCCAATTTCGCTAAATAAACAGAGTTGTGACTATTTACTGCATTTAATCGTTTAATAAACTATGTAAGAACAATTGACTTTTTGTTCTGTTTCCTAGTAAATCGTTTCTCGGACGATTGGTTAATGGAGTTCCCTCGTCTGGATTCCAATTTCTCCCGTCGAAACGAGCGGCAAATCAACAAGCCCGTTGGGCTTGTGTTCTTGGATATTGGGCAAGCCTGGCAGGCATTTTAGCATTGTCGGGATTGTGCTAATTTTGTCGACTGCTTTGCGCTTCGACTGTTAATTTAAACTTAGATATCCATGAGTACAAGTAACATTTGCTGGGTGTTCTTGGATATTGGGCAAGCCTGTCAGGCATTTTACCAGTCTCGGGATTGTGCTAATTTCGACGGCTGCTTTGCGCGTCGAATGTTAATTTAAACTTAGATGTCCATGAGTACAAGTAAC
Source organism: Cyrtodaria siliqua (assembly GCA_037043455.1). Taxonomy (NCBI): domain Eukaryota; kingdom Metazoa; phylum Mollusca; class Bivalvia; order Adapedonta; family Hiatellidae; genus Cyrtodaria; species Cyrtodaria siliqua. Next base: position 335,250 of record JAWPHD010000307.1, on the reverse strand, counting down.
ATTTGCTGGTATGTAATCAACTTTTCAACAGACAAGGCAGTGTTTATTTTACACATGATCATAAATTTTAGTTAGTATACGTACAGTTGCTGCCACGCGGATTACGACTAATCCCACTCATCGCGGCGATTTTATCTCACCACGGACACACTGATTTAGCCAATTTATGTCCGGTGAAGAGAAATGCAACTTTTGGACAACAAAAACAAAAAACACAAGTTATTAAATGCATTAAAAGTTTGAAATACGTATTGCTTCCAAAATTGTTCATTGTATTTATCATTTTTATTACATTTTTCATTGATCCGTGCTCTAATTTCCCCCGTGTTCCCACGCGTATCTATTACGGAGAATCGCGGTGATTTCTTTCTTTCGAGACTGGATTTTGCAATCTCGGCGATTTTTACAGTCGCAGGGAATCCCCGCGATATTTCGGGTGACAATCCGCGGTACGATCGCGCGGATTTGTGACTTCGATTGAAGAACGGCCGCGGGGATGCTGCGAAAAAGTCGTAATCCGCGTGGCAGCAACTGCATATGTAAATATGCTTTACGGTAACCCTCTGAATCAAGTGTCACACGCTTGCTGTTTCTATGGTAGCTAACTCAACATGCAGAAAGGAATGCATTATGTAATAACATTTCTGACAGTAGTCAGTGCAGTCAATTTTGAAAAGTGTGGGATATGCAGGTGTCAATGTCATGGAATAGATAGTTGGTGTCATACGTGTACACATGCATTGTTTTGGCTCGCGCAAGCCTGAGGTATTTTAGGGAAGTTTGCATACTGCGTCTTCAACTGCAGGAGTAGCATGTATTTCGCGTAAAATCGGGAGGCTTTTCATTGAAAGTAATGTGTTACTGGAACAGCCTGACGTCATAGCAATCCATTTCCGTTTTGATTCGGCCATTCCTCCATTTGTTTTCTTCTGTGCAGCAAGAGCGCTCCAGTGAGAGCGGAACAATTTATCGTAAGTAGAATATGTGCAAGTTTAAACTCTCCACTGTCATACGTGTCAATAAAGTTAGCACACATTTTTAGTTTATGAATGTTTTGTGTTGTCACGGATTGATCTACATGAAATTAGTCTTGATCATGTTCGACGCCTGATAATTTTGTAAACAAGCAAGCGTCGCAGATGATCTAGACTACGTATTTGTTATTCATTCTGCGTGTTTAAAAATTCGAGTGAACAATTGGAAGGTTGTGTGTGCATAAACATTCCCTGACGTTTCTAGTAGTAGTTGCATATTTGGTAATTTGTAGTATCTAAACTAAAAGAAGAACAAAATACCTAGACGGAGACGTGAGAATCATGGCTGTTGTGGTAGTCCGTGTCATTCAGACCCTGTGTATACCGAATGTGTCTAGGATATTTGTGTATGACTCATGTTTCAGGAGACCTCCAGTCATATTTTTCTTGAATGTTTATCTTTCGAAACATCTTGTGCTCTTTTGTTTCCATATATTTTGGAAACTTAACCCTGCGGTCGCCAAGTGTTAAGCATACTTGACTCGAGTCCCAGAAATCACGTGTATGATTTCCAGTGGGGTCACATCCCGGATTTTTCAAACAAACTCCCGCAGTATCTTACTTGGGCATGGTACTGTGAATATAGGTCATCCTTCGGAGGGATGTAAAGTAGTCTTTCCAGTGTACAGGGAGAACTATACCCTGTGCAATATCTCTCTGAACTTCTATGTTATATAAGCAGTGATACAAAACCAGGGCCCTATATGAATTATATAGAGATTATTTAACTGCTGGGATCGATTATAGGGAAATCTTTCACAAGAGGTAGGCGTGTAGTTTTTTTCATGAACGGGCGCATGCGTGTGAGTAAAAAAAAACAAAGCACGTCTACCATGAAGTAAAGGATTACCCATAGTCGATCCCAGCAGTTAAATAATCTATTACATTTTAAATTACGTTTTTGCAAACAAATATTCGCTTTATTGAACGTTATTGGCGGATGATGTTGACGTCGGCAACACTTTATTGACGTCACGACTCAACGTCGCAACGTTAATTATTATTGTGTTCTGAGTTAGTTATTAATATTTAGCGATAATGAATATTCTTGCACTGAGTTCAAACACCTGGGCCTCTTTTAGCCATGTTGACATACAGAGAAATTTGAGTGCTTCGGTGATGCCGAATAATTAAAAATAGACTAGACTGTCACTGAATACAACAATTTTGTTCCTGAAGGATTTACTTTCGAATGAAAAAAAATAAACTTGATAACCAGTCACATTTAGCCAATCTCAATGGCTCGCTTATTTCAGAATTGACTGGAAACGGCGATGCATTCCATTTGATATTGGCCGTCTTCACGGTAATGGATAAAATATGATATGCTGACAAAAACGGTTATTTTGTGTAATTAATTTGTTGAAAATAATTGGTACGCACCGATAAAGTAATTTAATTGTGTATTTAGCCTACCGGTAATTTAGGGAGTTTTAACTGGGAATTTACGCAAATACGTTGCTTATCTGTAGCTGTTCTGTGACGTGTTATGTCATAGAACTATACCAAGCCTAGTTGCATTGCCATTGTTGTGTACTGGTTAATGAGTTCTTTAAAGTTTTAATACACAAACTTTGTCACATTTCTGTTCTTGATACAATGGCAGGGATGATTAGTGCCATGTGTAGTTGTGCATGTGATTGTTGTGTTCCAGTTGAATGACTTTTGGCGGTGTTATGCCCCATTAAAGGACACAATATCATGCTTCCCATACCGGGAAAACTTTGTAAAAACTGTATTCAATTTAATGTAATTTTAATTCTTAAAAATTGTAAAGACTGATATTTAAACAAGGACAGAATGAATGAATGCATATATAATGAGAAAATACAAAAATGCAGACTCTTTTCACCATTTACTATTTTCATTAAATGCATTTCAATATGCTAACATGCAGAGAAATAAAATAAATAGCAATATATTTAGAAAATGTAAGGCTAAACTGAGGCATATACAAGTTCAACTAACACGAGTTCCAAAGAATCTAGAAAGACCGTGCTGCAAATTCAGAAATAATACATACACCATTATTTTGAGTAATCGCACCTTTTGTATTGTTTCATGTTGATTGAACAATCAACCATAAAATGAACCCAATTCAGAAACAGCCGATTAAACACCGGTTCACACTTTCCATTGTTCCAGTTTACGCTACCATGTGTACAACTAATTAGTAGGCACTTAAAGGTCCACATGGCAATCTTGCAGTAATTGAAATGGGTGTCACAATTTATATATCCAGTATCATTAGCTCTACTGGCCAACGGCCAGCAGAGCTTATGGGATGGTGTGTTGTCTGTCGTCCGTCGTCTGTCGTCCGTTAACTTTTCTTCAAACGACTTTTCCTCAGAAACCGCTTCGCTAATTTTGACCAAACTTCAAATGGATGATCCTTAGATGAATGCTTTTTAGATTTGTTAAAATTAGGTCAGCGCTACATCCAAGATGGCTGCCATTACCATATATGGTCGAAACCTTAAAAAATCTTCTTCTCCAGAACCGCTGGACAGATTTCAACAGTTTTTCTTTTAAAATGATCGCCAACGCCTATTCTATCAAGATTGTTCAAATAAAGTCCCCGGGGTCAAAAATGGCCGTGCCCCGGGGGTCCAAAATGTGTATATTGAGGTTTTGCATGTTTTTCATATAGACATGTAGGAAACAACTTTAAAAAATCTTCTTCTCTGAAACCACAAGGAACCACAAGGCACAGAGCTCTCATGTATTACATGTAGCATCAGCTTATGGTCCTCTACTAAGTTTATTCAAATGGTGACCCTGGGGTCAAATTTGTCCCCGCCCCGGGGGTCACAGTTTTACATAGACTGATATAGGATTTTTTTTTAAAAAAACTTCTTCTCAGAAACTACAACAGCCAGAGGTTTGATATTTTGCATTTACTATAAGCTTATGGTCCTTTACCAAGTTTGTTCAAATGGTGACCTTAGGGTCACATTTGGCCCCGCCCCAAGGGTCACATGTTTTACATAGACATGTATAGGGAATTCTTCAAACAACTTCTCGTCAGAAACCGCTTCGCTAATTTTGACCAAACTTCAAATGGATGATCCTTAGATGAATGCTTTTTAGATTTGATAAAATTAGGTCAGCGCTACATCCAAGATGGCTGCCATTACTATATATGGTCGAAACCTTAAAAAATCTTCTTCTCCAGAACCGCTGGACAGATTTCAACATTTTTTTTTGTAAAATGATCGTCAACGCCTAGACTATCAAGTTTGTTCAAATAAAGTCCCCGGGGTAAAAATGGCCGTGCCCCGGGGGTCCAAAGTTTGTATATTGAGGTTTTGCATGTTTTTCATATAGACATATAGGAAAAAACTTTAAAAAATCTTCTTCTCTGAAACCACAAGGCACAGAGCTCTCATGTATTACATGTAGCATCAGCTTATGGTCCTCTACTAAGTTTGTTCAAATGGTGACCCTGGGCTCAAATTTGTCCCTGCCCCGGGGGGTTACAGTTTTACATAGACTTATATAGGATTTTTTAAAAAAAAATCTTCTTCTAGGAAACTACAACAGCAAGAGGTTTGATATTTTGCATTTACTATAAGCTTATGGTCCTTTACCAAGTTTGTTCAAATGGTGACCCTGGGGTCACATTTGGCCCCGCCCCAAGGGTCACATGTTTTACATAGACATGTATAGGGAAAAACTTAAAAAATCTTCTTCTCTGAAAACTGCAAGAGCCAGAGGTTTAATATTTTGCTGTTGCTATAAGCTTATGGTCCTTTACCAATTTTGTTCAATCTGGCCTCCCTGGGTGTCACAGTTTTACATCAATGCTTGTTTTAATTTTTTTAATTTTTTATTTTTTTTTATTTTTTTTATTTTTTTTATTCATTTTTTTTTTTTTTTTTATTTTATTTATTTTATTTATTTATTTTTTTTTTTTTTTCTATATATTTTTTAATATCTCTACTGGCCAACTTGGAAAACCTGCCAGATCGTACCAGTAATGGCGGAGTTACAGCTCTTGATATAGTTAAAAATGCTATATTTTGCCTCTTTAAGACGATAGTCACTCGCTTCATTGATGTCATAAAAGCCATATTAGCCAGTAGAGCGTCCACAGGCCCTCTTGGGCCTCTTGTTTTTACTTTTACCCTGGCTACATTTAAATAAATCAAATTTTAAGTATTCACTATTTCGTCTTATTATACTATAAGTTTTTTAATATAATACTGGTGCAATAAGATATAAAATAATAATATGCAAAAACAAATGGCTTAATACAATTCTTATAATTAACATTAATGATAAAAACTAACGGGGCGCTGCTAGTTTTTGAAAACTCAAGATTGCCATGTGCTCCTTTAACACTTATCAGTGATTGCAAAGTTCAAAAACACAGACGGGCTGAGTATCTCTTGCTAATTCGTAAGCAAACATTTTCAAATTTTCTGTTTTGATCAGCCATTTTGGCCGCTAGAGGGCGCCACATTATTTTATGTTTTACCCGGCTCGATCACGCAGTTAAAATCTGTGAATAATGTCACAACTTTATATGACAGATAATGTTGAGTGCGGGGACACAAACCAGTTGATTGACAGCAAGAGGCGTAACAGTGGGCGGAGTCTTATCGCACCGACAATTTGGTTTTCAATAAACGCTGGTTTTCACTAAACGCTGACATAATTAGTTTATCGATCTAAATTGATTGTCACTAATTAGCTAAAACACTCAGCTATAGTGGCTTATAAACAGTGAAAGACTTTGTGAATTAGAATTCAGGATTTTGCGAGATCTTTTAGACAAAATCGGTCGGAAATTTGGATTCGCCAGACCGCCGATGTCTGGAGAATTTGGTGTGTATTTCTTACGGTTTTCATTCGCCAGTTCAGGTTACTTTACGCCTATGGCGATTTGGCGAATGACCTAGTAAGCCCATTAAAAATAACCATTGGTATTCGTGAACAGTCGTAAAGATGTGTTAATGTTCTGATCAATGAAATATGAACCCCAAATTGTACTTTTGTTTTCGATCGCTGTCGTACAAATTCGTTACCTCACCGGTTGACTCATAAAATATGTTGGCGATTTTAGCCGAGTATTTTCAAATAAAACTCGCAATGTTCCGTCGTATATGCAAGCGTCTAATCATTTGAATCGATAAAGCATGTCGTCTGAGAACAAGTTAAATGTCAACACTAAATTTCCTTCATAGGAGGTAGAACAGCCTAAAAAACAGCGGGTTAAAGTCAATACTTGTCAAAAACAATAAACTAACATCTTGTGTGGTGTCACATATTAGTACTGCGAACAATTTAACGTTTTTGCAACAACGGTGTCGGACAAACACTGGTATTTATAAATTGTCCTTGAAAACAGTGGAAAAACCTGGAAAAGACCTTGAATTTTGTTCTCAAAAAACTGTGGGAACCCTGTAATACACTTACTTTGTACAGACTAGTTCTCCTGCTACCCTGGCTGGCATTCAACAACTAGTGACCTATATCATTGCCATGTGCCGGTTGAATGAATGTTGAAAATGTGTTACGGTCCCCTGCACATTTAGCCAGTAGAACATCCACAGACACTTTCACCTCTTGTCTGCACCGTATTTTCAATACTATAACACTTAGAGATACCAGACTTGGTATGTGGATACATCTTGGGATAGCTGTGTGTCGCATACCAAAATAAGGCCACTGTGACCTTGACCTGTGACCTCTGTCATAGAAAATGCTTGTCCAGACCGTATTTTTAATACTATAACACTAAGTCTTAGAGATAGCAAACTTGGTATTTAGATACATCTTTGGATGGTGATGTGTCGCGTACCAGAATAAGGTAATCGTGACCTTGACCTGTGACCTCTGTTATAGAAAATGCTTGTCCGGACCATATTTTCAATACAATAACACTTAGAAATACCAAACTTGGTATGTTGATACATCTTGGGATAGCGGTAGGTCGCATACCAAAATAAGGTCACTATGACCTCTGTCATACCCCAAACATTGTGAGAAGCATCAGTATGAAGTGGAACTGCGCATATACATGAAGTCATGGGTTATGCGTTTGCAAGGGTATTAATAACTCTGTGATAGTTATGGCTCCCCCACACAAAGTGTGGAGGGGAGCCATATTGATTTTGTGCTGTCTGTCTGTGTCACAAACGATGTCCGATCAATAACTAGAGAATGGTTGGACCTATGGTCCTCAAATTTAGAAGGATGGTTGATCATGACTATTAGATGACCCCTATTGATTTTGGGGTCACTAGGTCAAAGGTCAAGGTCGCGGTGACATTGACTATCAAAAAGATTCCGATCAATAACTAGAGAATGGTTTGACCTAGGGTCTTCAGATTGAAAGGATGGTTGGTCATGACCAGTACATGACCCCTATTGATTTTGGGGTCACTTAGTCTCAACATTGACTCAAAACTATATCCGATCAATAACTACACAATGGTTGGACCTAGGGTCCTCAAACTTGGAAGGATGGTTGGTCATGACCAGTAGATGATCCCTATTGATTTTAGGGTCACTATGTTTAAGGTCAAGGTCGCAGTGACATTGACTATCAAAACGATATCCGATCAATAACTACACAATGGTTAGACCTAGGGTCCTCAAACTTGGAAGGATGGTTGGTCATGACCAGTAGATGACCCCTATTGATTTTGAATTTGCTAGGTAAAGGTCAACATCGTGTGACATTGACTATCAAATAAATCGATGTTCACTAGGTCAAAGGTCAAGATCGCGGTGACATTGACTATCAAACGAAGTCTGATCAATAACTAGAGAATGGTTGGACCTAGAGTTCTCAAACTTGTAAGGATGGTTGGTCATGACCAGCAGATGGCCCCTTTTGATTTTGGGGTCACTAGGTCAAAGGTCAAGCTAGCGACGACATTGACTATCAAAGCGATTTCCGATCAATAACTAGAGAATGGTTGGACCTAGGGTCCTCAAACTTGCAAGGATGGTTGGTCATGACCAGAACATGACCCCTATTGATATCAAAACGATCCCCGATCAATAACAAAACAATGTCCAATCAATAACTAGAGAATGGTTGGACCTAGGGTCCTCAAACTTGGAAGGATGGTTGACCAATAAATATTACTGATACAGGTTGTAGATACAGTCACAGGGATATTGAATATCAAAACGATCTCAGATCAATGAGAATGGTTGGACCTAGAGTCGTCAATTATGTCTGTTCGGGCGAGTGGGGAGCCATACGTTTTTGTCCAATAACAATTTCTAGTTTTAGTTTGACATTCTTTTGATCTAGATCTTTATTAATTTCACTTAGTTTTGTACACTCTTTTTGTGATGTCTGGGCGATCTCTGTAGTGTAAGGAAACACACTTTTCTTTCGAGAAAAGAGATTCAAGTTCAAGTCTTGGCAGGGACCTGACACACTGAGTTGTACATACAATTGTTTTTTTCCACATCAGTAATGTTGTTTTTGTATATTAAACATATTTTTCAACAAAATACCTATTCTCATTTGTCCCTTTCCGCCAAATCTACAACATCATTTCAGATTTTGTAGTGTCCCTTCACTTCTTCAGTTCCCTACCAATTATTCAATCATGACCGTTATATTTTGGTAGTTACTAGTAATACTCATCCTTACAGCAGGTTGTCACACGGTTATTCTTCCGTAAATCATCCCAGCAACGACTAAGCCAGTGCCCTTCAATTAATAGATTATTGCTCCCCACAACAAAGTGTGGTCGGAGCGCCATGTTCATTTTGACCCCTATTGATTTTGGTGTCACCAGGTCAAAGGTTACATCCGGGCTAACATTGACTATCCAAACGGTGTCCGATCAATAACTACAGAATGGTTGGCAGAAGGGTACCCAAACTTTGAGGGATGGTTGCTCATGACCAGTCGATGGCCCTTATTGATTTTGGGGTCACTAGGTCAAAGGTCAAGGTCGTGTTGACATTAACTATCGAAACGATGTCCGATCAATAACTACAGAATGGTTGGACCTAGGGCCCCCAAACTCGGAAGAACGCTTTACCATTACAACTAGACGACACCTATTCATTTTGGGGTCACTACATCTAAGTTCAAGGTCGCGGTCACATTCGCTATCTAAAGATGTCCGATCAATAACTACACAACGGTTGGTCCTACGGTCCTCAACCTTGAAAGGATGGTTGGTCATGACCACTAGATAACCTGTTCTTAGCTCCACTGATCAGAGATTTTCATGAAACTTCACACGAATGTTGCTCTTCATGTCTTAATTGATTCTAGCAAAATTTCAGGTCGGCCGGAAATACAAGATGGCCGCCATGGCTAAAAAAAGATTTTCAAAATACAAGTTTGTAGCGACTACTTCTTGAAAACTATAAGTGATATTCATATGGGTCTTTTCCTAAAAATGATACAGCATGACATGATGTTGGTCCTTGTCAAAAATCGTTCTAATTCGATGTTAAACATAGCTGTCAGTAGCCATCTTTGTTTACATAGAGTTATATAATGAAAACTTGTAGCCACTACTCCTCTGAAACTACTTAACGGATTTCCATGAAACTTCACAGGAATGTTGCTCTTCATGTCTAATTGATCCTAGCAAAATTTCAGATCGGCCAGATATTCAAGATGGCCGCCACAGTCAAAAATAGATTTTAAAAACATAAGTTTGTAGCGACTACTTCTTGAAAACTATAAGTGATATTGATATGTGACTTTTTCTAAAATGATCAGCATGACATGATGGTTATTCGAGTCGAACATTATTTTGATTCGACGTTAAACATGGCTGCCAGTGGCCATCTTTATTTACATAGAGTTATATCATGAAAACTTGTAGCGACTACTCCTCTGAAACTAGTTGATGGATTTTCATGAAACTTCACATGAATGTTGCTCTTCATGTCTAAATGATCTTAGCAAAATTTCAGGTCGGCCAGAAATTCAATTTGGCCGCCATGGCTAAAAATAGATTGTTAAAAAATAAGTTTGTAGCGACTACTTCTTGAAAACTATAAAAGATACTGATATGGGACTTTTTCTAAAATGATCAGCATGGCATGATGGTTATAGGAGTCGAACATCATTTTGATTCAATGTTAAACATGGCTGTCAGCGGCCATCTTTGTTTACATAGAATTATATAATGAAAACTTGTAGCGACTACTCCTCTGAAACGACTTGACGGATTTCCATGAGACTTCACAGGAAAGCTGCTCTTGATGTCTAATTGATCCAAGCAAAATTTCAGGTCGGCCGGAATTTCAAGATGGCCGCTACGGCTAAAAATAGATTTTCAAAAAGCAAGTTTGTATCGACTACTTCCTGAAATCAAAATCAATTAGTAGAGTTTCAAGGTCATTGACCTCTTGTTATTTTCCGGTCACTAGATCGGAGGTCAAGGTTGCGGTGCCCTTCACTATCAATACGATGTCCTATCAACAACTACAAACTTGATGGATCTAGGTCCTCCAACTTGAAAGGATGAATGGTTGCTCATGACCAGTACATGACCCTTATCCTTATTCATTTAAAGGTCAAGGTGCCGGTGACCTTCACTATCAAAACGATCCCGGATCCAGAACATCTACATGCAGTCCGTACTTCCCATGGTATAATATATGTGTTATACCTTTTCTTGTTATATTTCTTTTTCTCTCAACTGTATACTACCCTGTTTGTTTCTGTGTTTTGTGGTTGAGTGTCCTCCTTGAATGCTACGTTCCCTGTCCGATCTTTTTATATTTCTTGGTTGTGATAAAACTGATGAAAACTCAGGGATTAATTTATGTTGGTCTATAAAAAATTCAGGAGATGTCCTTGATAAAATGTTCAATAAACGTCAAGTTTTATCAATAATCACTTTTGAATTCTCTACACTATATACTACCTTACCACATCATCTGATTAAAGAGAAGCTTATTGCGCTCATTCAAAAACATTCGCTAGGGAAAATACTACATTTTTGACCTGTAATAATATTAAAGCGTTTTTTACTAACGGCAGTTTAGATAATTACACTATGTGGACTTGCCATGAAGTTTGTGAAGCACTCATTTTCCTATTAGATAATATTTTCGTCAGGTATGGAACTACCGTTTTTAGACAAATTGTTGGTATCCCTATGGGCACGAACTTAGCACCACTTGTCGCAGATTTGTTTTTATATTGCTATGAAAGAGATTACATGTTGAGTCTTTCACCAGATACAAAGGCAGATGTAATTGGAGCATTTAATGACACCTCTCGGTATCTGGATTACATATTAAACATTGACAACCCTTTCTTTCCAATTATGGTTAATAATATTTATCCTAAAGAACTTCATCTTAACAAGGCTAATATCTGATAATAACGCTTCTTTTCTTGATTTATATCTCTCTATTGAAAATGGTGAAATTATTAGCAAAATCTATGACAAGAGAGATGATTTTTATTTTGACATTGTTAATTATCCCCACTTATATGGGGATGTTCCCCGAGCAACTTCTTATGGGGTCTATGTGTTTCAACTTATTCGTTTTTCAAGAGCTTTACTCGTGTTGAGGACTTTAATATTGGTAATCTTTGTATAAATAAAAAGCTACTCCATCAGGGTTACCGTTACCATAAACTTCGTAAAACCTTTGCACAATTTTATTATCGTAACCCTGATCTTCTTTCCAAATATAAAAGCAAAATTTAAGGACTCACTATTCTGCGACAAGGACTATCACAACCTGACTTCTATGGTGATGTGATTCATAAACTTCGTAAGATTCTTGGTCATGATCACTTTCATACTATCTTTGTTAAACTTGTTAAAAGGTTTATCAACAGAGGTTATGACCCTATCATTTTGCAACGTACCGCATGCTTGGTGGTGGACCCATTTACAGTTTACTACGTTTTCCAGTTTAATTGTACGATGACCGGACATGCTGTGGACCCTATGATGACGCCTACCTAAGGGACCAGGCAATATGTATCGGGGGTTGGGACCGGTGCAAATAAAAATGTTATATAAAAAAAACTGTACGTCCCATGGCAAGCAAACGAAAAAAAAGGTATCGTCCGATGGTTTGTCGCGACAAAAAAAGTACCTGTCCCTTGCCATTTTGAACCATTCCCAATGCCCAGATAAATATTGCCAGTGCCTGGTCCATAATTTAAGCACCCTCCTTACCAAATGAGGTTTGCTGCAAGCATGCAGCGAACAATTTTGTTCACCATTACTAGCGGTGATTTTGCCGCAAACATTATGACGAATTTTCCGCAAACTCGCCAAAAAGCTATACATTCGCCAGAAACATTTATTTATTTAGGACGTTCACCATAACATCATCACAAACGTACTTGCATTTTTTTTTGCCACAACATTACGACAAATTTTACCAATCCGGTTATATTTTATTGTACACCGTAACATCTGCACACTCTTTTAAATTCAGATTTGCCATTTTTTTATTCACAGAACATCACGACAAACTTTTCCATTCTGACCTGCTGTATCTGAAGACTCTGTTAGCCAAAACATCATCTCAAAACATCATCTCAAAACTTAGACTTTATACAGAATTTTATTATTTCCAGTTATTAACTACTAAAGTTCAATTTGCATTTCATGTCAAAGGACGTACCACTTGAACAAGTAATTTAGCCAAGTGTAATTTTTTTCGTGGAACCTTATTTTTAATCATTTATTTAATTTTGTGTTCATTGCAACAACATTTTTAAATACGAAACACCATGATAACTCCAGCATTTAAGACCAGAACAATTAAACTTGTATCCCAAGTGCAAAATAATATGATCAGTATGACCTCAATAGGTAGATGTGTGTGTATATATACGTTTGTTGGTTTGTCTAGGGTCTGGTGTTGATTCTAAGATATCCAGGTGCCTATTGGACTGCTACAGTAAGTGACATGTCCATGGAAATGGGAGTAATGCTGAAATGACAGCACACGACATCTCCATGAAAATAGGAGTAATGCAGAAATGACAGTGCTCAATATCTCCATGAAAATGAGAGTAATGCAGAAATGACAGTGCTCAAAATCTCCATGAAGACGGAAGTAATGCAGGAATGACAGCAATCGAAATCTCCATCAAACTGGGAGTAATGCTGGAATAACAGTGCTCGACATCTCCATTAAAATGGGAGTAATGCGGAATGTCAGCGCTCAACATCTCCATGAAAATGAGAGTAATGCAGAACTGACAGTGCTCGACATCTCCATGAAAATGGGAGTAATGCAAACTGACAGTGTTCGACATCTTCATAAAAATGGGAGTAATGCAGAAATGACTGCACTCGACATCTCCATGAAAATTGGAGTAATGCAGAAATGACGGTACTCAACAGCGCTCGATATCTCCATGAAAATGAGAGTAATGCATAATTGACAGTGATCGACATCTCCATGCAAATGGGAGTAATGTAGGAATGACAGCACTCGACATCTCCATTCAATTTACAGTAATGACAGCGATCGACATCTCCATTAAAATGGGAGGAATGCAGGAATGACAGCACTCGATATCTCCATGAAAATGAGAGTAATGCAGAAATGACAGTGCTCGACATCTCCATTAAAATGGGAGTAATCCGGAATGACAGTGCTCAGCATCTCCATGAAAATGAGAGTAATGCAGAAATGACAGCGCTCGACATCTCCATGAAAATGAGAGTAATGCAGAAATGACAGATTTTAATTTTGAGAGGATTTATTTAACTAATGTCAGTTTATTTAAATTGTGTCGATTTATTTAAATATAGTGAATTTAATTAAATTGTTATACATTTAGTTAAATGAAGGTCTATTTATTTAGAATTCACAAACAATTATTTAAATCAATAATTTGGTTAAATCGTATTGATATATTTTAATCGTGAGGATATAATCTAAATCGTAAGGATATATTTTAAATCGAGAGCATTTATTTAAATAGTGTCCATTTATTTAAATCGTGTCATTTTATTTAAATCGTGTCAATTTATTTAAATATGGTGCAGTTCATGTTAAATAGTGAAAAAAACGAAATGTTTTCAAGCTAAATATTTATTTTTTTTAAAAACAGCGCACCATTGTTCTATTTCATAATTTCAGTCCATTATTTATTTTGGAAAACATCACTAGAACATTGCACAGAAAAGAAATTTATGCAAATGAAGTTTGCTCCAAAGTTTTTTAGTATGTAAATGAGGTCTGCGGCAAAGTAGCAGCACACATCGCCAAAACATCGCCAGAAGATTACAGCTAAAAGTTTTATGCAAATGAAGTGTGCTGAGAAGTTGCCGCACACTTTTACGATGCAAATGAAGTCTGCGGCAAACTTGCGGTGAACATCACAAGAACCTCATTTGCATATGTATTTTCTGCAACTTTGCCGCGTACTTCATTTGCATGGTAAAAGTGTACCGCGACCTCGCAGCAAACTTGTCTGCCGCAGCTTTGCAGCAATGTTTGCAGCAGAGTTGCAGCAAACAGTCGCTAGAAGCATATTGTTTTGGTAAAGGGACCTTTTATGGTCTAAGATCACTGCTTTAATATTTGTAATTGTTTAAAGTTTTTTTTGGAGTGGGGGCGGGGGGGGGGGGAGGGGGAGGGGGGGCGGGAGGGGTGAAGAATTTCACTTTAAAAAAGTGTAAGTTCAATGGCAAGCTAGCGGAAAAAAAGTATCGTCCCATGGTATGTCGCGACAACAAAAGTACCTGTCCCATGCCATTTTGCACCGGTCCCAACCCCCAATAAATATTGCCTAATTCCTAAAGCCCATTAGTACCGTGACGTTTGATGTTTGTCCGCGGTCTTGTCTTGTCGTGCCCTCAATGGTTTATTCTCTTGTTGCTCTGGCTTCTGCCAAGTCATCGAGTACCTTCATTGTGGCTTTCTAGGCTTTTTTTTTTGTATTTATATATACACGAGCATCTAGGTGTTTTACTTATATTGCCTTTTAACGCTGCCTTGTTGGTTAGAGAATATTTCATGGCCTTTTAACGCTGCCTTGTTGGTTAGAGAATATTTCATGGCGGGGATTTCTTTATTTACAATGTCCCGTTTAATTGGGATGAAATAGGGTAAGTGTGAGGTATGGTGCGCCCTAGAACCTGGTTTAAACCCCCAGTGGCCTTTTTTGGCCACTGACCGTTTCAAGGTGGAAGCCCTATTGTCAACCCTTTTGTGTTTGTGATGTCGATTGTATTTTTTATTACTTTTACCTTCTCGTTTGTCTGTTTGCATGTTTGTTTTTGTGTTTTGTGGTTGACAGTCGTCATTGAATGCTACTTTCCCTGTCCGATTGTTATATCTTTCTTTTTGTTACTGAACATCCCTGCAAAGTTTCGCTGAAATCCTGTTCAGAACAATTAGAGGGGACACAGTGTTTGTAGTAAAAACTTTAAAGGGCAATTACTCCACCAAACATCACTTAACCGGAACATGGTGATGATATGCACAACTAGGCGTGATACTGATCATCCTTGTCATGTTCCATTGAAATCTGGCCAGGGGTTCAGCAGAACCAGTCCATACAAATTATGTGTATTAAAGCCTTTCCAGGGTCATAACTTCGCCAAAAATCAACTGGAACAATGTGCAAGGGCCATCACTCCGGTGTTAATTGTCTGATCTGGCTGATTTTTGAACTGGTCCGAGCTTTCATTGATATTACTAATCTGGTAAAGTTATAAAGTTTGGTAAAGATCGCACGAAAAATGGAGGCACTAGAGTGTTGACAAGACAAAATATAGCAATTTTCGTAAATTCAACGGCAATAACGTCAGTGTTACTGGTACGAACTGGCTGGTTTTAGAACTCCGTGCTTTCGTTGATATTAATAATCTGTTAAAGTTTGGTAAAGATCGGATAACAAATGAAGGTGCTAGAGTGTTGAAAAGACAACATATAGCAATTTTCTTTAAATCAAGGGAAACAACTCCGGTGTTACTGATTCGATCTTGTTGGATTTTAAACTCATTCGAGTTGTTATAATATTAATATTAATAATCTGTTAAAGCTTGGTAAAGTTCGGATGAAAACTGAAGGTGCTAAAGTGTTGACATAAAACAGTTGAAACATTTTTCAATAATTCAAGGGCAATACATTCGGTGTTACTGGTTCGATCTGACTGGTTTGCAAACTCATTCGAGCTTTTGTAAATATTAATAATCTGGTAAAGTTTGGTAAAGATCGGATTAAAAATGGAGGCGCTAGAGTGTTGACAAGACAAACTATAGCAATTTGCGTTTATTCAAGGGCAATAATTCCGGTGTTACAGATCCGATCTGCGAATTTACGTCTTACCCTAGTTTTGTTTACATTGTTTTAGTAACGTATCATAACTATGCTAACGTCCATTGTCTTGCAGAAATAATTCAACATTTGAACTTAAACACAGCAGGGTAGTATTGCAACAAATAGGGGTTACAAGTAAATTCGTTTGAAAGGGCAACACTAACGCAAGGGTTAATAAAGGACTGCAAGTTTTAAACAATTAACCTCTGTATATGCTTTATTTATTTTTTATTGGTCTAGTTGGCAGGGGCCAAATAAATAGCCAATTGTCATTTTCACAATCGGGGTAAAATTCCCCCAATGGAAACTAGAAAACGAATACTATGGTTTGTAATTGAATGGGGATAAAGAATATTTCCAGGAATCATCATCATTAATGTATTCTAAGCTCTTAATTATTCTCCATTCTAACCCGATATATGACCTAAGCTTCTGGGCAAGTTTATTTCATTTATCTCCTTACCAAAACTATTTAATCCTTAAAAGTTTGAAGTCGCTTTAAGCGTTTTACTCTCCGTTGCAACATATTTCATTTAAAACTACACACGTATACGTTATGTAACCCATAGTTTATGGAATAACGCAAAACCAAATCATGGTTAAGAGTTCTTTATATGTATGGGTATATAATTTAAATTATCATGTAGATATGCATTTTTCTACCTAATAAAGGGGTGAGCTAATAATTTTTGATTTCTTAGGCACTGACCAATAAAGCAAACCAATGCGGAATCCCTCTGCGTTAATTGTACGTAGCGTTATATGAAGTCATGTACGTAACGTTGCCTGACGTCATAAAACAAACAAAAATAACAATATGGCGGCGTCCTCGATAAGCGTAACATTCTGAGAAATAGGTAATAATAGTAATTCATACAAAAAATTTTGATAATCTACATGATAATTAGAATTGTATGCCTTTTACTATCAAGTTTATTAGGCTCGGCACGAAAACGGAGAATGGATCGGCAGAGCCTCGCCATTCTTCGTTTTCTAAGCCTCGCCTAATAGACTTGATAGTAAAAGGCACTGACATAATATTCTCTATATATAAAGCCCGTAATATATTTTACAGAATATTACAAACATACCGTAAATACTATAACCAAAGAAACAGAATTTACCATCCATAGTAAAGTTCTGAAACAAAACATATATCAACCAAAAATGTGCTTACCTAAAATAAATGTAGAAAATATACTATTATGTTAACTATACTTTTGCAAGTATTATATAAATAATCAATGCTCCTGTAACTGAAACCAGAGTGTTGCGCTTTGAGTTAGAAATGCAGTAAAGCAGTACCTTTAGGATGTGATCCTATTTAGTTTTCACTCTATATTTAATCGTTCAACTCAACTGCCAATCAATATTTGTCAATACAACAAACAACAAATAGTCTGTCTAGAAATGTTGTAGCAATACGTTGACATCACAATAATTGTTATCATAAAATATAACAAATTCCAGCTCCATGAACATTTTACCTGTATAATAAGGGAATTAAGAATGAGCAACGCATGCTACAGTGAACTAAACATTTTGCTCCCTTGATTTATGTGTTTATGCAGCTATTTGATGCTTTCCTTGTATATGTTTCATGTAAAAAGTGATTATTCCTGCACTTTCGGAGATTACCCCATCAAACTTTCCACACTGACACGACCATATCGTTTAGGTCAGTTTTAAAAGTATGATTTTTGGTAAGCCGGAATTTTGCCGTAGACACTTCCGGTGCTAGCAGAGTTAACAGGCAAACGCAGTGAGACAAAAATAAGACCCATAATGTTCCCATATTTGCTTCCTAGTTACTGAAGTTTTTATCTTTTCACTGTTGAACAAACACGATGCCTTAATATCGTGGTATACTAGGATATGTACTATTATTGAAACTTATATTTATCATAAAATCAGTCAATTGTTTCTAATGGGTCTGTACATAATTAATCGAACACACACATGTACATGGATTTGCAAAATTGCTTTTACTATTGGTTACCTTTTAATGGCGATGCACAACTAACAATTACATACAATTATAAGAAATTTTCCAAATAAGGAATATGTGTCATATATTTATCTTCAGATTTCCCAGAAACCAAGCTGGTGACCTATTATTTTTAAAACTGAAATTTGCTTAGGATAGACCATTCTAGCTATGTACCAAATCTTTAAAAATGTTGTTCATAGGAAAAAATATGAAGAAACTGTAAGAAATGCCATTACTGCTAGTTTGTATAGACAGGCGGGAATTTCTTTATTTATACCGTCTCGTTTAATTGGGATGAGTGATGTTTGGTGCACCCTAGACCCTGGTTTAAACTATCAGAGGCCTCTTTGCAACTAACCTTTCCAATTCGGTACCTCTTTTGTCAATCATTTTATGTTTGTAGTATAGCCGGATGGTTAACGACTTTGCGTTGTAAACATTCGCCTCTCACCGCTGAGGTTTCGAATCCCACTGGGAGCTCGACTTGTAAGTGAGTGTCGATTCTTACGGATGGCGGGAGGTGTACAGTACTAGTTCTACCCAGGAAAATTGGGTGGTCTGCCTCCACCACAAAAACAAATCGACTGTCATGTATAACCTTACATGTGTTGAAAATGACGTAAAACACCATACAAACAAAACAAGCAAATAGTAGTATAGCATGTCTTGCTTCTAGCTATCCTAATAATTGTTGTTTGTTTTAATTGCGAGTTTTTGGTTGACTATGTTCTGTGAATGCTACATGTACTGTTCGACTTTTTTTGAAATACCTGGAACTATTTTTATTCTTTGTCTTATAGGATTCGACGCTTTACACGTTTGAAGCATGTGGCATAAGAAATAGTTCATACGCTTTTTCGTTCATTTGCATTGAAGTGTAACAGATACCCATTATCGAAAATAAAGCATCCAATAAACAATGATTATGGACAATGCACTGCACCCACATCATGATTAATTCGTGGATGAGGTCGTTTGTGGAAACGGTATGCCACAATACACAATGACAATAACAACCGCGAATATTTAAACTCTTTTTCTTTGTAGATCTTTCAAATATAACCGTTTTACTATATATTGTATATCGATTCAGTTCATAACACCCACGTTTGTCCGGCACTTGGCCAGTAGAGCGTATGGGATGTCGTGTTGTCTGTCGTTAGTCCGTCGTCCTTAACCTTTACCTTGTTAAGGCCTTCATTTTTGCATCCGATCTCTGCTAAACTTAGCCAGAGTGTTGATATTAATAAAAGCTCTGAGAAGCTTGAAAAATAAAAGTTAGATCGCAGTAGTTACATCGGAGTATAGACGCTTGGTTCAGTTAAATATGGTATATTTTGCCTCGTTAAGACGACATGGCCGTCATTTACATTCTGATCTTTGTTGATTTTAATACAAGCTCAAAACATTTGAAAACCAGTAAGATCAAGTTAGTTACACCGGAGTTATGGCCTTGATTTAGTTAAACACGCTGTATTTCGAATTGTTAGGACGATAAGGGGCTTCATTTTTCATTTGATCTTTGTAATAGATTGTTGATATTCATAAAAGCTCAGACAAGTTTGAAAACCAGCTAGATCGGTCAAGTCACACCGGAGTAATGGCTCTCGATTTAGTAAATATGCTATATTTTCCCTCGTGATGACGCTGAGGCTTTCATTTTTCATATTTTCTGTACTTCTGGTTTAGAATGTTAAAGGGGAAACATTCCTTACCCTGATAGGGAGAGATTGGACGTGTATCAATTAAACCAGCTATACAGGCCTGTAAGTTACTGTGACTGATTCTAAAAATAGCACATGCAAACAACTCTCTCTGCAGACGACACAACAATGTATTTACAAATCACCTAGTAGTAATGTTTATCAATCCAATGATTCCAAAATATATCATTTTTATTGGAACTTTGACAGTTTTTTCTCAGTATTATCCATGTTTTACAATATATTTACTCTGTTATATCCATCTAACTTCCGCTGCACTATTCATCACACAAAACAGAATTGCTATGAACGTTTTGCGTCAAAGTAAATGTAAGCTGATGACTAAGCTTCACACTGCCAGCTGCCAGCAAATATTTCATGACATAATTTATCAGTGTTAAATGAAAATTAATGGCTAATTATAGTTGGTATGAAGAAACCGGCTAATTATAGACGATATGTAGAAACAGCATAGTGTATACTGCAGTACACAAGACCTGTGTATAATTTGGATATTTAATAAAGATGACATTGTTTTGGGAATAAAAATTCAAAAATAAAACTATAACTATACAAATTATTGGTAGGAATGGCTAGATATGATAGAGATAATAAGATAAGGAATTACATCGCATATATTTATGACTAAGGAACATCACTGAGCCTGAGGAGGGAATATTCAATTTTCATGGGTGGGATATAGAAGTGCATGATGATGTTTCTGATTCTGATGTGAAAACGGTAGAGATGATTTCTTATCAGGAACACATGAATAGTCACAGATAATAACATCCCATCTCAGAGTACTGCTACGGAGGTTCAATCACAATATAAATTACTGCATATTATGGTGTTCCGATAGGGCCATCATACCATCGCGTATCGACATTTACAAGCCACTATTACGATGGTACGATGGCGATGGCACGATGGTACGATGGCGATGGTACGACGGCGATGACGCGATGGACCATCGTACCATCGCCATCGTACCATTTATCCATCGTCATCGTACCATCGCACCATCGCAGTCGATGTGCGATGTTGCATCGCCTCCTGCTCCATCGTACCATCGGCTTCCGTTTAGACATGCGAACCATCACCATTTAGATCACAATTTTTCCATAGATTACTTATATAGAATTCCATAATCTAATCGGTGTAACATGCGAATAGCACGACATTTTCGTACATATAATGTTCGTACTTTTAATTGGCAAGTGTTGAAAAATAAAACATACTTGATGGAAAAACGCAGACAAACATTGAAGTAATAAATATAATAACAAAATAGTTGCATTTGTCATTTTTGTGATATGATCTAGGTACTTATTTCTGAGCTCATTTTACGGCTCTGAGAGGAGTTTTTGGCTTGATTAGAAAGGTATAGTTGTTGAACATAGCTTCAGTTGGAATATAGCGCCTTTCCTTCGATTTGCCTTTTGTAAGCCACCGTTGTTGACGCTGTACATGCGGGAAATGATAAACTAATAGCTGGAAACAGTACTGTATTGGCGTTGAAGAGCATACATCTTCATAATGTGCAACAGCTTCCTCATTTGATGATCGCAATAAAGTGAAATCACTTGTACTTAGTGATGACCGTGTTTCAAATTCGTCTGTGATGTCATCAGATGCAAATTCCTTATTGTCTATCACTTGAAAAATAAATATCTCAGACCAAAATGGTAAAAGATCCGACTCGAACTATCAATATTGTAAACACGGTGACTGTGCAATACCACAGCTACGTGTGCCAGTGAAAATGGATTGAACATTCTATAGCCAAACATGATGTATTTAAGCTAATACCTACAACTAGCTGTACTGAAGTGAACTTATTTCTTGCAAAAAAACACACAAAAAACAACAAAATAAACATTGTCGGACTCTTCGCTGAAGATGGTTCAAATACGATAATACAATTAAAAGAGCACAGCAATGTGTGCTTTCAAGCGGCATCATGGATTTGTATGAATAGAGCATAAATATGAACAAAAAGAGGTCACACAACAGGCACTTAATTCCTATGTAAGTATGAAACAGGTTCAGTCGTTAAGTATAAAGATAAAGATAATTAATGTGAACTATATAGTTTTAAAATATATTCTAAACATTCCCAGTAAAATTATCAAAGAAAAATGCATTTTATGTCAAAATTCAGCTTGAAATAATACAAGTCGATGTATATGAAGTCAAAATGTGTAGAAAATTGATAACTGGTGTGAAATGTTTATATTAATTGCTTGTTTTTCAAAAAAAATCCCAGTAAAATTATCAAAAAAACAATGAAATGTCCCAAAATTGTTTTTCCTGTCAAAATTCAGCTACAAATATTATTCTTCGACAAGTCAATGTATATGAGTCAAAATACGTAGAGAAAATTAATAACTTATGTGAAATGTTTATTGTATAAATACTGAAAAAAAATACATATTCCAAAATATCCCAGTAAAATTACAGAAAAAACATTGAAATATCTCTAAAATAGCATTTTCTGTAAATATTCTGCTTGAAATATTATTCCTGTGGTAAGTAAATGTATATGAAAAATGATATATAGGGTCCTATAGAAACCACAGCGTCCGAACGCAGTGGCATCGTAGGTCCGCACTGTACTGCAAACAAGGACTAGAAATTACAATGAAAGAGACAAAAAACAACAGAAAGGATGGTGAAGACATGGTTACCGACTTGGAACGGTCAGTAGGCAATAAGGCCTACTGGTTAGCTTGAATCGATTTAAATGCGCACAATCCTCGCTATTATCCTGTCTACAGCGCCCAAACAGACAAGACAGTGTAAACAAAACTACATAATACAATGAAAGAGGCATAAAACAACAGAAAGGGTGGTGAAGACAGGTTTACTGAAGTCAAAATATTAGAGAAAATTGACAACTGGTGTAAAGTGTTTATTTAAAAAACATATTCCAAAAATTCCCAGTAAAATTATCAAAAAACAATGAAATGTCCCAAAAACTGCCTTTCCTGTCAAATAAATATAAAAACACTAAGATACCACTTTTACCTAAAAATGCCGCTAATATTCACGAATTCAAAAGATAGGCCCAGTTTAGTGTATAAGGTACTGATAAGCACCGATTTTTCAAAGTGTTTATACAACTTTATTTCTCATCTAATAATGGCTAAATATCATGACATTGTTATAGTGAGTGGTACGTTAACATTTGTTCGTGGTATATAACACAGTACCTTGACGTACCACTATATCAGTCATCCGGCGTATATAGTAAAGTCATTTCCACTAATAATTAAGCAGTGTTATCATTGAAGGAGCTTTCAAAAATAGATGTAAATCGTGCATATAAAAAAAAAATGCAATATCATGTTATTAATCACTATTGGCTAACCGAAGTTAACATCCATGAACAAAGTTATATTGTTCATTTAAATTAAGACGAGCCGTACTAATCATAGCATGTCTAACATTACTATAAAATAATGGAGGTTAGTTTAAATTTAATAGATTATGAGTAAAGCTAATGAAGAAAGCTGCCGTTCTGCAAAAACACAAACAGACACAAGCAATCAGGTAACTGTGTACACATGTGTACCATCTCGGAATTGTCCCTTTAAAAAAAAAAAATGATGCAAGCTTGACAAAACTTGCTTAATTAGGTATGACATCTACATGACGGTATGCATAGTAACACAGTTACATGACCATGATGATATCAAATAATGACGTATATAAGTACTTATGTACTGTTGAAGCCGGATAAATCGTTGCCTGTGTACCTTTATTATTGACTAGTCTACTGAAAAATAAAGACTACATATTATATAAATATCACATCCCATGGAGGGTGATAGAACATATTGTCAACCCGAGATTGGTAATGTCCACCGAGGCTTTAGCCGAGGTGGACATTACCACATCGAGGGTTGACAATATGTTCTATCACCCTCCATGGGATGTGATATTTATTTTATTATACCAAACATCAAAATTCATTTAATCAGCAATT
Source organism: Cyrtodaria siliqua (assembly GCA_037043455.1). Lineage (NCBI taxonomy): Eukaryota > Metazoa > Mollusca > Bivalvia > Adapedonta > Hiatellidae > Cyrtodaria > Cyrtodaria siliqua. The sequence goes on along the minus strand of JAWPHD010000307.1, from coordinate 311,274 downwards.
ATTTTTTATTAACAACAATAAAGAACTTGAAACAAATTTTCAAGATTTAATGTTTCATGCCATGAAACATTACCATGAAACATTACCAATTGTTGACTGATCGGTAATGCACGAGATAATGATCGGTATGCACGAGATAATGTTTCATGCCATGAAACATTACCATGAAACATTACCAATTGTTGACTGATCGGGAATGGGGAAATTACATAGAGAATTTTGAGTGAGGTATAATAAACGAAGTTAGTCACCTTCCACCACGGAGATCGTAATTGTTTTAGGACATGGATAAACAAGGAAATTGTCCCACATAGCACTTCTTGCATGTCTTTTTACTGTAAAAACAGACTCGCAAATGCTCGAATAGAGAAAAATAAATGTACAGAAATAACGTCATTTTTTTGTTAAGATAGGTACAATAACCGCATGTATTTTTAAAAGCTCGTAAAACACAATATCTTTATATACACACCAAAACAAGTACCCTTTTGTTTGCTGGTATTCTCATAGGCCAGTTTTTGAGGTCGTAGGACAGTTGAACAGCACTTGAATTAAACAATGTTTGCTGTTTTTAAGTACACTTCACCGAGTACTACATATGCATTTAAACAGTTTCAAGTTTTGCCAAGCTATACACTTTTATGGATGTTATGGAAACATTAAAGGGAGGTAATTTAATGATTTTTGATAATCAAAAGTTACTACCCACACAATCGGTGTTGTGGCTTTCTTTGATTTTTTTTTCGAAAGCAACGTATAGAGAATATTATCTTGGAAAAATTGAGGTAATGTTTGAAGATTTTATGTGTTTTACTAAATATGCATGGTTTAAGAAAAAAGGGGATAACTCCCTTGTGTACCGAACTTGTGTACCGAACTTTTCAAAAAATATTTTGTTTGGTCTATTTGTGGTGGTCGATCTAATATTTATTATTTCCTATTTTGCTGTCTATATAAAAAGTGAAAGTTAAAAAGCTGTTCTTGTTATTTTTGTTCAGTATATGTTCAGATAAATTCAAGCATAAAGGATCAAAGCTCTTGGGGTGGGTGATTGAAGGCTTTGTGGAATGTCTTTTCAAAATTTGAACAGTAAGTTTACATATATTAGACAACAATCTTAAGTGTGTACACTACCCTTTTTTCCACATTGTTCTTCTATCATTCGCTGCACTCGCTGCGGAAACGGCAACGACTCTTATATGGTTTTTATAATTGCACATGGTAAGATAGCAATGAACAGTTTCTTTGAGCTTTTCGATTTTATACTTACACATGGTAGCAGTAAACATTTTATTGTGTTATGATGAACACTTTAACAAACACCATCCCTTACACGTGAACAATTATATTTCTGTGCTGATGTGTAATTCTAGCTACAAAGGTGAATATGTAATCAATATGTAACGAATGTCAAGGATTTGAGCAGAACGAAGCGAGGTCATACACCTAGATTCAACATGTTTGGTAGGAAGAACTGATAGTAAACATTGGGAAGAAAGTGTCTGGTAAGACAAACGGTCGTGGTATGTTTACGTCTTCGTGGCAACATATTTCATTTCTGATATTGTTTTAACACATGTGACTTGATCTATTATTATGTTAAACTTTGTTCCCAGTTCCTAACCAGATATAATGCTATTTTTTCTCGGCAGTTATTTTACGCTTGCGTAAAACCTTGCTTATATGATTAGTATATGATTCATTCTCATGTATGATACCTACAAAATGATACCTATATAAAACGTTCAGTACATGATTCTTATATAAAATAGTTCATATAAGAATTATAAGAGAATCATATAAAAGTTGAAAAAACATTATTTTCATGAAAATATATGACAATGCGTGTGTTTTAAAATCGGTTTTTTGATTTCTTTTTCTTTTAAAAATTGATTCGCATTTTTAGGCATTCATGCGGTTTTAAATGCCGGAAGAGAATGACAAATTCCATGAAGAGTGTTAAAATCCTTATACACTCAGTACATTTAAAAACGCACACTTTTTAAAAGGTGATTTATTTTTAGTTTGAGAAAAGTCATTCTAAAATAAATTTGCAATTGCCCCAAGGGTTAAAATATGGTGGTAGGCTGTTACGTAATATCTACACTACGTGTACACACTAATGTAAATGAATTTTAATGTTTTTGCAGCTTTACAATTTTATCAACCAAAATAGGTGCATTTTTAAATGTACTGAGTGTATTTACATTATTTTCCCGTCGCTATAGTAATACTTATGAATTGGAACACACCAGGAAATTATGGAATATTTGGATATTTGAAAATAATGATGTTTTTTTATCCAACACAGCTAATAGTATCACAGGTGTAAACAATAAACGCCATACTACAGTATCCATTTAAATGGTTAATCCTGCACATTAGACGGCGGGCCCATTCACTTTATTTGTTATCCTCAGAGAATTTATATTTTAAGATTGATTACAGTGGTAGTATTAATTTAACAAGTAATTCGTCAATACAATACGTTTTTAGCAATCATTATTTCACATAAAAGGAGGACATATAGAAGTCGAACAGGTCATGTAGCATTCAAGAACGACAGTCAAACTAACAGCAACAATTACGAGGGTAAATTAGAGGCAAGGTATATGATATCATAAACCTAAAACGGTGACAATAGGGCTACCGCCATGGAACAGTAAGTGGTTTGATCCAGGTCCTACGGTGCACCAAACCTCACTCTTACCTTATTGTCATCCCAATAAAAAGGACCGGTGTAAATAGAAAAATCACCGCCAGGATATACCCTCTAACAAACTAGGCAGCATTAATAGGCATTATAAGTATAACACAAAGATGTTCATGCATATATGAATATAAAAATCAAAAGCCTAAAAAGCCACAAAGCGATTACTCAGTGACTTGGAAGAAGCCAGAAAAACAGGGTGTACCGAATCACACTCTTACAATATTTAAGTAAAAAATAAATCACGTCAGGTTTTATCTCTTACAACAAGGCAGCATTAATAGTCAATATAAGTATAATAAGTATAACACATAGATGATCATGTATATATGAATATATAAACAAACGCATTAAAAGCCACAATGCAATTACTCTCATTGACTTGGCAAAAACAAGAGCAACATCATAATTAACTCACCATATTGGGTACGACAAGACAAGATTTAAGATAAACATCAAAGGCTATCGTTTTTTGAAGATATAGGCAGATGGCATCAAAGGGTCCACAATCTGTTCTGTCATCGCACAATCAAAGACGAAAGCATAGTGTCGAACTGTAATGGGTTAACCACTAAACATGCAGTGTGATGCAAAATGATAGTGTCATAACATTTTCGATAAGCATATTAACACTTTTAATACAGATTGTATGAAAGTGATTATAACCAAGGATTTTACGAAGTTTGAAAATTATGTCACCATAAAAGTCAGGTTGTAATAATCCTTGTCACAGAACAGGTCTTAAATTAATTATATATTTTAAAAGTATATCAGAGTTACGATATTTTCGAAATTTATGGTAAAATATGGTAGTCCTGATGGAGTAGATTTGTAGTTATACAAAGATAACGAAATTAAAAATACGCAACTCGATTACAATCTCTGGAAAAAACTAATATATAAGATGTTGATCTAGGAACATTCCCGTCTAAGTAGTAATAACTAACTACATCGAAATTAAAATCCTCTCTCTTGTCATAAATGTTGCTTACTTTTTCTCCATTTTCAATTGAGATGCAATTCCAGAAAAGAAGCGACAATATTAGAAATATTACCTTTGTTAATTTGACCGTTCCAAGGCGGTAACCTTATTGTTAACCCGTTTGTGATCCCATATGCCTAGCTTCTTAATAACATTGTAAGTGTTGGCTGTGTTCTGTAAAAGCTATATACATTTCCAGTTCGACTTGTTTACCTGTTCTTTAGGTGTATATTATTTACCACAGTAGAAAAGAAAGAAAGGATTGTCAATGTTTCATATATCATTCAGATACCGAGAGGTGAAAGACTCATTATAAAATATTTCAAATCAATCTAAAAACAAGAGGCCCAAATTGGCCTGTGGACGCTCTACTAGCTCTTATATCAAGGATTGTCGTCATAAAATTCATATCGTTAAAACACTGCGTAAAACAACAATAAAACAACCAAAACACCCACAACAGAAACTTAAACCCTTGACCCATGCTAACAATTTCAACAAGAGGCCCTAGTTCTAATTTGGTATGGTTATTTAGGGACTAAAAGCACAACAATTGTATAAAATAGGTTTTGACCGCCTGTAGAGGGGCCCCTTTATGTAGGCGGTCAAAACCTATTTCATGTAATGTTTGTGCCTCGAGTCCCTAAATTAGAACTGGGGTTGTTTTTAGTAAAAACCGATGACTCACCTGAAAGGGCCATAAATCCATCACAATTCATTGAAAAGGAACACGACGAAGATATGTGCAACTAGCCTTGTCATCCCTACCAAGTTTCAAGTAAATTCAGGCAGGGAATCAGAAAGAATCGGGACAAATCTATTGTATTTTTGAAGCCTTTAAAGCGCCCTAACTCCACCAAAATTCATTCAACTGGGACAAGACAATGATTTACGCAGCCAAGTTTCTTTGTATGCCAATAGGTGTTGAGGAGAACTAGTCCGGACAAAAATCGTGTATTTAAACGATTTAAAGAGAAATAACTCCACCAAAGATCATTCAACCGAAAAAACGACAACGATATGTGCAACTAGGCTTAGTACTGATAATTTCTGCCAAGCTTCATTGAAATCGAGTAAGAGGTTCGGGAAAACTTGTCTGGATAAGGTTTATGTATAAGGGGCCATAAGTCTGTCAAAAATCGTTAAACCAGAACATGGCAATGATATGCGCAACTAGGCTTTGTACTGATCATTCTTGCCAGGTTTCTTTAAAATCCAGCTATGGGTTCAGGAGAGATAGTCTGTACAAAACTTTAAAAAGCCATAAGTCTTCAAAAAATCATTCAACTGGAACACGGCGACGATATGCATAACTAGGCTTGCTGCTGATCATCCTTGAAACATTTCGCGGAAATCCGTCCATGAGTTTAGAAGAGACTAGTCTGGACAATGTTTGTGTATTAAAACATATTAGGGCCATATCTCCGACAAAATCATTCCACAGGAACACGGCGACTATATGCATAACTAGGTTTGAAACTGATCATCCTTGCCAAGTTTCGTTGAAATCCGGCCAGAGGTTCAGGAGAACTATAGTCCGGACAAAGTTTGTGTAGTAAAGAGGTATAAAAAGATATGACTGGGAATGTAGCATTCAATGAGAACAGTCAACAACAAAACACAGAAACAAACACGCAAATAGACAAACAATAAGGCAAAAGTAATAATAAATGCAAACGACAGCACAAACACAAAAGGGTTGACAATAGGTCTACCGCCTTGGAACGGTCAGTGGAAAAGTAGGCCACTGGGGTTTAAACCGATTCTAGGGTGCACCAAACCTCACACTTACCCTACTGTCATCCCATTAAAACAGGGCAGAGTAAATAAAGAAATCCCGGCCATGATCTAATCTTTAAAGAGCCATAACTCCGTCAAACATCTTTCAACCGGAAAATGGTGGTAATATGCACACCTAGGCTTGGTATTGATCATCCCTACAAGATATCGCTGAAATCCACTGTAGGGCTTAGGTAAATTAGTGTGGACAAAGTTTTTGTAGTAAAACATTTAAAGGGCCATAGCTCCACCAAACATCATTCAACCGGAACATGATGATGATAACAATTAGGCGTGGTACTGATCATCCTTGTCAAGTTTCATTGAAATCTGGAAAGGGTTTCAGCAGAACTAGTCCATACAAATTATATGTATTAGAACCTTTCCAGGGTCATAACTTCGCCAAACATTATTCAACTGGAACAAGGTGAAGATATGCACAACTAGGCTTAGTACTGATCATCCCTGCAAAGTTTTGCTGGCTGTAATACGGAAAAATGAAGGCCCTATCATAACAATCTGTTATGTTTGGTAAAGATCAGATGAAAAACGTAGGTGCTAGAATGTTGACATCATAAACTTTTCATTTTAATAATTCAAGGGCCATAACTTCGGCGTTACAGGACCGATCTGACTGTTTGTTTGGACTTGACCGAGCTTTCTTCAATATCAACTATCTGGCAAAGTGTAGTCAAGTAGGATGGAAAATGGATGCGCTAGAGTGTTGACAAGACAAAATATAGCAATTTTCGTTAATTCAAGGTCAATAACTCCGGTGTTTCTGGTCCGATCTGGCTGGTTTTCAAACTCATCTGAGCTGTCAATAATATTAATAATTAGCTAAAGATTGATAAAGATGCAAGAGTGTTGACATCCAAAGGTTAACTCACGAAGGACTGACGACTGACAAAATACCATGGCATAAATCTGGAACAAAAGGTACATTGTAAGTACCCATAAATTAAAAATCTAGTGATAGTTTTTATTGAAATGCCTTATGGTATATTTTTTTATTGAAGAGTTAGAATTCAAAAAATAGCTTTATCGAATTTACGTCTAACACTAGTTTTTTACAATGTTTTTGCAACGAATCATAACTATGCTGACGTTCATTGTCTTGCAGAAAAAAATCACCATATGAACTTCAATACAGCTGAGTAATATTGCAAAAAATAGGTGTTTATCTCGCTCTTCGGGGCATATAATTGTATTAGATCCTGGGACCATACGCCGCTGGATATAGGGATGAAATAAAGATACACATATTGCTATATCCTCAGCCATATGCTTGTAAACTTCGGGATGATTAAAATTCTGTACTGTTGATTTTTATGAATATTGAGTTCTGCTCAACCTGGGGCTAGAGGGCGTGAGCTGTAGCTAGCATATTTCACTACCACTCATGAACACTCTCAATCAAACCCAGACTGCAATATTTCGTATGTGTCGTGCTCGGCCGTTTCCAAAGGTCCATTCTCATTTTTTTTTTACAAATAAATTTGTTTGAAAGGGCAAAACTAACGCTAGGATTAATAAATGACTGTACATTTTAAACAATTAACCTCGGTATATGCTTTACTGCTCTAGTTGGCAGGGGCCAATAAATATCCAACTGTCATTTTCAAACACGGGGTAGAATTCCCCCAATGGAACTAGAACACGAATACCATGGTTTGTAATTCAATGGGGATAAAGAACATTCTATCTATTTCCAGGAATCATCATCGTTCATGTATCCTAAGCTCATAAATATTTCCCATTACAACCCGATAGAATAGAATAAAATTTGTTTTATAGGGTTAGGGTTACCCTGATTGTTTGGCGCGACGAATAAACACGAAATCAACAAAATATGATTTTTAGGAGAAAATCATATAAATTGATTTTTCCGCATCAAATTTCTATTTGTCTCAGCCTAATACATTCAACAATATATGGCTTTACTACTTCCCAGTATCTATGTTTTAATCTAACTAGATGAGCACCACAACCAACACAAATTTGATATTTTGCACTTGTACCTTTTCCACATTTTAGACACGGTAAAACTTTACTTTGCTTTACTCTATATTTATGTAAACTGCAATAGTTTGAATTTTTTGTTGTTTAATTTTTACAAGGCTCGTGACATCCAACTTTGAGAAATTGGCAAATGTTTTCAATTTTCTTAGTGTTTTTCATTTTCTTTTTCTTGTTACAATAAATATTTTTTTATATTAAGAAGAAAAAATAATATAATATATATTACAAAAATGAGTACTGAAGACGTGAAATACATTTTACAATTACACCGGGATGGAATAATTAATAGTGATAAGCTTAGAAAGATGGCAGATGCTCTTAAAGAGCCTGAAATTCCAAAGGAAACCCCAAAAGGGGTTAATCAATCATTTGAAAATTACCAAAAGAGACGACGTGCTAAAAAACAACGTAAACGAGAAAAGCAGAAATATGATAAATTACAAGAAAAGGTTATAAATGAACAAAAGCAGAAATATGCTAAATAACAAGAAAATGATATAAATGAACTAAAACAAGAGTTTAAAGATAGAAAATCTAAAGAAACCAATGTGTGGTTTATTAAAAGCATACGAGATGTCTGTCGAGAAATACAAAGACCCTCAAAAACTATTTCATGACATGGAATCTATTATCGCAAAGCAAATAATCAAAGAGCTAATAGAGATGAATGGATTAAAGTTTCAATTAGGTCTCACTTTAAATCTATTTAAAGACGATTGTGCTACCAAAAAATACACCACAGCAGTATTATTTAGCGAACAATATGCAATCTTAAACTCTGAAAAAATAAAGGAATTTTACAATGAAGCATCTGCAAATATACAAGAGAGCCTTGAAAGATTTACAAACAGAGCATAAGGATTGGAGATTGGTCACTGTGTTAGGTTTTATTTGAATATTGCAAAGTATGAACCATTAAAAGGTTCTTCATATATTCCTCTACCTAAAGCATTAGCTGACAAGAAAGCAATAATCCATGTTAAGAATGAAGATAATAAGTGCTTGGAAGTGGCATTGGTGTCTGCTTTGTGGCCTGATATAAATATTCCAAATAGGATATCTAGTTATAAGAAACACATGGGTAAGTTGAATATGGATGGTATTGACTTTCCCACTCCAATTTCTCAAATTCCCAAAGTAGAGAAACAAAACAACCTTGCTATCAGCGTTTATGGATATGTCATGAAAGGAAAAAATAAAAAGATAATCATTTTTCCATATAAAATATCAGAACAGCCAAAAAATATTGAGCGAATTAATCTGCTTTTAATATCTGAAGACGTTGAGGTTGAAAAAGATGATTTAGAGAATGAAGAAGGAATTATAGATGACAACTATAACCCTGATGATTATCCTAGTGAGAAAAAATTAACAACAAAATATCAATATTGCTGGATTAAATCTGAATAGACTACTCTATGACCAAAACAAACATAAAGGCCAAACTTACTTTTGCGAGCGTTGCCTTTGGGACTTTTCTGAGAAAGGACTACTTACCAAACACAAAGAAGACTGTGATGGTATTAACAAAAATTCTTGCAGAATAAAAATGCCACAAGAAGGTAAAAATCATATAAAATTTAAAAATCATCAAAATCAGATGCCTGTGCCTTATGTAATATATGCTGATTTTGAGAGTATAATCAAACCACATTAAATCAAATTTGGAAAGAAATCTGAAATTCAAAATATACACGAAGCGTGTGGATTTGGGTACCAAGTTGTTAGATATGATGACAAAGCCGAAGAACCTGTTATTTACAGAGGTGAAGATGCTGTTGAAGTGTTTTTAAATGACATAGAATGTGAGAAGAGCAACATCAACAACACTTTTGCTCACCCAAAACCATTAATCATGACACAACAAAATGAGGAAGATCATAAAAAAGCAACACACTGTTGGATATGCAAAAATGAAATAGGTAGGACATGTGGCTAAAACTGTAAAGTAAGAGACCACTGTCATTTTACAGGTGAATACAGAGGCGCAGCACATAAAAACTGCAACCTAAAACTAAAAATAAAACCAGATAAAACAATCATCCCTGTTGTATTTCATAACCTCAAAGGATATGATAGTCATCTCATCATGCAAAAAATACATACAAATTCAAGAAATATTACATGCATATATATCATTTAGCGTCTGAAAACAACTCAGATTTTTGGATAGCTTTCAGTTTATGGCTTTGTCTCTGGAAGAATTGGTTGATGCAACAGACGAATCTGATTTCAAAATTACTAAAAATCAGTTTGGGGAACAAACAAATTTACTTCTGCGAAAAGGTGTTTATCCATACGAATATATGGACAGTGTGGAAAGATTTAAGGAAACACAATTGCCACCTATAGAATGTTTTTACAGCAAACTAACTGATGAAAGTATAAGTCTCGAAGATTACGAATATGCTCAAGAAGTATGGAAAGAGTTAAACTGTAAAACTCTTGGAAACTATCATGATTTATATCTAAAAACTGATGTAACTCTGTTAGCAGATGTGTTTCAAACTTTTAAAAAACATGTACACACAAGCTTGATCATTTACATTACTATACAACACCTGGATTATCTTGGGATGCTTTACTTAAAAAATCAGGGATAGAACTAGAACTTTTTACAGACATTGACATGCACTTATTCGTAGAAAAAGGTATGCGTGGTGGAATTAGTATGGTATCAAAACGATATGCCAAAGCAAATAATCCACATGTAGTTGATTATAACCCTTACGAGGAAAACAACTTCTTAATGGATCTGGATGAAAATAATCTTTATGGGTTGACAATGAGTCAGCCACTTCCATATCCTGGCTTTGTTTGGAAAGCCAGAAACAAGAGTGGGGCATTTTCTTAATCAAAACCTGGCAAAGGACCAAATCCTGGCAAAGGACAAATACTTGAAGTTGATTTGGAATATCCTAAAGAACTCCATAAAGCCCACAATGATTATCCACTTGCACCGGAAAGATTAGCAGTGAAAAAAGAATGGTTGTCTGTATAAAAGACAGATCTGTTGGAAAATAATAGCATGATAAATATAGAACAACTAGTTCCCAATCTTATGGACACAGAAAAATATGTGTTACATCACAAAAACCTGGAACTGTATTTAAAATTGGGCATGAAACTGAAGAAAATACACAGAGTATTAGAATTTAATGAAAAACAATGGATGGAATCATACATTCGTTTAAACACAGGACTTAGGAAACAAGCTAAATCACCCTTTGAAAAATATTTTTACAAACTTATGAACGACTCTGCGTTTGGAAAGACAATGGAAAATCTACGCAAGCGGACTGATATAAAACTAGTCAGAACTGACGGCTCTGAAAATGAAAAAATAAGAAGAATAATAGCCAAATAAATAAGGATAAAAATATCGGACAGGGAAAGCAGCATTCAAGGACGACAGTCAACCACAAAACACAAAAACGAACACGCAAACAGACAAACGAAAAGGCAAAAGTAATAAAAAATGCAAACGACATCACAAACACAAAAGGGTTGACAATAGGGCAAAAGGGTTGAAAACCCAACTTTAACAGACGTATAAAGTTCTCAGATGAATTGTCAGCAATACATGTAAACAAAACAAAATTAACATTAAACAAGCCAATCTATATTGGGATGTCAGTATTGGATTTATCAAAGTACATGATGTATGACTGGTACTATAATACCCTAAAGAAAAGGTACGGGTATGACTGTACTTTATTATACACAGACACTGACAGCTTGCTGGTTGATATCAAAACAGAAGATGTGTACAAAGACATGGCTGAAATGAAAGATGAGTATGACTTGAGTGATTATCCGCAAAACCATCCACTGCGGGATGATACAAATAAAAAAGTAATAGGTAAAATGAAAGATGAATGTGCTGGTGTTCCTATAGTTGAGTATGTTGGATTCAGACCCAAGCTATATTATATTTTGAGAGCGGATGAGCAGGTTATTAAGAAAGTAATAGGTAAAATGAAAGATGAATGTCCTGGTGTTCCTATAGGTGAGTATATTGGATTAAGATCCAAACTTTGTTCTATTTTGGGAGCGGATGATTGAGAAAGTAATAGATAAAATAAAAGATGAAGTCATCGTGTTCCTATAGCTAAGACTAACAGCTGAGAATATTGGATTAAGATCCAAACTTTATTCTATTTTGAGAGCGGATGTGCATATTATTAAGAAAGCAATGAAAGATGAATGTGCTGGTGTTCCTACAGTTGAGGATATTTGATTAAGATCCAAACACAATTCTATTTTGAAAGTGAATTAGCAGATTATTAAGAGAGCAAAGAGTGTAAAAACATATGTAATCGAAACACATATAAACTTTGAGAATTAGAAGGATGCATTGTTTGGCAAGAAAAAATACACCCATGAAATGAATATGATACGCTCAAAAAAGCATGAGATATATGGTATAAAAGTAAACAAAGTAACACTGTCACCATTTTACTCAAAAAGATACTTAGTGTTTGCCCTACTTTCTCCTCCAATCAGACGGTGAGGAATTTTAAAAAAATGGCGAACTTATTCATGTAAATTTCTAACGATCACCAATTTTAACCATTTAATCATTAAGTAATCGCTTACTAAATGGCACGCGTTTGTTTTTGGCGCGAACGTGTTAAGACGCGAGGTTTCGTAGAAGCGCGGGGAAAAAGTAGGGCAAACACTAAGTCAGTTAGAGGCTAAGAAGTGAACTTTTAACAATTAAGAAACCCCGGTCAGTCGCTGCGCTCCTTCCCTTAGGGTTTCTTAATTGTTAAAATTTCACTTCATAGCCTCTAACTAATACATAGCACCAGACGGTATCACGACATACGCGTTTGAGTATCAGCAGGAACAATAAGTAGTTCTTCTTTGACAAATCCTCTCTGTGGCGCTCCTTTCAAATAATATACTCTTATACCTTGCGTCACCATATAACTTTTAATCTTGTGAATATCTACACTCCACATTGGATCAGTTGCTCTGCGTCTTTCACCTTCTTGTTCCCCGAGTTGATATAAATATCTTACACAGGATTCATACAGATAGGATCATCTTTTAATGTTTTTGTTTCAACAGGAGGTTTTTTTTTGTCTCCACATTTATTGCTTTGACAACTTCTGGTAATCTCTTCACCCACTCTCTGTTGCGTTTTTGGGAATCTATTTCCTTAGAATACTGATAACCAAACAATCTTTCAGCTAATGTTCTGTTAAATCTTTCCACTATAGCTTGGTCTTTGTGTATCTCTGTTCTGCCTCGTCTGATATTTACATTGTGTTTTGCCATCAACTGCGATACTGCACCCATGAATTCTTTGCCTGGGTCAACTTGTAATAACTTTGGATAATTCAGATGCCGACTGTATATATTTTTAAATGCTTTAGCAACTTCTTTGCTATCCTTGGAAGTCAGCGGCTCTGCTTCTTTGTATCTACTCGCAATATCAACCACAGTCAATGCATATTTATATGTCTTGCGTCCGACAGTGTCATGCGGTAAAAATAGCAAATCAGCTTGATGCACTCCATTCTTAGTAGAAACATCAAACCTAATTATTTTCTTTGGTGCGGGTAAATAAATCTGCCACACTGCTTGTTTTTTTAAAAATTCTAATGCCTGTTTTTCACTGACACCAGCCTCCTTTGCCAATGTTTTAACTGCTGAGTAACCTCTCCAAAACCCTTTTGGGCTGTAATAAATATTTTCCATTTATTGTTTTTACTAAAGATTAAAATTTATATAACTATAAAGAAAAAAAAATGGAAATCAAAACTGCACGATTTGATGAACTGCTCGAAGAGCAAAATCAATATAGCACAAAGAAATGGACAGACTTGGAAAAGAATAAAATATACATTATTGCAGATACAAAAAGTATGGATACTCAATATGGTCCATCCATGGTATTGACATAATTAGACAACGGTGACGTATGGGCGTCTGATCATCTCAAAAATAAAATAGTGAAGACAAATGCTAAACCACCATATTATATTCGACCACTTGGATTGACACCATGTATGAACAACAAAAAACATAAGTATCATGCATATGACTTAGTCATTCCAAAGTAATTATAGTTTCTTAATTTTTTTATGAAATCAATTTATACGCCACAAATCCAGTTGGAGCCATGCCCACCACAATAAACATAATCTCTCTATTCTGTTGATCCGGAGATGGTGTATAGAAATCGCTCAACTTAGGCTCTGGTTCCGGAGGCAAACCAGTTATGTAATATTACTGCTTCATAGCCTGGTCCACAGCATCAGAAGTCTGCTCTGCATGATGCTCCTTCTGCAGTTGTTTATAAATAAAATCTAATTTCTCTGTTCTTTTTTTATTCCACGCCGCTTGTGCTGCTTTCAATTGTTCTACGGCTTTGTCATGTCTTTGTCTTTCCTCTTCTGAATGACTTCCCATTTTTGAAAACAGGTAATTTGAACCGCTAAACGCCAATGCGTTTGTTAATGCACCACCTATCATCATTGCTACTGCTCTCGCCATTTATATATATATATATATTTAAATTACTTCATAATATTCGCAGGAATAATACCTTGGTTAATCAACATATCCTTCGTAGCCATTGCTAACATTATATCCACGGACAGCATCCCAAAATCTCCCATATTAAAATCCACTTTAGGAGCTGGTTTTCTTAATAGTTTTCTGCCAATCTCAGAACATCCAATAGTTAAAAGTGTTTCCACTCCAGCGTGATACATCATATTTACAATTTGTTTTCCGTCAATACTTGTTGCCATTTTTTTATATGATTATTTTTTTAAATAAATTATTAAAAATCAAACGGGTCTTTTGGTAGAGTGGCAACAACAGGTCGCGCAGCAACAGGTTGTGTAGCAACAGGTTGTGTAGCAACATATTTCCTGTTATAGATATACAAACCCAACCCAGCAATGCCTAATAAAACCACACACGGTGGAATATAATTTTTGTATACGTTTATTTTTATTTCTCTGGTTCCTCTTCACCTATTGTTATTTTTGTTATTTCATTTGCATCTTGCTTTGCAGCATCCTGTGCATCCTGAAGCAAACGCTTTGCCTTCCCTGCCGCTGCTTCCTTCTTCCCAGCTTCTATTCGTTTTGGAGTTTTTACTTTTTATTGTTTAACAGGTTGTGTATCAACCTCAACAGGTTGTGTAACAACCTCAACAGGTTGATCGACTTCATTTTCTTGGTTCTCCATCATTTATATAATCTATATTTGTATTTTTATTAAAATCAATATGTCTAACAGTTGTCAGTATTGCTGTAAATGGCGCTAAGCACATCCCATACCTTTAATACAACTCGCAACAAGCACTTGTTAAAGCATGATTAATAAATGGGCCTTCCTCCAAATCTTCTATCAGTTTTGGTGGATTGATTACATTAAAATATTTTGATACTAATCCCATCACGTACAAGTTTATAAAAGAATTGCCTAAAGTCTTGGTCATGCTTGCCCCCAAGCCGTGCTTCATATCTGCAGTAAAGTTTGTTAATTTCATCCGGGGGCATGCTATCTATATTCGTGAGTTGTATGTCTCTACCCAAATATTGACGACTACCACCGCAAGCCACTATGGCTGATAATCTTTCTTTTTGTGTTTCTTGTTGCTTTGATTCATCTGTGGAACGTTCCGTGAAACCTTCTGGTATGATATCTTGTAATAGTCCTTCCGCGTTCATTTTTATATTAATAATTTTATTTTTTATCTTGGAATAAATATAAAACACAAAACAACCAGCTGCGATATTCACCACGCAACTAGTTATGGTTAGTATTGTTAATAGCATTGTTATTAACATTGCTATTTTTTTATTAGCATTGTTAATTTGCTGCAAGCATTGCTATTAACATTACTAATTTGCTATGACCAATGCTATAAGCATTACTATATTCCCCGATATTTTCATTATACTTTCATGCCATTATTGCTATTGACATTGCTACTTTGCTGTTAGTATTACTATTAGCAACAAAGCAATGCTGTTAGAAAAAAAATAAAATATTTCAACCCAATAACCAGTTGGTTGGTCAGTTCTCAATATTAACTTGGAATATTTAGTCTTTGCTAAAGCTTTTCTTATTCTGGTTCTCTCCTCCAACGTCGGAATAACATCATTCTCTCTCAAACAATGTTCATAACTATCTATGTCCTTGGTGTAAAACATACACAACCATTTTGCTTGCTCCCTCAAATCTTTCAATACAGAATTATATCTCTGTGAAATGACCACAACCTGTTGCCGAACGACCAGAGAATGCCAACTCTGATAACATATCTTTTTTCTTTGTTAATTCTTTTGTGGCGGAGCAATCATCAATGATGTATAATGTGGGCTTGCCAGCATATTGTTTGAAAAATAAACGCAACAGTTCTTGTAGCACTTCTTTGCCGTTGCTAACGGGATTGACAATTGTTATTTGTTTATCTCTCGGGTGCCTTACATCACCTATCCAGGGTCTATTTTATAAGCCTCGTTCTACTCTATGGTTGGACACAAAATAATTATATGTTCAAAAACGCCAACATACTCTTGTTCGAGTATATCAAGAACAAACTCTGTTTTACCGCAGCCTGTCTGACCACAGATAATGGCACTGTGTGGACATTTAGGATATTTTTGTTTGAACAAACTGTTATTGTACTTCTTTGAATCTTCCATCTTCGAAATTGATTTTCGCATCTTGTATTATATATATATATAAATATTTAAAGGTTGATCTGCTTCTGCTTTTTTATTTATTAGTATCGTTATGCCGTCACTGCCGTTTTCTATTCTTCTTCCACTGCCGTGTAATAAATTTTCATCGCATGTTTTAAGGTCAAGCCACAAAGCATATGCTTTTGTCAGATAGCTCTCAAGAGAAACATTGGTAAACTATAAGTCCTTCGCCACTATGTCTGTCTCTTTGTTTCTTTCTGATGTTAAGGCAAAATATTTGTTGATTTCATTCCAATGTTGATATGCCCTCATGCCCTGACTAAAGCATATACAACCTGGCTCAGATTTCCAAAGACAAATTGAAAATGAAAATAACTATATTGATCAGCTTCAAGGAGAAGATAAAACAGAAGAACAGCTCACAAAAAAAGTTGTTAGTAGAACAATTCTTTACTGGAGTTAATGTTGAGATCAGCGGAATTGATTATAAAGATTTCAAAGTGGCTGAGGACAAACACGGTAGAACAATGTTATATGCAGTTTGGACGGATGATGTTCCACTTACCCATTATAAGGGAAATAATCCAAACGAACCAATCAAGTTTTATGCGCTGGACACTCTACATAGAAAACATGGCGTTGACTTCGTGAAAAATAATTTAAAAATGTATGATTATTTAGTTCCAAGTGAAAGACTTGCTCGGGGTAGGGCAGAATTTGCAACCTTGGTAAAACAAAAAATACCCTCACAAAAGAATCAGAGCTTATACTAATGAAAACTTTTTCAACAACTGAAGATGTACAAAATACAGTAGATGCTGTAAATACAATTGAGAGTGATTTGAGTAATATAATAGATGAAACTCATCCTACAACTGCTGTTCAACCAGAAAGTATAACACTGCGAGAGATACGAGGTTTAGATAAGAGATTGCAAAGCTTACTAATAATCTCTCAAAGCTCACTGAGTTTGACAAAGACCTAACGAAACAAAACAAAAATTAGAACAAGCTAAGCATGATGATGATGAATTTCAGATAAAGAGAATTAGCGATCGCATCAAAGACCTTGAAGATGAAAGAAGTGCACGACTTAAAGCGGCGAGTGAAAACAAAGAAGCAATACGCAGTCAAATAAACAGGATAAAAGAAACTATAAATAAGGTGTTAAAAAAAGACACAACATTGGGAGAGAGAATAAAAACATTATTCAGAGAGCAAAGTATTACTATTGTTAGTTTTTTGACTGCGTTTGGTATGATTATTGGGGCTTTAGTTGAGGCCATCATTCCTACAACGGGTGGAGGGACAACACCTGCTTTTATCTGCAACAGGCAAAAATTATTAATTGGCTTGGTAACAATCTATGGGCTTTGCTTTATGTTGTTTCCGGATTATTATATGTGGCAGCCAAAGAGTGGTTCAGTAAATCTCGTAAATGAGTAATGCAGCAAGACCTATTGCTATAGTACCAACAATTATAGATGTTTTGTTATCTTCATGTGCAATCGCTATTGTTTTTTATCTCTTGTTCCACAGGAACGGGTGGGTTTGGATGCTCCACAGTTTTATGTATCAATGATTTATCAAAGTCAGGATGTTCCGGTAAAAAATTCTTTGTTTTGGTGCCTCGAAAAGGTTGAAATTTTTTTAGTGGTACTGGTTTTACATTCACATCATTATTTAATCCTTATGCTTGCGCATCGGTTGCTATTACAATTTCATTATTGTAGTCTTGTATTGTGTCGATTCTCAACTTCATGTCACTCGGAGACATGTACAATCCACTTCCATAGACAAAATTGACTTTGCTTCTTGCATATTTTAGGGTTGTTTCATATCTTGAAATTTGACTAGGCAAGTCAATAGGGCTGTTTATTGCGTCCTCTACATTTGCCAAAAATTGTTTCTGTGTATCAAATGCCGTTCCAGTTCCAAGTATATCTGTTCTTGTTTGTGATTGTGGGCCAAGAACTGCCCAGCAGTATGTTCTTATGCTGTCATTGATACGTTCTACTCCTGCTCTTGTGAAACCGGATGAACTATCTAGTATAAAAGTAGACCAACTATTATCAGCCTCAGATCCTTGTGCTATATAGTCAATGTGGTATGTGGTATCACTCTTATAGACTGTGAAACTCATCGTTTTGTTGTCGTATACAGAATTTATCAAAGGATGATAACCAATATTTGTCCAGTAATTATAAATTGTTCCTAGACCGTCATTATAGCTTTGTTTCTGTCTCCAGTCCGAATTTAAGTCAACATTTAACTCCTTACATATTCTCTCGTATGCGTTTCGGTTCTATGTGCTATTAAACGCATTCCAATTTGAGTCTTGCGGCATTGCTACGCTTATCTCAAATAATATTTCTTCTAACTTGATAATAGACATGAAATCGAAATAACGAACCAACCAGGACTTCAGCTTTCAGATGATTGTTGAAATCAATACCACATCCACTTGTCGCGCACCAAATAGCAAAATTCAACTGGTTCTACCAAAATAACATCCAGTCTGTTCCCCAGCGTTGGACTATAGCATCTGATTTGAAGTATGGGAGTTTGTATTTTTCAAAGACATTGGGGAATTATGCTTTAAAGCCTTTACCGTTTGGTGTAATGACTATGTTTTGATTTATTATATCTATCACTTTTTTGCTGAAAGTACTTGAATTGTAGTGAGCATCTGAGCTATATTTGAATTCTTTAGAAATCATTTTTATTTGTATTTTATATATATATTAATAAAAATGTTTCATATAATTTCAAACATAGACAAGTCCATTAACTTACAACAGTATATCGATAATAGAGATGGAGATAAGCGCGTTGGGTTAAATAATTTTATATACACTATCGGTTGGTATAATATTAATCATGAAGTCATAACAAGAAAAAAAAAAGACCATACGTATCATATACCAGATGGACACTATAACTTTCAACAGTTGGCAGATATATTTGAAGGACTAAATATTACCCTAACCGTTGGTGCACAAAATGGTATAGCATCTTTAGAGACACCAACAGAGACACGATTATCAAACGGCCTTTCAGAAATGCTGGAATTCAAGGACAGGAAATGGTTAAAAGGTACTCATATATTGGAAAACAATCAATTGATTTAGCTCCTTATAAACAGCTACATGTTCATCTGGAACAAGTTAATACGAGGGGTAATTATTTCAATGGCGCGCCAAGCACTATTATAGGGGTTATACCTGTGGTAAATAAGCAGTTAGGAGATATGGTATATACACGTTTTTATTCTAAATATCGCTGTCTTTCGGGTGGTGCAATTACTGAATTAAAAATAGAAGTCAGAGATGAGCATGGCAAGAAGATAAATAATCACGGCTTACCTATGAGTTGTGTTTTAGAATTTATTTAAAATTATTTAAAAAAAAAAATGAGTATATTTGGAGCAACAAAACCTGAGAAAACAGAAGACTTTAACCAATCATGTTTTTGATTTACATAGGCGAGTTGTGCCTATTGTTAACCAATTCAACCAAATAAGAGAGATAAAGTTGATAATCTTAAATATGGGATTATTACACTATTTGCGGAGGCTAAGGGTCCACTTGTATTAAATAGAGTACACTCATTTGGTAATGGCGGAGCAGAAACAAATGTGGGGTATGTAATGACACGCCGTGGGCGTATTATGGGAATAGGTTTAGCAAGTGAACGATTAGTTGGTGACGTGTCTGTAGTAGCCTATGTCAATGATGTTGAAAAGCCAAATTATGGTATAACGCTTCACATCATCCCGCGCAACCACGATAACTTTGATAGACCTTTGGATATTAGTGCTGGTTCTGTCATTAGCTTTGTATGAAAGACTGCCAACATAACCGCTATAAAAACGGTGGCGTCGTTATTAATTGAATCAATTTAATTTTTACTATTAAATAAAAAAAAATGAAGCAACCAACAGCACCAAGTTTGCCAGTGGAAGACGGACAGAATTTTAGATTACAAAAGATTTCAGAGATTGAACAGAAGTTAATTACAGAGCGAGACACACGCAAGTCTCTTTATAAAAAATATAAACGTTGGTATTAATATCACAGATGGAATTGACACTACCTTAATATCTTAATATCTGCAGGTGTTATTATGGCTGAGATTGGATTTATTGTTTCAGTTTTGTTACCTTTGGAAATAGCAGCAATAGTATGTGGGACTACAGGTGTTTGTATTAATTTTATCAGACGCAAGCTTAATACAAAAGCTCAAAAACATCATAAAATAAAAACTTTGGCAGAGTCTAAGTTGAATAGCATAAACAAATTGATATCAAAAGCATTGAGTGATGCACAGATATCTGAGCAGAGTTTAGGTTGATTTTTGATGAGTTGGATAAATATTATAGTCTATATAAAAAGTCTAAAAAGTGTGTGATTTATTGTTTTAGTAGTGTGTTTGAGTATGATCCACCACTTTTGTATTCAAGCTCGGAAAATCAAACTATATGACTCTAAGAAAAATCATATTTTGTTAATTTCGTGTTTATTCGTTGATTTGGGTGTACATTTAATAACAAATCAACTTTTATTAAAACATCTCAGAATATAACTCTAACCCAGCTTATTTCAGCACCCTGTGGTAGGTTATATATGTATTTTGGGGTTTCTGCTGTAATTTAGAGGCAAAACAGAGTGAAGCCGAAAAATTACAGTAGAACCCCCATAATACATACATATCCTTTTATGTCTGTATTAGTATATATTTCATATGATAAAAGTTCTATGCATAAAATGAACAGATAAGGGGACAATGGACATCGCTGGCGTACTCCCCTGGTAATAGTAAAGAAATCTGACATATGTCCATTATTAATAATACAGCTTTTTGAATCCGAGTAAAATAGTTTTACCCAATTTATAAGTGATTCTCCAAAGTTGAAGTGTTTAAGACGGTTTATTATAAAACCATGATCTAAACTATCGAAAGCCTTTTCAAAATCAGAAAAGAAGAAAAGGGATGAAATATCAAAGTCGTCTATGTATTCTAACATTTCAAATAGTAGTCTAATGTTTTCACCAATGTATCGTCCTTTAATAAAGCCTGTCTGTGCATTAATTATGATATAGGATAACACTGGTTTTATTCTGTTGACAATTGCCTTGGAAGCTATTGTGTAATCAACATTGAGAAGGCGTATGGGTCGCCAGTTTTCTAACAGAGTTATATCTTTTCCTGATTTTGGAATAAGAGTTATGACGCTTCGTTTCTGAATCTACTGTCATTTCTGCTGTCTGAGAGGAGTAGTTTAATGAACTGAGGAGATATTTTTTAATATCCTTCCAAAATATTTTGTAAAACTCAGTAGTGATACCATCTGATCCCGGACTTTTATTGTTATTCATTTGTTTAAGGCCTAAAGCACATTCATATTCAGTTAACAAACCCTCACAATTATTTTTGTTATCTTCATTTAAAGAGTTCATAGTTTTATTAAAAAAGTCGTATTTAGAAAGGTTGCATTCATGTTTTTTAAAAATATTTGTATAGTATGCAGTTTGTGCGTTAAAAATAATATCTTTTTGATTAGTAAGTATTTTACCGTGACAATGTAATTTAAATATGACTTTTTTTCGGATTTTTTTTTTCAATGTTAGCGAAGTATTTGCTGTTCTTTTCATGACTTTCTACATATTGGGATTTTGATCGAAGAATAGTTCCTTTTAGTTTATTATCTATTATATCGTTTAGTTCCTGTTTCTTCTTATCTAGTTATGTTGCTTGTATTTCTATACTATCATTATCTGATATTGAATGTATTTGGGTTTCTAGATGTTTGATTTCTGATTTTAGTATACATTCTTGCTCTTGCTGCATTTTTTTCTTTTGTGAAGCGTATTTGATGGTTTCATTTCTTATTGTTAATTTTATTAATTCCCATAATGTATTGGGATTAGCATCTTTATTTATGTTAGCTATTTCAGAAATATTTTTTAAATTAATTCTTGGTACTCTGGCTGCAAAATAAGGCTATTGTTTAATTTGAAGTAGCCTGGTCCCCTTGGTTGTTTTACAAAATCAAGGTTTATATTAACTATTGAGTGATCTGATTTATAACCAGGTTTTTTTCCAGATGAATTTGTAAAGTTTACCATGCTATCAGAAATTAGAAAATAGTCTAACCTATAAAATATAGGTGGCTAATTACTAGAATGCCATGAATATTGCATTTTTTCTGGGTTGTATATCATCGATATATCAACTATATTATGAATTCTATCATCGCATTTATTTGTTCCGGCATAATTTGTGCGTATCTAGTCTACCGTTCTTCTTATCGGTGTCAATATGTATAACAGTATTGAAATCCCCTCCGATTATAAAATGTTTTTCTTCATTGTCTATTAGGTATTGGTCAAGTTTATTAAAAAGAGTAATATCGTCTGTGTTCGGACCGTATATATTTATAACTGATATTTCAATATTTAGTTCTATCGCCTGTAGTCGACCGCAAACCAATTCAGTATATTTTGTAATAGTATGGTCAGATCTCGGGTTGAATAAAATGCATACACCTTCCCTATTAGACTTTTTACCAGTAAAATAAGCATCTACCCCCATTCATTTTCCCATACGTTTGCAATATCACTTGTCGAGTGTGTTTCTTTTAGCAGACATATTAGGTGCGATTGTTGTTTAAGCCATTCGAAAAGTTGGTATCGCTTTTGTTTATTTCTTAATCCGCGAACATTAAAGGTACATATCTTTGTGTTCATTTGAATTTTGTTTTTGAGATCAAGCTGTATACCAAATTAATATACCGAAATGAAGGACAAAGGAGAGGTAAGTTAGAAGAAGATGGATACATATAAACAGAATACAGTGCGAAAACACCTGAGGTTCAAAAGAAACAAAGCAAAGGGTTCATGATATATCTTGACATTGTTTTTTTAGCTTTACTGGCTGAAGGGAAGCAGAGCTTATGGGATAGCGTCCGTTGTCTTTTGCCTCGTTACCACGATATGGCCTTTATTTTCCAACCGATCTTTTCCAAAGCTTGTCAGACTGTTGATATCAATGCTCGGAAAAGTTCGAAAACCAGCCAGATCTAACCAGTAATGCCGGAGTAATTGCTCTTGATTCTTTTAAAAGATGCTATATTTTGCCTCATTAACTCGAAAGGGCCTTTAATTTTCATTTGATCTTTATCAACCATGGCCAAATGGTTGATATCTTACTCTGATATTAATAAAAGTTCGGGCAAGTTTGAAATCAGCCAAAATGGACCAATAACACTAGACTTATGGTCCTTGATTTCCTTAAATATGCCATATTTTGTCCCGTTAAGACGATATGGCTTTCATCTTTCATTGGATCTTTAATACACTTGATCATATTGTTGATATCAATGCAAGGTCGGATAACCGAAAATCCGCCTGATCGAAAAAGTATCACCGGAGTTATGACCCTTGATTTTCTTAAATATGCTATAGTTTGCCTGGTTAAGACGATAAGGCCTTCCCTTTTCATCTGATCTTTATTAAACTTGGCCAGACCGGACTAGTAACACACGTGTTATGACCATTCCGTGTTCTTAAATATACTATATTATACATTAGACATTCATAAATACGCAAATCAATCACTTTGCTCTACAACTTTACAGCGCCTCCGTGTCCAGGAAAAACGCTGCGCCTGAAACATTCTCGCCTCTCACCGATGCGGTTCGAATCCTGTCGGGCGCTCGACTTGTCAAGTGAGGAAGTGTCGATTCTTACGGATGGCGGTATGCAATACTGGTTCTTCCCAGGAAAAAATGTGTGGTCTTTACCACAAAATATCGATCGTCGTATATGGCATAACACCATTAAAACAAACACACAAATTGACAACTTTACAGGATGATTAATTGTTACCAGTTTATTACATGATTTATGACTCTTTGTTTTCAAAATGTCTTATTTCCATTTGATAGATATTTTAAAAAACTTTACACGATGTATCATTTTGGTAATGTGATCATTGAAATATCTCCATAAGTATTTCACTTTCTTCTTTTTTCGGGTTTGCCAATATCCGGTTAGGTACTCAGCTCAAAAGCTAAGCGCTCACAGGCCCTGGATACCAATAATCCTACAGGTCCGTGTCAACTTAATAAAGGCTGTGATCGGTCAAGACAAAGTACTAATGCTCATGAATTGATTTAAATATAGTGACTGAAATAAAACAGAAACAATGCAGTTTCAAAAATCGGCGTGCAGTAGTCGGAAATCGATCCGAAGGATTAGGATTTGTTTGTTTGTTTGTTTGATGTTTTACGCCATTTTCAACACATGTAAGGTTATATATGACGGTCGAATTGTTTTGTGGTCGATGCAGATCACCCACTTTTCTTGGGTAGAACCTGTACGTTACACCTCTCGCCATCCATAAGAATCGACACTTCCTCACTAACAAGTCGAGCTCCCAGTGGGATTCGAACCCGCAGAGGTGAGAGGCGAGCGAAGGTTTACAACGCAACGTCGTTAACCATTCGGCCACGGAGACGCTTATAGGATTTAATATAAAACCAAAGATACGTCATATGCCAATGCTATTCAAACTTCTTTTTTTGAAATTTTATTAATACATGCAATTCAGTCTCCCCCACAAGATACAAAATCAGCTCCTATAGGAGCCAGAGATAAAATCATGATACAGTTACAAACTCACCAGGTAGCAGCCTTTTAATGACCCCTAACAAATTAACTGCAATAAAAGTAGCCAGTGCTAATGTGGAACAGCTGGCATATCTGAGAGGCTCATTCTGCAGCAGAACAATAAGATCGAGTATAAATGGACACTATCATGAAATAAAACAATGTACTTGATGAAAATTCAGTTTATTTTATATATAGTGTTACTAGCATAGACTTATTTAATACAAATGGAAATTGTATCAGTTGCTGTAAAATGAGAAAAATATTGTTTTACTTACTAATAGTATACAACAACTTAGATTGCATTTTTAATAATTGTATTTTGCTGTCAAATCTTTGACAGTTCTCAGTAATTATAACATTATCAAAAATAAGTACCCTTTGTAGTAATATAGTATAAATCTATTGATGTACATAATGTGCATGCATATTTAGAAACCCTCATTATCACATCAATATATATACTTAAAACCCTCATTTCACCACATCAATATATATAACCCTCACTTAACCACATCAATATATATAACCCTCACTTAACCACATCAATATATATAACCCTCACTTAACCACATCAATATATATAACCCTCACTTAACCACATCAATATATATAACCCTCACTTAACCACATCAATATATATAACCCTCACTTAACCACATCAATATATATAACCCTCACTTAACCACATCAATATATATAACCCTCACTTAACCACATCAATATATATAACCCTCATTTCACCACATCAATATATATAACCCTCATTTCACCACATCAATATATATAACCCTCATTTCACCACATCAATATATATAATCCTCATTTCACCACGTCAATATATATAACTCTCACTTAACCACATCAATATATACAACCCTCATTTAACCACATCAATATAATTATATACTCGAGGGCTTAAAAACACCATCAGAAACAACAGATTATATCAACGTTTAAAGGGACACACGGCAATCTTTTTTTTTTAAACTCGCGGTGTCCCATTAGTTTTTCTACATTACTTGCATTTGTTCAATTATTAATATTAATTATGAGAAGAGTATCTGTTTTCAAAGAGTGTCAGCATGCCTGTAATGTCATAGATGTCCAGTCGCCCTCTTGGCTTTATAACATCTTTTAACTTGTTGTCAGAATGTAACTATTTACCTCAGATCTCTGGTTTCATAATCAAGTCTCAGTATCATCTCATAACACACTCAACTCATTGGATGCTTATCAATCAGCAGTAATAAAACATGGCTGGGCAATGCTGCCCAGGCAATTTATCATGGTCATTAACAAGTGTTTATCTGGACGACCTGCTGGGGGAATAACAGTACTGGTAATGTTTATGATAGCAATGAATTTCTGGGTTTTTTGGTCTGATCTGTACCTTGTACGTAGGACTGAATTGGAAAAGATGCACCTTTAGCTTGAAAGAGCTTGGTTTTTACATAAGTTTGTTTTCTACATACGTTTCATATTTGGAAATCATTATTTAACGAATATTGTATGGTGCTGAGGTCGATATGCAACTTTATGGACCGGATGACGTCACATTAAACAAAGAGTGGAATATGCAAATGAGGTATAATATTAATAATTATTTGAATAGTTCAAAGCAAAGTGTTTTGCATATGTCATATAGATTAAATTGCACCTATCGTACATTTAAAGCTAAGGTAGAACAACGAATTGAATTTGAAATCTCTATATTTTATTTAATTCTTTGCAAGCAGATTTGAAGTTAAAATGATACTGGATTGATAAATCGAAGTGATACATTTGATGCGTGTTAACCACTTCAAGATTGCCGTGTGTCCCTTCAAACAACAGTGCTAGTGAAGTGGCTAAGGATATTAAAGGTCCCTGTATTGAATCCCGCAACTGAGTCACATTACTTTGATTGTTTGAAAAAACCATTTTATGAACTAATAATATATATTATATGTGTACAAGTATACAACTGTTAAAGTGGTTATTGCACTATTCTCAGACAAGTTGTATTTTAAAAATGCTCTAAAAACTTATCAAAGAGTGAAAGAATTGTCAAACTACCTTAACAAATAAATGAGCTATTAACAATTACAAAGAAGCACAAAGAAGGAGGCCATCTTAGAATGATGATCGCATCAAGTTCTTGAGCCCATAACCATATATGATAAATATCATTTAAAGCAAATACAATTGCTGCAAATATATGCGAAATCATAAAATGAGCATATATTTTACACTGCCGATTGTACTTCCTCTAAATGACATTCATCCATATGACATAATTGATAAAAGAGATGACGTCATTATTCCAAGATGGCAGAATCCATTTATGTTTCTTTCCAAATGTTGTCCTGTATTTGTTTTGATATTTTAATAATTGTTTCACCCTTTTCCTAGTTTTGTAGAACTCTTTTAATAAAAATTGTTTGAGAAAAGTGCAAAGTCCTTTTTAAGTGTTGGGCTCTATCGGTACTTTTAAGTGTTGGGCTCTATCGGTACTGTACCTTTAACTTCAGGCACCACTGTATATCGTATTTTCATGCCATTCCTCGCGTGCACAAGGTTATGACAATGCAACAGCCATGTGCCCGGGTTTTTAAACACCGTAACCACGGTTTTATAATTACCCGGGTAAATTTCAGTAACGTCCCGCAACGTAGAGATCTTACCCATGTTTAATATAAGGTTGCCATGGAAATGTACTGTGTGTATACCTTGGTGACCACCCTGAGAAGAGAGGTACCAAGCGACGGGCTCGCCTTGTCTCAAAACGAACCCCCAAAGGTTTCCATATATCCGTCCATTGATTGTAGCGTACATGTTACTTGATCTGTATTTTTCTCTATCGGTCTCGGAAATTGATGTCATACTTTTCATAGGAATACCATCTTTATGTCCTTGCATGAATGAGCCTAAACCATGGCCAATGTCGTTATTTCCTTCTTCCAGTTCAGAAGGAAAAGGCACTGGAGCTCGAAGTTTGTTTATCGCGTAAAAATGACTTTGCCATTCATGAAATGTTACGAAAGACAGTGCTCTTTCTCTCAAACCATCGGACCTTCTGTTCGTAGATGGATCCAGCACGCCTGGCCGACAAATCACAAGAGGTCCGAACAATCCACTTTCTATGTCTTTGCTGACATGCGCCTGTGATGTATATGTATAACCGACACACGCTGGCCCGTGTTTCTCTGGTGCCGATCGCTGTGGAACGTAGAACCTATACAGTACAGTTGTTCCGGGCTGCGTTTGCTTCCCGACAGCGCCATCTGCTGGCACTATATTTCTTGGACTAAATGAAACTGGAAACTTTAGGTCGTTTTTCAGGACAATTTCTATGATGTCACCTACACCTGCTCGTACGAACGGGCCGAGCAATCCCAGATGAATATCCTCTTGATCCGCTTTACGGAAAAAGGAGAAAGAATCGTCGATGAATTCTCTGAAGACGGATTTGGTGTAGCGAGAACCAATGAAAGGACCGTCATTTCGAACACCATCGAAATCCGAGCTGCAAAGTTAAACAGAATATGCTTATTAAGCGTAAAAGGAAACAGTCGACCCATGTTTTCCCGGAAGTCGTATAACTTATGGAATTGCCAATCAAATTAACAGAATATAATAACTAACTTGAATTCTAATAACTTAAATATCATGTAAACTAATGCACTAATATGTTTTGTCTCCCATGTAAACTGCGCTTATGCCTAACGGCCAACTGGTTTATGTATAGTGCATGTAGTATGTATATAACACTCTGATGTAACTGTTGTATAACTTCATACCGAAGGGTAACTATCAAAATGGGGACATTGGGTGGTGACATCGGGTGATTTAAAGCAAAGTATACACTTATACTCAACACAAAGTCTGTATCATATCTGCTAAAGTTGAACATAAACATATTGAGACTTTATACTTCCCATTAATCCAGCTTTCTGTGCATTATTATTGTTCGCTGTTTCCGTTCCGTGTCACTTTTTTTTGTGTAAAAATGTTCACCTTAAAAGCGGGTATTAATAGGCCTGTATTGCCATGACTGCGTATTGTTATGTAAATATGTTTGTTTTTTCATTTTGTTGAAAGTCGAATATATTTAAAAAACATGATATAAATCATCTAATGTTACTAATTCATTTATTGGCGTTTGTTCAACAACAACAACATTAACAACATTAGCAACAACAACAACAACAACAAAAACAACAACAAAAAAAACAGCTAACCTTTCCGGATGGTCGAGTCTCTGCATTCTCGTTTGGTCAGTCAACGTTGGACAGTAATCCCATTCTATCGCCATAGCTCCGATGTAATACCTTTTAACCAGACCTTTTGGCGTCGGCAACGGTCCGGTAGGAATAGTCATAATGCCATGCTTTTGATCACATGCCAGGACGTTGTAGTAGGCAAACATACCGTTACGTTTGTTATCTTGATTTTGTGTGTAGAGTTTTAGACGATGACCTGTGGAAAAAGTTGATGTTTATTCACCTATGCTTCGGGTAAACAAGACAAAATATTTATACGACATACTATCCCAGTTTCTGTTTTTTCTGTTCCAGATTTGGGAATCGAACCCGAATCGCTAGATATAACACAGACGTTTATATATGGTGTCGGACTGGAATGTTTTTGCTTCCGGTGTTGTTTCCCTCGAAAGAAGTGCCTTAAAACAATATTTCCAACAAAAGGAAAATCATGGCTGAATGACATTGTTTGTTTTAAAAGAAACTAAATATTAATGTTATTTATCTCTAATGTAAAATGGTAAAATGCATTTATCTGGATCATTTTCCATGTGAATTTTATTTAGGAGAATAGCAGAAAAATAAATATATAAACCCAGGGCAATTGAGTAGAACCGCCAGACGTTCCGCAAGCCAGCTGGATAGCTTCCTCATACAGATTTCTGACACTCGGCCAATGACTGTAATGAGGTAGTAACATGCATATAAGGCTAACAAACTTCATCTATACGAACCTCCAAAGTCCGGAACCATGGTTACCGTTTGTCCCATTCCTTGAAACACGTTAGCCGTATCGACCATTTTACCGTCTAGAACAAAGTTGTTGCCGTCAAATGTAAACTCGTGCAGGCCTTCATCGTCACCGAAACCATACATATGCCACGTGACTCTGTCGCCAAGACACATGGTGAAGTCGCCCAGGGTACCAAATGAACGGCCGTTAATGGCTAGGAATATATGAAAATAATGATAATTAACTTCGTCGTCGCAGTCGTATATATTAGCCTGTAATTGTCTCACTAAATAGAAAGAATTCGTGTCCTTAACGGCATATAATATTCACACTTTTAGCATTTCTCAAATATCCGAGATGTTATAGGTGAGATATCTTAAAGTATATATCTTACTTAAAAGCTACACAACCCCGATACAATAATACCTATTTAACACTTACCCTGTCGTTCAGACGGAAACTGACATCTTTCATATAAATATAAACGTTTTTATTTCAAAATTTCCACATGTAAGCGTAAGACGTCATGAAGCGTATAAAACGATAACGAATTATTCAGTTTTGCATTTATCGTTTTCATCTTCATAGAATTGGCGGTTAAATATTCAGAAGTTCAGCGGGAAGAATCTTTGATTTTAAAGCTTGAATAAAATATTTTCTGTAGATTTTGAAATCTGATATTTTGAAATCTGATCAATCTGATTTTTAATGTTCAATTTTCCCCCTGAAAATATATATTTTAGGAGGGTGGCCCCGACCCGTACCCAAAAACATTGGGGTGAGGAGCTACACCTGTGTGTATAAAACTAGTATAGTTATAGTGTAATTATTGAACATCGTTTGGTTTTCCTGTCAGAAAAGTGATACACTCTTGATAGCACTTTTTTATATGGAACCTCCCTCTCTCCCTCCCTTCAATATTTCAGTTTATTCATAAATTAAGATCAATTTATTAAAAGAAAATTTTGATTTATAAACTACTAATATGTGCATGCATAACTTCAAATACTATATATCCATCTTTACGATTAGACATGATCCTTGGTTGGGGGCCCCTCTACCCTTATTCCAATTTTGATTAACAATGTCGCCCTTGTGTTTTGTGTTAATGTACAGTACACACACAGAGACAACCTAACACTCGAGGATTATTTGATTGTGTAATAGTTTCTTTGATGCAACAGGATAGTTGGAAAGTGTCTTTTTTAAAAGGCCGCTACGTTTATAAGGTTGTTTTGAGTAATCTTTAACTTTCTTTTCCATTTCTAATGACTTGTATTTCCTATTAGGTAGATAGAAAGATATATATATTTATTGATTTAAACTTTTACAGTTTCTCATCATTACATACATAATTTGTAATACATAATTATAATCACAAAATGTCTACACACACACACACACACACACACACACACACACACTTATAGTTCAATTTTTAATGCATATACTCCTTAATTAATCATAGATCATATCAATCACACATTTTAATCAATATCCAAAGATATAAAAATTATGTATAAAATAACAATTTATGTGAGGATGTACTTGAATATGTTTTAAAAAATAATATTTGGAATAGAAAAGTTCTTTCTTCTTTGAAGATTGTAGCAGTGATACAAATTTAAACATATTTGTCCTTTGTTTGTTATATTTTCTGATATATTTCTTTCTAATATCATTATAACCTGTACAAATTAAAACAAAGTGAAATTTGTCTTCAATTTCAGTTGAATTACATATTTGACAAACTCTTTCATTTCTTTTAATCCTATGTCTTGCATAATGACCTGTCTGAATTCTTAAGCTATGTGAAAATAAACGTTATTTAGTAAAAAATACTTCGTAATCCTTTTGTAGATAAAATATTCAGATAATTCTCATTCAAAATTATCTTTAAAATGTCTATACAAACTTAACAATACTCTATTTTCTTGTAGATCAGTGTTCCATTTTTGAATAAAGCAATCCACCGACCTCTGCTAAAAGCTAAATACAAAATGCTGATGGTTCACCCTTAAAGGATCGTACCATATATGCATAAGGCCATAACAATTAAGCAGAGATTTTACATTGGATAACCAATTGTTTAAACCACTTAAAATTATATTTTCTGTTGTAACTAATTTCAATCAATATCTAACTATTCTAGTATATTTGTAATAACTAATGAATAACGCCCCAATGCACCGTTATACACCAGCATTACTCGTTAGTTTTACTCCTAGAATGTTTTTACAAAACTTGAGAGGATTTCTCTCTATCTCCTTCGATATTTTGAAACTCCACACTTCACAGCCGTAATTGAGTATTGATGAGACAAAAGCATCAAATAATTGAAGGGTCTTTAAACCACCGCGGCCTTTTTTGCCAAGGCGGTAGCCTTATTGTCAACCCTTTTGTGTTTGTGATGTCTTATTTTTGCCTTTTATTCATCTTTAAATTTGTTCTTTGCTTCTGTGTGTGTTTGTGGTTAACTGTCGTCCTTGAATGCTGCTTTTCCTGTTATATCTATATATCTTATTTGATTTTAGTCTCACCAGTGGTCAAATGTCGTCTGCTAAAATTCGCTTTTAGACTCGAAAGATTAGCAGTCGTCGATTCACAATGTACCTGAAGCGTCTCATACTGTACCGCCTTATCTCATTAATATTCAGTGGATTTATGTTGTGCATATGAGAAGGTGAAACAGGATGCGAGTAAAACTCTCCCAATTTTTTTTTCTCCGCCTTAATTTTGGCGCCTTCTTTTCCCGCCTAGATTTTTTTTATCCGCTTTAAAATTAGTTGCATTTTTTAAAATATTGGCGCCTTTTTTAAATCATAATTTCCACCGCCATTTTATTTATAAGTTTATTTTGCGCGTGATTAAACGTGCCTACATATATATGAAAAAAACTGTTTTACTAAGTGAATCATTGCAGAATTTGCTTTTGGTGAGAATGGATAGAGTCCAAATAGAGTAAATCTTGAATAGTTATTACTTAAATTCGAAAAATGCAGGAGCTTTTTCGGGTTCGCAAAAGCATTTCAGAGCGCTAAGTAATAACAGGGGTTGTATATAGAAAAATACCAGAAACACTCCATTCACTGCTTGCAGATAAAGCTATATATCTGTACACGTAGGTCTTTTTGATGAATCATATTTTGCTCTGACATCATTTTTGAAACCAAATTATGCAAAT
Organism: Cyrtodaria siliqua; assembly: GCA_037043455.1. NCBI lineage: Eukaryota > Metazoa > Mollusca > Bivalvia > Adapedonta > Hiatellidae > Cyrtodaria > Cyrtodaria siliqua. The sequence continues at coordinate 278,271 of JAWPHD010000307.1, read as the reverse complement.
ATAAATCAAAAAGGGACATTTATATAAGGAAGATATTGATTAATCGCATTATAAAAAGAATGATTTATATAAATGAAACAGCACGTTTACGCTTTAACCATTTGGAAGGAATAATTAACTTTCTTTCGAAAAGCTGTCTACTAGTTTATGTACATATATTTGATTCATGGAATTTCTTCCTACGCACTTATGAGACCTACAAAATGAGTTATTGATATGATGACCCAAATAAAATACGCTGGCATACTAATAAAATACTTCTTTTAAAAACAAATTTAAAAAGAATGCTGAACAAGCTATTATCTATTTAATTGCATGTTCAGCGTTCTTAAGATAGCCTTTGAGAGTATGTTTTATGTGTGTTTATACATTAATTGATTTGTTTCCATTCGAATTTTTATGGAATTGCTTCATATGCATTTTATTGAATTGTTTCCGCTCACATAAACATTAGTCATTAGAAAGCATTGCAAATATTGTCGTTGTTTTTTTAATTATTATTAGGTGTTTGTGCCTGTAACATAGCTAGCTACACACGATTAAACTGCTATATCGCATTTGCAGACATATCACAATTAGTATATGCCTCATTTCTAGAACACTATTGCTGACCACAAAACTGTAGTGATTTTAGATTACGCACAACCTATATTTTCAGAGGACACAACATGATAACCTACTATTTTTGTTCATGATGTCGAAAACTGCTATATCACTAATTTTATTTTGTATGTGTTGGATCTGGGTTAAAACATTTTTGAAAAATTAATTGAAAAATTAATAAAAGTAAAAGGAACACGAGTAAAAAGCAACACACCCTACCCACGTCTGCCACGTCTTGAATCACATCTGAAGTCTTACGATGACATAAACTGATAACCTGAATCCAGTTCTTTTGTGTATGAAATTATTTTTTTTCAAGTGCAGATCTACGCAAAATTTACTTTTAATTTTACTTAAACGAATGAAGAAAAGCCGCCCTTCATCTCACTTTCTTCACCTCACCTGAAAGTTTCAAAGACTTGAGAAAGATTATTTAAGAAATAAAACATTTCCAGCGGGTTTATATTGTCCTATATCAATACCTGGTGGGCGGGACTTGAAGTTCATCGAAACTAATGGCCGCAGGATTGCGGTTTCGATGTGTTTCAAGTCACAAACACCAGGTTTTGATTTCGCACAATATAAACCCGCTGGAAATATTTTATTTCTTATCTAACACGGAGTTATATGTATCTTGAAACACATTTTGTCGAGAGATTTCACAAAATGCAAACAAATTCTCACAACTTACATTTTATGCCTATCTCTCAACATCAAACGAGAAGATACAGCTTCATTCTATTTCAATGTGTTGTCGCTTAAAAAAAAACGCATTTCAATCGTGCGTTGTTGTTTTGCATCTGATGTTTAAAATTACGTCTCCGGCGTTAAGGTGTTTTCTGGCGTTTAAAATGACGTCTTAACGGTTGACGTACATGACGTCAGAGGTTTATATAGCTTTTTTTAGACCACCCCAATAACCAATCAATATTGAGTATTTTAATAAATGATGTTAAATAAAAAGTTCGTGCTACCCATATTGAGAACCTATTTCTGCGTTTCACACTATAACAAACTAGCATACATATAATAAACTATGGCCGATCAGGTTATGAATAAGTTCCTAGACTGTAGTAGAATAGAAACATGGGGACCAAAAACCCTCCCAGAGTGATTTTTATCTCCGTCATTAAGTTTTCGCGCGTTTTTTCCCCCGCCCATTTTAGCTTTCGAGTATTTTTTGAACTCGTTTAAACCTGTGAGCGCGTTCAAAGATTGTAGTAGAATTGAAACATGGGGACCATCTCCCGCCATTAAGTTTTCGCGCGTTTTTTCCCCGCTCATTTTAGCTTTCGTGCGTTTTTTTAACACGTTTAAACATGTGAGCGCTTTTTTCATCAACTCATTTAATAGAGCGTTCATTTTATTCAGCTGCCAAAGCCAGCTGATCCGTATATAGGTTTTTTATATGTCTATGGTTAACGATTGTAAATCATGTAGCTGATCATACGCATGCATTACAACTTAATTCCTAGAGAACTAGTCGGAAAATATTGACCTGCATAAACACATATTTTGCAACGTTAAAAGGTTACCGTTTCACTTGCCGAAAAACCGTTTCCGTAAATCAGTCTACTGATGTGTACCATACAGTAATTATTATTATATGTATATTAGCGACGAAAAGTTCACTAGCCTCTATACCGCAGTTGATTGAGGCGTCGTGTTAGTGCCGGGGAAGGTAGGGTTCGAGCCTACAGATTTCCTTTCCTTTTGTGTTATCACTATTATGGTTTTCATTATTACAAATGGTAAGGTAACAACAGTTCCTTTACATTTTTCATTTTGATAACGCAATCTTATAATTACACATGGTAACAGTGAACAGTTCATATGTGCTGTAATGCACACGCTTACGCATATGCATTCCTTAGTAGGTCTAACATGTGAACAGTTGTATTTCCGTGCTGATGTACACGTACTTTTAGCACGTCGTGTTACAAGGGTGAATTGTAATCAATATGTAAGGCATGTGATATGATGGCAAGGTATTTCAACAGTAAGAAGACAGGTGATTCAAAATGTTTGGAAGGAAGAACTGATGGTAAAAATCGGGAAGAATGTGTCTGGTAAGAAAAATACGGTCGTGGCGTGTTTATGTCACGGTGACAACATTGTTTAATTCAATATTGTTTTAACACCCGTGACTTGATCTATTAGTATGTTAACTATTTGTCTCTCGGCAGCTATTTACGCTTGCGTAATACATTGCTTGTTAACGCTGACATAGACACATTTTCACACGCTGGTACTTTACTGTTGTAAACAAATTAGTGATTCACTCCAAATATTATAGTTTGACATATTAACTTATATGCACTCGTATACGTGGAGGAAATAAAGAATAATTATGACTTATGCAGAATACAAAGACACGCTACATTCCATTCATGAACATATTATATCTGATATCATGATAAACTAGTTAATACGATGAATACTGCCGAATGCGGTTTATATTACTTGTTAGAGGGACATATGGCAATCTTGATTTGTTGTAAACTCGTGGCGTCCCGTTAGTTTTTCATCATAGATTGTAAACAGTATATAGAACTTTCTTTTTCTTCATATTACTAACTGTTGATTATATTTCATCAATATTAATTATATTCAACCCTATGGTAGAATAACGAGGAACAATTGCACACTCAACATTGTGTTTAAATATATGCAAGCAGGTTTAAAGTGAGAATGATACTGGATAAATACAAAGAGACGCTTATTTTAATACTAGATAAAAAACCACTCCAGATTGCATTGTATCCCTTTAACCACAAGTTGATGTCTAGTATCTAGATCTAGTACGTTTTATATTATGATGAATATATAATGAATTTGAATTAAGTAGTTTAAATGTCATCTGTTTCCTTATGAAGGACTGATACTGAACAATGTATAAAAGCGTTACCTTAATGTACTGTGGTAAAGACATGTACAGACGTTTTTTGATGTTTTAAATAGCGATTGAATTGAGTTTACGACGCACCATCACAAACGTTTTTTACGATGTTCCAACACAGTTTTATATGGTGTCTACAAGAACAAACACGTATGCTATTGTTTGATGACTACTCTATGAACTTGTTGTACCTTTAAAACAAATCATGATTTTAACGACTTTGCTTTTTCCGTCATCCAGTCGTTTTATGTGACACCACTCAATACATGTAGAATATGGCTTATTTGAAGCGTGCTAGATTTTTGTAACATACACCATTATTCCAGTGACGGTTATTTAATTACATCTCACTGAATACAATATTTTACCCCATATGTTATCAATTGATACACAAGCATGGCAACGTCCCAATTGGGGTTATGACTTAAGACATACAAATGAGATCGTTTAAACAGACTCATCACATCAACACATTTTAAACCTGAAGTTAATTATATTTACCCTGAAGAAGGTACATATGACACAACTTTACCAAGGCGGTAGCCCTATTGTCAACCCTTTGTTGTTTGTGATATATTTTTTTTGTATTTTATCCATCTTTGAAGTTGTTCTTTGTTTCTGTGTGTGTTTGTTGTTGACTGTCGTCCTTGAATGCTACTTTTCCTGTTCGATTTTTATATAGATCTATATTTACTGTACTTGTCGTTTAATGAATGAAAAAGTACTAAGCTAAGCAGTGTGATTAATTGTGGGTGTATGCCATTATAACCCGCTATTCAAATGTATTGTAAGTGTTCCGATTTCGTATGTCTTTGCTCTGTGAAAATTGACTACTCAAAAATTTGGTTAGTTAGCATCTTTAGCGCTATAAGATATTTTAATACAGCTTGTAGTATAACTATTATGTTTAAACATGAGTAACTGAGTAAATGTGCATGTTTATGTGTACATATGATTGATTCATGCATTCTGTAAATAAATGAAGGAAATATAGATTACTACTACTACTGCTACTCCTGCTGCTACTGCTACTACTACTGCTGCTGCTGCTGCTGCTGCTAGTACTACTACTACTACTACTACTACTACTACAACTTTCAGACCCTTGTACTATAATTGATCCATATAACATATATATGTTGTTTATATGATATTGTTTTGTCGAAAAACTGTCATTTGGAAAGTATTGTATTATTCATAACGAGTACAGTAAATCCCAGAATGGTTTTATTTTCTTTCAATGTCAACGGCGTGAGTCTTAATATGGACAATATTTTAACAGGAATAAAGCCTATAAATCGATGCTGTATTATCAGTTAATGTGCATTGCTCACTTTGTAACTTTAACGGAAAAGGTCGATGAATGAGAAGGCTAGGATGAGGTTATTATAGGCTATGAGGAGGTGCCTTGAGTAGGTGAAAAGGGAGTTCTCCTCAATACAAGGACTGCGCTCAAGAGGGTCATCCAAAGGCAAGCACCAAAGCATTGAAATAGCTTCAGACGTAGAATGGTGTATTTATATATACACGAGCATCTCTGTGTTTTACTTAAATGGTCTATTAATACTGCCTTGCTGGTTAGAGAATAGCTCATGGGGGTATTTCTTTATTTACACTGTCCCGTTTAATTGGGATGACAGTAGGGTAAGTGTAAGGGGCACCCTAGAACCTGGTTTAAACTTCCAGTGGCCTTTTTGCCACTGACCTTTCCAAGGCGGTAGCCCTAATATCTCAACCTGACTTCTATGGTGATGTGATTTATAAACTTCGTAAGATTCTTGGTCATGATCACTTTCATACTATCTTTGTTAAACTAGTTTATCAAAAGAGGTTATGACCCTATCATTTTGCAACGGACCCTTTTACAGTTCGCCACTAAGCTTTCCTCTTTAATTGTACGATGACCGAACAGGCTGTAGACCCTATGATGACGCCTACCTAAAGCCGAATGGGACGGTGGCTATTGATGTTTGTCTATGATCTTTCTTGTGGAGCCCTTAATGGTTTATTCTCTTGTTGCTCTGGCTTCTGCCAAGTCAGTGAGTACATTCATTGTGGCTTTCTGGCTTTCTAGGCTATTGTTTATTTGTATTATATTACCGCGAGCATGTTTGTGTTTTACTTAAATTGCCTATTGGTGTTGCCTTGTTGGTTAGAGATTAGATCATGGCGGGGATTTCTTTATTTACACTGTCCAGTTTTAATGGGATGACAGTAGGGTTTGGTGCACCCAAGAACCGGTTTAAACCCCCAGTGGATTTGGTTGCCACTGACCGTTCCAAGGCGGTAGCCCTATTGTCAACCCTTTTGTGTTTGTGATGTCGTTTGCATTTTGTATTACTTTTGCTTTCTCGTTTGTCTGTTAGCGTGTTTGTTTTTGTGTTTTGTGGTTGACTGTAGTCCTTGAATGCGTGTTTTGCGTGTTTTGGGGTTTACTGTGTTCTGTGAAAGCTGCAGTTCCTGTTCGATTTTTATACTTATTTCTAAAGAATGCGCACTATTTTACTGAACTTCAGGCTCTGTTCGACAGTCAAGAAGTTAGGACGTTTTAAAGAAAATATGGATTTATTCAAAAGGCCTACAAAATCGGTGAGAAGGAAATTAAAAACGCGCATATCTCGCGAAAATAGAGCACCACAGTCCGAAATGTATATCAGAATGGTCCTCCCAGCTGAGCAGGCGACAGCCATAAACAAGAGTATGCTAGAATGTCAGAATAAATATAATCACGTTAATCGACCTGAAATTACAGCGAATGAAAGAAGCTCAGGAAAATCGTAAGAGGAAACATTCTAGGCAGGAGTCAGCCCCTGGGAAGAAGAATAGTAAGAAAACCAGAGGAGAAGCGCCGTATATCGGGAAGCGCAAGAAGACCAATCTGACATCTAGCGAGCATGAAAACGGTATCGCTGCCATTGGACCAATATTGAAGTAACTGCGTAGCAACCCCTCCTCATTTGTGTAAAATTTGTCAACTGCGATGTTTCAGTGTTGTTTTAAGAATTGTGGCAGACACGACAATATGTTACGACATAAAATATCTGTGCATTCTGATGAAGAATCGGAAGATGCTATGTCAGACATTTCAGAACATGAGGAGAGTTTTGGCTCTCTCGATGCCGACGAACCCGAAGACTCTGATGAAAACGAGTCTGAAGATTCTGATGAAAACGAGTCTGAAGATTCTGAAGGTTTTGATCATTGGCAAGCTATTGCACGGTGGGGAATCAAAGGCACCATAACGCTATTGTTATGCGTTAAAATTATCACCGTGCATTTTCCGTTACGGTGCCCAGCGCAGAAATTGTCGTCAAAAGGTAAGTGTGAAATTGTGTGTTTTTTTATCAAGACGTTTTATGTCCAATTCTCCAAAATCGGGGAATGTCATTCCGGACAAATATGTCCAACCTTTGTTTTGAAAGCAAAATAATTGAAAAAATGCCAAAATCTAATCGTGTAGAGCGTTTGGACTTTGCAAGAGTTTATTGTTGAGTTGTCAAAATCAGAATTTTGTGACCATTCTTCAACGATCTGCAGGTCTACGCTAATATTTGACCTTCATACAACTGTGTAATGGACAAACGGATGCTCTGGTACAAAAAAATGAATATTATATGTCATATAAAATTTATAAACCCATTTTTTGAAACGTCGTGGTGCCCAGGTCGAGACTATGGTGCCAAGGTCGCGACATGGTGAAACACAATTTCACACTCACCTTTTGACGACAATTTCTGCGCTGGGCACCGTAACGGAAAATGCACGGTGACAATTTTAACGCATAACAATAGCGTTATGGTACCTTTGATTCCCCACCGTGTATTGTAGACGAGGCATTCGAAAAGTGCCACCGCAAATACCTAAATGAAGAAGAAAAGCTAACGGAGGATGATGACATGAATGAAAGTGAAACCCGAGGAAAGGTTTTCAAGAGTATGAAAAGCATCTACCGAAAAGCTATAATATCTTCGGAAGTAAGCTGATATGGTTCGATGAAAAAGGATCCTCCTTACAAAGTTATCAAAGAGACTGTCAGTCACCTGACAGACACGGAAAACTACGAGTCGGAGGAAGCCCTAAATACGGCATACTCAAACGGAGGTTTCTATGTGTTGAAATCCTTGACGACTACAAACTGCTGATCCTGAAGTGCCCGAAGAAACGGAACAGGAAGAAGTTTCTTTCTGAGATGGTAATAAAGAGGCATTACTGTCACACAAATGCGTATTCTGAGTCGATCTATGCAATGGAACGATCTCGGGTGTTTTTACACTTGAACTATTTGATAGCCTTGAGAAACGCGGATGCTCGTACTAGACTTCAACTACATCAACATATATCTCCGAGACAAGTCGACCAAATCGTTGAAATAATAAAGAAAATAGCGAGAAGATCTATCGATCTCTTACGTAGGTACGTTCCTACGTTTGAAAGTAAAACGGATCGAGTGAATCGACGGAGGAAAAATACATTATTAGAAAGATATAATTCACTATTGCCGCGAGTGCTTAGAGAAGTGTATACTGTGCAAACCATAATGGACGAAATAAGAGAAACTGGAGAGGAATAATAACAGTTGCATTAATCAGGAGAATAGAGCTTATCAACATTTTGGAGCACTGTAAATAACTGGTGCATACATAGTGATATAAAAGGAATTTGAAACAAAGGCGAATACATGTTAGAACCAGTATATTTAAACTTTCATGGAGGAACAAGTATTTTTTATACTTTCAGAAAAACATGCTGAAGCTTCATAATATGTTTATTCTATGATTAAAACATTTATATGTTTATCTATCTATGTTATTTCTCCGAACAAACGTTTGACAGGTATGATATGTGGGTTGCTCTTTTTTTCCTTATCTTAATACCCTCATTTCCTCTCCTCATGCCCTCATTCCAACTCCTCATTCCTTCATTTCCACTCCTCATGCCCTCATTTATACTCCTCATACCCTCATTTCCACGCCTCGTGCCCTCATTTTCATTCCTCACTGGAGGTGAGGAGCGATCGATACCTTGATGATACTATTTTTAACAAAAACACACATTTGAAAAGGGGGTTATAATGATGTACACCCAACAATAAATCACAGTAAATGAATTAAGTACTGCTTCATTCATTAACATTTTTCAAGCAGATCAGTTTCTATCTGTAAAACATGTTATTACGTCTAAGCAAGTTTCAACATAACGTCTAAACACGCTTCAACATGGAACACCATCACGACAAAGTTTTGACAAACATGATATGTGAAATAGATAATACAACAACTAGTTTGCAAAACGTAATAGATCTTGCAAAAAAAGAAATTCTAGAGATGAGAAATCTTTCGATCTAAGATAGAATCTGCATTGGAAGAGGTTAATAAAAAGCCCGAATCACTAATTTGTTTAGTAAAGTATCAGCGAGTAAAAATGTGTCTCTATCAGCTTTAATAAAAACGAACGCTCAATCAAATGAGTGGACGAAAAATGAGCGGGGAAAAAACGTGGCGGGAGGCTTTTGTCTCCGTATACTTCTATACAATCTAGGAACTTATTCATAACCTGATCGGCCATAGTTTATAATATGTAAGCTAGTTTGTTATAGTGTGAAACTCAGAAATAGGTTCTCAATATGGGTATCGCGAACTTTTTATAATATTTCTCAAGACTTTGAAACTTTCAGGTGAGGTGAAGAAAGTGAGATAAAGGGCGGCTTTTTTCATTCGTTTAAGTAAAATTAAAAAGTAAATTTTGCGCAGATCTGCGCTTGAAAAAAAATAATTCATACACAAAAGAACTGGATTCAGGTTATCAGACTCCAGATGTGATTCAAGACGTGGCAGACGTGGGTAGGGTGTGTTACTTTTGACTTTTATTAATTTTTCAATTAATTTTTCAAAAATATATTAATCCAGATCCAACACATACAAATATAAAATCAGCGATATAGCAGTTTTCAACATCATGAACAAAAATAGTTGTTTATCATGTTGTGCCCTCTACAAATATAGATTATCATGGTGCGTAATCTAAAATCACTACAGTTTTGTGGTCAGCAATTTTGTTCTAGAAATGAGGCATATAGTAATTGTGATATGTCTGCAAATGCGATATAGCAGTTTAATCGTGTGTAGCTAGCTATGTTACAGGCACAAACACCTATTAAAAACAACGGCAATAGTTGCAATGCTTTCTAATAACTAATGTTTATGTTAGCAGAAACAATTCAATAAAATGCAAATGAAGCAAATACACATATATATACAAATAAACACACATAACACATGCTCTCAAAGGCTATCTTAAGAACGCTGAACATGCAATTAAATAGATAATGGCTTGTTCAGCATTCTTTTTAAGTTTGTTTTTAAAAGAAATGTTACTGTCAGCGTATTTTATTTGGGTCATCATATCAATAACTCATTTTGTTGGTCTCATAAGTGCGTATGAAGAAATGCAATAAAGCAAATATATGTATACAAACTAGTTGACCGCTTTTCGAAATAAATTAATTATTCCTTTCAATGGTTAAAGCGTAAACGTGCTGTTTCATTTATATAAATAATTATTTTCATAATGCGATTAATATCGTAAACGTGCCGTTTCATTTATATAAATCATTCTTTTCATAATGCGATTAATATCGTCTTTATATAAATTATTTATGTCCTTTTTTTGATTTATATTTGCATAATTTGGTTTTAAAAATGATGTCAGAGCAAAATATGATTCATCAAAAAGACCTACGTGTACAGATATATATCTTTATCTGCATGCAGTGAATTGGGTGTTTCTGGTATTTTTCTATATTCAGCCCCTGTTATTACTTAGCGCTCTGAAACGCTTTTGCGAACCCGAAAAAGCTCCTGCATTTTTCGAATTAAAGTAATAACTCTTCAAGATTTTCTCTTTTTGGACTCTATCATACTATTCTCACCAAAAGCAATTTCTGCAATGCTCCACTTAGTATGGGAACAGTTTTTTCATATATATGTAGGCACGTATAATCACATGCAAAATAAACTTATAAATAAAATGGCGGCTACAAAAATGGCGGTGGAAATTATGATTTAAAAAAGGCGCCATTTTTTTAAAAAAAGTCACCTAATATTAAAGCGGATAAAAAAAAATCTGGGCGGAAAAAAAAGGCGCCAAAATTAAGGAGGAGAAATGTTGTATACATAAATATGAATCCACACGTATACAGTAATCACTTGGTACAACATGCATAATAACAGTTATATTTGTTCAGTACTAGCGTGCCTTTTATCGGGATTGTGTAGCTTTAAACCTTATAGTAATCCCATCAACAGTCTCTCAAAACTTTAATTTTTAAATCCAGTTCATCTGTAACCTAAAGTCAGAATATGTTTATTTTTAACCTTAACGGAGATGAAATTAAAACTTTGTGTCAAGAATTAGTGTATAATATAAGCATCAATTTTGCATTAATCACCGGATGTGCCAAGGTGTCCCTACTTGTTTACTGGATTAAACAGAACAGTGACATAAAAGGCAGAGTATTTTTATTAACGTAAGATGAAACATCAATCAAGTTTTCTGCCGAGTCATTTGACAACCTACCAACTTGTCGATATGTATCATCTTGTATATGCCAGGCATTCGATGCTAAACAATTTAAATGTATAGTTTTTAGTGACATATCAAGAGCTTTTGGTCGTGTTTGTTATAAAGGTATTTTATTTAAATTAAAGCAATATGGTATTGATGGTACGATTTTAGCATGGATATCAAAAAATATTTCAAGCCAGTCGCAAAGAGTCTATTTAGGAACTTCATCCTCAGCGTCAAAAACTGTAACTGTAATTGGAAATCTTTAAACCACGACTTACATATGATTACTGGGTGGTCAAGGCAATGGCTTGTCCAGCTTAATTAAAATAAAACAGAAGCAAGGTTCTTTTATTTATCTGAAGATGACCGTCGCCCAGTCCTACACCTTAATAACATCCAGCTGCCATTTGTTGATCACCATAGACATCTAGGTTTAACACTTATTCATAATGGACAATAGCACGAGCACATCAAACAAGTAGTTCCTTCCAACAAAGGTATTAGGATTAATGCGAATGCTTAATCAGATGTATTCATCCTACATATTTGACTATGCTTCCATTACATGGGGCGGCTGTACCTTATATAAAAAATATACTTTGGACAAATTACAATATGAAGCAGCCCGCAGAGTAACTGGACTAAATCGTTCTGTATGTATACATCGTGTATTAGATATCTCTATGCTTCATTTTTCTTCAATAGTTTCAAGTTTTTGTTTCTCACCACCTTTGCTCTAATTATAATATTATGTGTAAGTTATGTATATTTACAGAATATGTAATACAGAACGGAAGGGGGAAAGAAAATGAGTAAAGCATAACGTAAATACATCACTAAGTAGAAAATTATAAAAACTTATCCACGTATTCGACATATGTTCCATGTATACATTTTAATTCCTATAATATACTTGAAATAATCCAAAAGCAGACACAAATTATACATGTATACATATATAGAGGGCGTGTATCGGCAACAAATAGTATGTACAGTGAAATACATGCTCATGTGTTGACACGCGACAGGGCAAACATGTTTTTTGAAATAAGACACTTGAAGGGGATTGTAAAAGAAAATTAAAATCAATAGTCGGACATGAAGCGTAGCATTCAAAAGAGGCAGATCCACACACCTCCGGCCTCACCCCCAACATTTTCTTAAAAAATAATTTTCTCATTTTGAACTAACAACAATTACTTGTATATATAATCATTTAAAAGTACAATCCAATATATCTACTTACCCTTCAATAATAAGTACTAAAAAAGGGAGATCCTTTAAAAGTAGCAGACACAACCAGGAGAATAAACTATAGTATCGGTTTTATTGAGTCTGTTCATGAGAGGTAATGTAGGAAGCAATACACCTTACACCCCCAGCCCCTGATTAGGCGCTCTTCTACTTCAAATCCACATTTTTGTAGCAACTTTCCTCTAAACTTGCATTATTATACCTATCAAATGTTTCACTACAAAACTCCATATATTGTAGTACTGTATAACATTTTAGATTTAAAAAGACAACATGATTATAAAATAATTTGTGATAACAATTAAAATAGCTTTAGGATACTCGATTCTCTTACTGACCAGAATGACGTCTAAATTCTGTAAAGGAAGTTAGATATAGCCTGGCGGAGATTCCTTCATTTACAATGTCTCGTTTTAATTGTGATGACAATAGAGTAAGAGTGATGTTTGGAGCACCTTTGAACCTTGTTTAACTCCCAGCGTTGTGCCGCAAACCGTTCCAAGGCGTTACCCCTGCTGTCAACCCTTTTATGTTTGTTGTATCGCGAACTTTGCTTAACGATCTTTTAATCCTTTTATTGTTGTTTGTCTTGAATTCGTGTGGTTTTGACCATGTTTAGTTAATGCTACAATTCCTGTTCGACCTTTAGATCTACGTTAAATGAACGGATATGACTTGACACCCACGTTACAAAAAGACACCACTTGTTCGCCCTTTTATGTTTGTGGTGTCGCATACTTTGCTTCTAATTTTCAGTGTCTTTGTTGTTTGTTTTGTATGCGTGGCTTTGGTTGATTGTCCTCGGTGAATGCTACGTTTCCTTGTCGACTTTTATACCTATTTTATTTGTATCAGAAGGTCATGGATTCAATTTACAGGTAGCAGAACTCTTCAATTTTTAACATCCCTAACTAAATTCCATTTTGCTTATTTCGCCCATTGTTTTCTGGTTAAGGGAAAAGCATTTGTTAGACACTGGGACCATACGCCGCTTGCTGAGAAATGGTAAAAAAATCAGGGGCGTAGCTGACCTGAACTGCATACACAGGCATGAAAACTAGGAGGTCCAGTTTTTTTTTAAAATCTTAGCTATGCAATGGTGCGTTTTGGCGTATATCTGACAGAGCTATTGTGTTTTGTTTGAAGAAATAATGTTTTGACAAATTTGAGAAATAGCACTGGACAAAGTTTAATTACCTATACTGTAAAAAAAGAAGAAAATAAGAAACAAATGTTGACCCTTAATCCCCCACTCATTCTGGCTTCAGTTTTTATTACTTTTTGTGGAATTTTAATTTTTTTTCTTTTTTTAAATTGATGTATACGCCCGGGCCTATGTGGCCTAATAGTAGCTACGCCGATGAAAACACCACATCCCACTGAAGGTTCCAGGTTCATGTTCGGACATGTGCAGTGAAGCATTATAAAGCTTAAAAAAAGGAGTCAATTTTTCCAGCCATTTCAATATGCAAATTATAAAACACGTACCGGCCATTTGATTAGACGTAACGAACTGCGTGTCTCTTTTGAGCTCGTTGTATGCTTTGCCAGCTTGAGTGAAGAGGTGAATATTTTCATCAATGTACCAGGACCTGTTCTCGTCAATCACCATCCAGTTGACGAAGAATTCACGATTGTACAATATCTGAAAACAAATAAAGGAGAAACAACAAATTGAATATATGTGATGATTTACACAAAAACATGTGGACATAAAAAGCACAAACGTGAAATCATCAAATTTCAAATTTTTAACGCAATATTGTAGAAATAAATTATAACCCTGTTGATTTAAACATATTTCTTTTTACGTCGATCGCGAAGCAATTTCTTGCAACTTATATTAACTTATATTTTTTTTGTAAAACGCACGGCACCCCGTTATATGTTCTACTAAATTGAGTATTGAAAATTATTAATAATAATTATTTCATTAGTTCAAAGAAATATTTGTTACATAGTACTTATTTTTGATAATACAATAACAATATATTCAAACCTATGGTAAAAATTAAAGGGACAATTTTAAAAAAATCTCATTGTTATTACCTTTTATTTAATTACATATAGTTTTATTCAAAAACTCAAATATAGGCCGTAAGCCTTGTGAGGATACAAACCGTTATAACTAAAATGCCAGGGCCCGTATTCATAAAGCACTTAAGTAGAAAATATTACTTAAGTCAAAATTTAAGATTTTTAAATATGCTTATTAACCTCTTTGCGACGCTATGAAGCTTCTATTTTAAGATAATGATTTAGATGTGGGGTTTATTAATCCATAGCATTATTTAAAATGTAAAGAAAATGTATTAAAACGATAGAAATAGGTGTTTACAATTTTTATAAATTTTGATTTAAGTTAAGATATTGCTTAGAAGCTTTATGAATACGGGCCCTGGTAATACGAAATGACACGACATAAATATATTTACATTTTGGAGAAGATAATATAAATCATATAAATCATTTCTATAAACACATGCATTCATTATTTAATAAACTATAAACATACGCCTCTATGGTGGTTAAAGAATTCACATTTCATTTATATTGTTGTGTTTATGTTTTGAGTGTATTATGAAAATCATTTATATCTAGTTATAACAAGAAGAAGTATTGCTATGCAATACAATGTCCCCTACCGGTCATTGTGTGGTAATTAATTTTTTTGGAGGATTATTAATTCATTGGATAAAGTGACACATGAACATGTAAATGTAACGTAACACCAATGTAATGCGTTACTGCATTAGGTAGCTTGTTAAATTAGAAGCGTAAATTGCCCAATTAACTGTCTGAAAAATATGAGACTGAACATAACTGTTTAAGAATTACTGCACAGGATATAATGTGAATGTTCTCAATGTGGCATTGGCACATGGGATCCCCTCAACCCTCCCCTACCCCACCCCAACCAAAACCCGACCATTTTTTTTATATTTATTTTATTACATTTGTTTATTCCTACACCAAAACTATGGTGCATGCTGTCCACCTCAGTCCGCACTCCCCACCCATCCATCATCAAGTGGGGTTTGATGGCGGACGGGTGCGTTGTTAAATGATTGTTTTTGTATTTGTTCTTCGTAAATAACATTAGTCATCATTAATTTGTTTTGGTTGGTGTGTGTGTGGGTGTGGGGGTGGGTTTGGGTGTGTGACGGTGGGGGGGGGGGGGGTGTCAGCAGTTCGGAGGCCAAGGCCAGGTAGGGGCCCAATTTCGTATACATGAAATGTGCAGTCGCTTTATTTCGGCAAACATCTAATAGCTCAGCCATATTGCGACATGGCCCCCTCACATCCCCACCACACCACCGCATCCCCAAAACATCACCATACTCCCACCACCCCATCACACCCTAAACTCAAGTCATTTTTTATTATAAATGTACTTGTTTCTGTGTTGTTTTGTTTATTCTTACACCGTAACTATGGTGCATGCTACCACCTTAATCTCCACTCCCCACTCATCCATCAAGATTATTCATAGCTCTACCATACTGGGGCATGGGCTGACCTCACACACCACAACCATCATCCCACCCGACCAAACTACACCCGAAAACCGAGCCATTTGTGTTTGTTATATGTATATGTTTCTATGTAGTTTTATATATTCTTATACCATAACCATGATGCATGCTGCCCACCTCAACAATCCCGGGCGTAGGTGGGTGGAGGGGGTGGGTGCAATATAAAATGTTTATGGGTTTTTTTCTTCTTTAAAATTGAAATCTATTCTCATTAATCTTTGAGTGGAGGTGGGAGTGGGTGGTAGGAGTAGGTACCCATGAGAGTATAGAGGTTGTCCAGTTAAAAGAAATAGTTAAATATAAATATGGTTGTTTAGTTTTGTTTCTTCTTACACCATAAATATAGTGCACACTGCCCACCTCATTCACTGTGGTTTCACTTTATTTAGGGGGGGGGGGGGGGGGGGGGTTGTCTATTGTTTAGAGTGTGTGGGCCCAATTTTTGTTTTATTATTTTTAAATGTTTCTTTGTTACACAACACATACATCCACCACATACAGTATGTTGTATTTTTGAGTATATAAAGTATACCTCTGCTCATCTCAATCATATCCGTCCCTCTACAACCACTTCATTCCCTCATTCCATCTCTCCCCCAATGTTTGGTGTTGTTGTTATTGTTCATAGGCACATAGTGCATAGTTATGCCGTCTCTATTGTCAACCCACTCTCCCTCAAAACAATACCTTTTATTGCACCTCGCACAAAATCCTAGGAATTTCATTGGATTAGAGCGGTAACATGGTGACCCTCTATTATTCTATAGTGGGTCAGTAGAATTCATAGAGGGTCACTAAAACAATATGGATGTAACCAAATGAGTGCATATTTACTTAGAGTTTTTAACTGTGTTTGTCGGGGCCTCATTTTCCCTGATTTTGAATAGGAATTTTGATAGATTTTTGCCAAGCGCATCACTTTTAATCGATGCCTATATCTATTAAATGATATTTTACTAGATTCATTCTATTGATAAAGAATAAGTTGTTTTTGACGTTTATTTCATCAAAATTCATCAACTATTAAGAATTTTTTTGATTTTACAAGCTGTGTATTATGAGTAAATTTGCAAGTATTTACCAGTACGGGCCTAATAAATGTATAGAATTCTTATTACGACACTACGTGCAGTCCGAGCAGTCCGAGTAACATGACATTTGCATGGATGGCGTGTTTCACCAGGTATCCGTGTAGAGACTGTATATATGGTTGTCGAAATCGTAAGAACTTGTCACAGGATCGCAAGCCATTGTCCAGAATAGTCAGTGGCCAATATTATTACGGCAAAGGGTAAGTCGAATCTATTTTATTTGTTGTAAATTGTTGTCGTATTTAAATTGTTGTTCTGAAGTAAATATCTGCCGGTAAAAGCCATAGATAGTTAGCAGGATATTGTCTTTAATTCTTGTACGTTTTCAAACGTCAGAATATTTTAGCAAGTATTGTCTGATAAGATTATTGTGGCATATATTTACATTATTGATAATGCCAGTTGTCTGTAGATAGTAAATGGAATACGCGATTCGGATTGTATGTACTTTTCTACGGAGGTTTCTAACTGTCATTACGTTATTGCGTAAACGGTTATTGTTTATTGTGCAGTATAATCTCTCTGAGGTTGGTTTTCATATTGTCATTATTATTTAATCACTCTGAGGTCGCTGTACCATTATAGCCTATAATGTGTTAACGGGGTGTAAAACCAATTATGCATTCAGTCTATGATTGAATTATTATGTTGTAAGTTTGCGTTACATTTAGAAATGTGAGATTTCATTGTCTATAAATTACATCTCTAATTGGTTCACACGTTTTGTTAAAGTTTAGCATAATGTATATTCGAAGAAGGTTTATAATTCGGGTTTATTCATTCAGAATAAAGATTGCTTTGCAATCAGTATTAGGTATGGTGATACCTTAGCGCTATTATAAAATACATGTTGTGCCGGGAACTGTACCGGAAGGACTCAGCTAGATATAGCTTTGAGAGATAAGATAGCGTGTGATATAGTATAGATATATCATAAATACAGATATCAAATATTCAGTCTGATTAAAACCGAACAGTTTCATCTAATGCAGTGAACATCCTTTTAAACATGATTTAAAACTTTGATATTTCTACTTTGTCATTGGTATTTCATTTGTATATATTCATCTTGTTGTAAATAAATTTGTAATTTTATTTAGTCTTGATTCTCCGTTGGTGAGTTGTCTCCACTTGGTCCATCTTGTTACAATGGACTACAATTCTGACTCAAAGTTTAAATCATTTGCAAATAGTTCTTTAAGGCGTTAGTAACAAACATAATAAGTAAATTAATAATCTTTTTAAACTGTACCGGTCGTGGCGTCAACGTCATGACGTCAAATTGCGCGAACGTCTCAATGACGTTGACGCTCCATTAAAATGGGTTAACTATAGGTGATTGCCTTATATAGGTGCTCGATGCAATAAATCAGTTATTGGGTTTGTTACTGCCCCCCTACAGAAATATGTGGGGTCGGTCAGATATTTAGGGGGACTCGGCTATTGCCTCGCCCCCTATAAATCCTACTGACCCCACATATTTCTGTAAGGGGTGCGTAACAAACCCAATAACTAATAGTGGCTACATTTTCACAATTGTTTTCTTTGTTTAATTATATTTTCCCATGGCAATCATCACCCCCACTCCATTACCAGCTTCCCCATGACCACCCTTATTTCTTTTCTTTTATTGTCTTTTTTTAATTTGTTAATATTGCTTGGGTATATATATCCCTGTTATTTATTTAAATAGTTATTGTATGCATAGAGATGCATCTTTTTCTGATGGTATTCTGGGTTTATAATTTGGTTTTCTCTGAACAAGGGAATACTCGAGCTGCGCTGTATTCCGACATCTCTTGTTTAGTTTGAAATTTCATAATTTATCAAGATCGATTTTTAGCCTGCAATAGCCACCATTTTATGCCGACACCATTTAATATAAAATCATGTTTAAAATCAAAATGATACTGTATTAATAAAATCGAGATGCTAATTTTTCATGATTGATAAATACTTTAATATTGCTGTGTGCTCCGTTTAAAGCATTACATTTACTGCGAATGCCGCGTGAACTCTACTCCATGCATAGTTCTCTACTCCATTTATAGTTATCTACTCCGTTCATAGTTCTTATGATATGACTCGCATCATCTGACTTGTTAATGAAATGTTTTTTCTCTGGAAAACTAGAGGACTCGGCAAGATTATGTTGTATAAACCATTCATATTAATTCATATGATATTTGCAGGCCCTTATTAATTATTGTTTTGTTAATGAATTACACTTTATTTGATTTATCATGTACAACTGTTAGCACTATAAACATGATAAAACCCATTAAACGTAATATTTATGATTTAGCAACAAAAATCGGCCGAGTCGTCGAGCATTGTGCATTCTCACAAAAATGGTACACAGAAACTGTTCAAATAAGAACAAGGAAGATTAGGAATGTCATCCCATAGGTTGCAGGCAGAAGTGGGTCGTTAGCATAAGCCACAAAGTTTACCTGTTAATGAGAGCAGATGTAGTAAAGTAACGTCCTAGAAGACGAATACCATTTTATATTGGAATGTACTTTATATAAGAACGAAGAACAGAGCTTATCAAGCGGTACTATTGACAGAGACCAATTATTCCCACTTTATAGAACTGTTGTCATTAGAAAAGCATACTACTGTAAATAATTTGGCAAGTTATGTTCAAAATCCGAAACGAATTGTTTTATAATAATTAAATCTGGTAATCTCTAAAGAGGTATAGGTGTTTTTTCAACGTGATGTTGAATTATGTTTCTCTATTAAATAAATGCCTATGATACCAATTATTATATCATATTTGAAATATTACAAAAGAAAGTAATTTAACATGCTGTATGAAGCAAAGTGTAGTACTATTTAATATGTAACATTGCCATTGATTTCTGTTATAATACTGTATACACATGGACCAAATGGTCTGTTTATAATACTGTATACACATGGACCAAATGGTCTGTTTATAATACTGTATACACATGGACCAAATGGTCTGTTTATAATAATGTGTTTATAATACTTTATACACATGGACTAAATGGTCTGTTTATAATACTGTGTTTATAATACTTTATACACATGGACCAAATGGTCTGTTTATAATACTGGATATACATGGACCAAATGGTCTGTTTATAATACTGTATACACATGGACCAATTGGTCTGTTTATAATACTGTATACACATGGACCAAATGGTGTGTTTATAATACTGTATACACATGGACCAAATGGTCTGTTTGTAATACTGTATACACATGGATCAAATGGTCTGTTTGTAATACTGTATACACATGGACCAACTGGTCTGTTTATAATATAATATACACACTGACCAACTGGTCTGTTTATAATATAATATACACATGGACCAAATGGTCTGTTTATAATACTGTTTACACATGGACCAAATGGTCTGTTTTATTATTGAACAAGACTGACCAACGCACATTTCAGATGAAACTGAAACACATTATGAGATATTTCATATTTGTTTCTATTGACATGAACCACTGTTCCAGATCCCTTAAAGTGTGTACCTGGTTACCAGCTTTGTCAAGGGTTCCCGGTTTACAAATGAGGAGTGGACCAAATAACCCAGAATGGACATCCTGAATGTAATTCACGCTGGAGTGGTAGGTACTCGTTAAACAGTCTGGATCGTACTTGGTCGGACCACTGTTTTCCGTCACTTGAAATCTGTAAACTCGGACTGCTCCAGGAGATATTACTGCACCATTTACTTTCATACCTAAAACAGATAGCAACGTGAAGAGCACCGTCTAACGGGGCATTGACAATGTTAAGTTGCAGGTTAAACCATTTTCAAAGAGATATAATTAGAAAAATAGGAATTCGAGAATTATGGGTCTTCATAAGATGTTGAAGATGTGAGCAAAGTTTTATTGTTGTACACCTAATGCTTTGAAAGTTATTAGCCACAATCACTTGTAAAAGCACGGTTAAGTTCCAGGTTAACCCTTTTACATAGGGAAATAATTAAATAAAACGTATGAACCAGAGAGTTATGGGCCTTTATCAGATGTATTCATTTGATCATGCTGAAGATGTGTACAAAGTTTCATTGCTGTAGACCATACACTTTGAAAGTTATTAGCCACACTCAGTTGTCAGGTAAAAGTTAACGGACAGCCAGACGGACGGACAACTCCACGACATAATACGTCCCTACGAGCGTATACAAAGTTAGTTTCGTGATTGCAATATTAATTAAGTTGGACCAAATTGAAAATATAATTTGCATTCTGTTGAACTGAGTTTATTGTAATATATGATTTAAGAGGTATTCCAGTAAGTAAAACTATCCTTCCCTGGCACCCTCTTCGCAAAGCAACACATAAGAAAATGTTACATACAAGTTCCTGACAAGACAAAGCAAATCAGATTAACAAAGAAAAAACGCACACATGTAAACGTATTCTAAGTAAAACAAAATATGGATCCATAGCATGTTGAAACTCAATATTTAAAGACGTAGTAAAAGAGACTAAATGTCAATTATGCAATGTCAATTATGCAATGTCAATTATGCAACAATGTCAATTATGCAATGTCAATTATGCAATGGGTTGGAATATGTTTTCCATATCTTACACGAATGTCCTTAGTATTTTTGAAATATAAGAGCATAGACAATTAAAATATTTGAAATACAAATAACGCTATATTTTTGTTTTTAAACGTCCTAAGAAAAATAATGCTTTGACTCAAATATCTTTAGCTGTGTAATTTTGAATGAAATAGGCTTTTCAATAAATGCTGTTTTCGTGTTTCAATCTTGAGATCTACAAAGTCAAAATCTTTCAAACAATAATCTTCCTCTTCTTAGTCACTTTTACAAACATGATACTGGATCACCTGCTTCACTATTTATAACTCTGTGGTACTCATATTTTATGTTTGTATTGTAAATATGTTGCCTCACGGGCCAATCTGTCCCAATGGGTTTTTGAAATAAAACTTTCCAAACATTCACGTAAGAGAATGGGCAGTAATCGAAACTTACTTTTTATATGATTCTTGTAGACTGCGCCCTCGTTCTCTTTGGTCAGTTCCACACCATTAGCCAAGAAGGAATATACTCTGTTGGCCGTGTTGAGCACAGTCACTTCCACCATGTCTCCTACGGCAGCTTTGATAGGTGGACCTGCCAAGCCAAGGTGGGTTGTCTTTTTAAGAAAGCTTGAATCGGTGTAGCCTCTGAACGATACTTTCTTATAAACAGAACCGATCCTGTTAGGTCTCTGGTTAAGGAACTTTCCTTCATTCCTGTATAATTAGAATTCATACATTTTTCATTAAAGTCAGGTGTAAACTTTATGTTCATCAAAAGCAGGGCATACGAGAAACATATCTTACTCAGATAAATCTTCGAATACAATGGAATTAACATCAACTTATAACAATTACAATAAAATATATAGGTGAAATTATTTACAAATGAAAAGGATCATATTGCAGAGAACTGTAGGCGTGGATAGTAAATCAATAAATGTCCGTCAACGCTTGCGAAACAAGCAAATGCATGTACAAACATACTAGAATGAAACCAATTCGAATGAATTAAAAACTCGGATTTCTTAAAAAAAAATCTAAAAGAACACTGACATCATTTTTATCAAATAATTATTTCATAGTAATATCTTTGTAGTGGCTTTGTCGCATAGGATCAAAGCCTAAATAGTCTAACAAGATATGCTTGACCGTTACGGTGCAAAACAGGATTTACCTTCTGGCAATGGCTCACCTTGTAATACATAGTTTATGGCATATATGTTGTAAAGTATTGTATTTCAATTTTATTTCATTAACTTTACATCAAATACAAATGCTAATTCTCTGACATGGTACTATGTACATAGTTCCGTTTCGTCTAGAGAGAGCGTACCATTATAAATATAAGTAAAATACCCACCACGTTAAAATCCCCATAGACAAGAGTCAGTCATTTTGTATTAATATAACTCACATAAAAGCCCATGCTAAATCATCATAGACAAAATGTGTAATTTCTTACTATCTGACGCAAGGGTGATAGTAAATCGCAGGCTGGTAGTAAAGATTTATCACACGCGAAGCTATGATGCGCGTTGGAGTGCATACTGTTTCGGTGACGTCATCGGTTCAGTATGGTGAAATTGCTATTTTAACTCATCATAACTTCAAATGTACTTTACTAATTTCAATAAGCTACCATTCATTTTCTTAGTTACGTTATTTCCAGTCCAACGATATAACTTTCATAGCAACTTTTTTAAACTTTTCGGGCGATAATCATATCCTCAGGGTGAATATTCTTACTATCATCTTCTCTGAATGTGATATTGATAAACCATTTCACAGGCAATATTTGTTTAGAACTTACCCGTCGTGCAACAGCTTTTTGGTAGGAAAGTAATTCCAAAGATGTTCTTCAATAGCCAAGAAGTAGCGTCTGAGCGTGCCTTTTAGTTGTGGTTGTGGTTTATTCAAAGGTATTTTTTGGTGGCATTTCATGACGTTTAAAAAGGCACTCATTCCACCTGAATATTGAAATTATGCATGTCATATATCATGCACAGTTGATGTTTTCGTATTATATTATCCCGCCATCACGGGCACATATTACAATAGATGTACACCGTTTCTAAACTTACTGACGACGAGGTATATGTATATACATTATTATATGACCTAACACCTGGAGTTTTGATAAACGGGTTTATAGTGTAATTTTGCCGTTATTTGGCGGGTTAGTTAACTTGTATAGGCATGTATTTACCATTTAATTTTTATAGGCACATGTGTTTACCAGTTAAATGGTAAATACATTCCTATACAAGTTAAATGCTAAACACATGTCAATACAAGTTAAATGGTAAATACATGTCAATACAAGTTAAATGGTAAATACACGCATATATACAAGTTAAACGGTAAACACATGCCAGTCTAAGTTAAATGGTAAATATATACCAATACGAGTTAAATGGCAAACACTTAGTGCATTCTTTTGGAAGTTGTGTGGTAAATATATGCCTTCAATTATTAGATAAATGGTAAAATATGTATCTTATTACAAGTTAAATGATTAACACGTGCTTTCTATTACAAATTGAATGCTTAACACATGCCTCCAGTTAAAAACTAAACATTTTTTACATTACAAGGTATATGGTAAATGGTAAATTCATGCATTCAGTTAAAAAGTAGATTTACAATTCTAACACGAAATGTATCGTTCAAGCATTGCAGTCAACCCAAAAAACGCGCATATAAACGAACAATAATACAACAATGAATAAAAGGCAATATATGACACCACGAACATAAAAGGGTTGACAATAGGGCTTTGAACGGTCATTGACAAAAACGGCCGCTGGGGTGAAGGCAGAAAAAGAAAAAAAGAACTTTATGAGCATTACGCATTCGTTTCGATCATATTAAGTGTAGCAATGGCATACGTTAATTGCATATAATAAATACTGAATAAAGTATGCTTTGACCAAACTCTTTCAACTTACCTTCAAAGTCTGTCTGATGTTTGCTAAGCATTAACCACCGCCCTGGATATGCTGGTATCATGTAGGCAGACTCGCTCATTCCAGGACCCACCTCAATGGTTTCCTTTCTGCAAGCATAAAAATACCAATTCTGAGTTTCCTAAAAATTGTGTAAAACTTCCAAATTATTTTTCTATGCTCCGGCTGGCTATGTCATCACTCCATCACTCTAAAGGTCCGACGTATATATTGCCTTCGGTATTAAATTTTAATGTATGGCGTGCTCAGATCTCCCGATCCATTGAGCATTTTAGTATAAAATGGTGTCATAGTGAACATGCGGACTCGAACTCCCTTTCTACTTGGAACAAGGTAACTTTTTAAATGCATAGATCCCCGTATTTACTTTTAAACAGCTAACCACTCTTTACTATTTCCGATACCTAGATTTTCATTTCCTAACCTGAAAAAGGAAATCCCAGAATTTCATTTGGTTTAGTTCTTCCCGATAAATCATATAAATCATCTCCTAATATAATTATTAAATGACGTCTACAGTACGTCTACGGGATAGTCGAAAACATAACAAATTTCCGACAATGAACTGAATTCCTAAATTACACAAACAGCCTTATAAAAGCCGCTTTATTTCTAATGTTAGGGCCTGCCTGCACCACTACACACATTTTCAAACTTTTAATTACTGCCGTGAAATATCACGTAAAACAATATCTTATGACAACTCTGGTATTAATTAGTTTGGTCAATTACAAATACGTTCTTGATACAATATGTAATAAGCGGAATATTTTATCTACAATATTTATGATTTTACCAAACAATATACAACCTTACCACACAATCTTTGACATCATGGAGAAATAATAAGCAAAATTGATGACAAGAGAGATTTTTTTTGGTTTTGACATTGTTA
Source organism: Cyrtodaria siliqua (assembly GCA_037043455.1). NCBI lineage: Eukaryota > Metazoa > Mollusca > Bivalvia > Adapedonta > Hiatellidae > Cyrtodaria > Cyrtodaria siliqua. Next base: position 252,903 of record JAWPHD010000307.1, on the reverse strand, counting down.
ATTATCCCCACTTAGAAGGGATATTCCCTGTACAACTTCTATGGGGTACTAAATCATTTTTTCTAGAGCTTGTAGTCCAGTTGAGGACCTTGATATTCAAAACATTAGTATAATTGAAAAGCTACTCCTTCAGAGCTACTATTACCATTAACCTCAAAAACTCTTTGCAACATTATATTATCGTAAGCATGATTTACTTTTAATAAGCACTCTTCTGCGACAAGGACTATCACAACTTGACTCATATATCGTGAAGTGTTTTATAAACTTCGTAATACCCTTGGTCATAATCACTTTCATATAATCTTGATTAAACTTGTTATAAAGTTTATCAAATGATGTTATGACCATATCATTTTGCATCGCACTGCATGTTTAGTGGTTGACCCATTTACAATTCGCCACTAATTTCCTCTTTGATCGTGCGATGACCGGACAGATTGTGGACCCTATGATGAAAGGACGAAAACGTTTGATGTTTGTCTTCAATCTTGTCTTGTCTTGTCGTGCCCTTAATGGTTATTCCTTTGTTGCTCAGGATTCTGCCAAGTCATTGAGTACTTGCTATGTGGCTTTCTAGCTGTTATTTTATGTAGATAAATATATGATCCTCATTTTGTTATACGTATATGGCCTATTAATGCTGCATAATTTGTTAGAGGAAATAGACTGGCGTGGGATTTCTTGTTTACAATGTCTCGTTTTATTGGGAAAAATAGAATAAGAGTCAGGTTTGGTGTATCTTTAACAACCAGCGGCCTTTTTGACATTGACCGTTCCAATCCCATATTGTCGATCCTTTTATGTTTGTGGTGTCGCATAGTTTCTTCTATTTTTCCTTGCGACATTCCCACAATCAAGCTCCATCTTGCAAACATTATCAATCGCATCCAAGAAACACATTTTCTGTCGATATTTACAACGTGCGACTCTATTTCTACTTTGTGGACATGTTTATCTAACAACACTTTAAATATCCTGCATAAATCGCTTTCATTGAGATTAAACCAAGAACTTATGAGTTTCTTACAAAACACATACTACTCCGCAGCATTTTACAACGCTGTTGGCAGACAAAGGTGAGAGTCCGCGCACGTGCCGAAACTTCAAAAACATGGGGACGGGCCGAATTATTTAATTGTATTTAATAAATAATATAATTGATTGAGAATATTTTTAGCCCAATAAATTATTTATTTAATATACTAAGCAAAATAAATAAATTTAGTATATAAAATGCATGTCATTTTCATAGACGAGATACAAAGACGAGATAACAATGACAGAATGGGCAATTATAGCCAATGCCAAATATTAAAGTTTTTCAAAGCAATACTTTTGTTTAACGAAATAAGTTGTTTTTAATATATGGGAGGTAATTCTGATACTTCGCTTAGAAAATAATAAAATAAAACAGTTTTTTAAAAATCACATCCTTACCTAGCATTTCTAAGATCTTCACACATTTATATCAATGTTCATATGTTTAATCCATGTCCCTAAATAGGCGTGCTAAACCTTTTTTTGTTCAGTATAGTTCTTTTGAGTCTTCCCTTTCTTGGGTGAATATTATCTACGGAGGAGAATACTGTATCATACTATACTGTAGCATTTCACTTGCCGTAACTTTTAACGTGTGAACCAACCGGACATTTCATTTGATACTAAAAGCGATACATACATATAGGTATTTTCCCCTCTACATTTATATATAATATGCAACACGACGATTTGCCATTCAATAACACTATATTTATGAGATAAATAAGTTATAAGTCTATAATGATTTACAATTTATATATCCCATTATAAATGTGTATCTATCGATCGGCCAAATATTTCTTACCTTTGCCGCATTCGTATCATTGTCTGTCCGTTTATATGAAATGTCAGCACTGAATAAGCCAATGTCATTAAATATACAACGACTCTCTCGCCAGAACACACTTCGAAATCTGTAGAAAAATTAATTTCATTTAAACACATATTTTTCTAAGTACAAATTTTTACAGGAAACATAAATAATTATAATATAATCGACAGTTAAATTATGTTTTATTATCTAAGTAGATATAAAAGTCGAGCAGGAAATGTAGCACACATAGAAACAAGATATCATTATAAAGATGAATAAAAGGCAAGTTATGCCATCACAAACATAAAAGTGTTGACAATAGGGCTACTGCCTTTCGAACGATCAACAAAAGCCCGCCATGGGTTTAAACCAGGTCCTAGGTTGTACCAAAGCTAACCAAAATAAGTAAAGAAATTGAGAAAAATGGTCCTATATAAATCACAGCACCCAAACGCAATGGCACCGTAGATCCGCACTGTACCACAAACAAAGAGCAAATTAACTATACAACGAAAAAGGCAATACACAACAAAAAGCGTGGTGAAGATAGGGTTACCGACTTGGAACGTGGGCAATATGGCCAACCGGTTAGCTTAAATCGATTTTAAGTGCACACATCCTCGCTCTTATCCTGTCTTCAGAGCTCTAAATAAAAGTACATCCCATCGAAAGGAAATCTCTAAACAATAAAGTCCACATCCAGATCTACACGTATATATTATTGTAAAGATATATAAAAACTATAATAAGAAAACCTTCAGAATGTATCCAGAATTGTACCGAACAACTGCAGGCAGTTGCACCACAAGAGAAAACCAATCTAGGATACGATTAGAAAACCCGCGGGAAAAGGGTTTAAGGAACAACCACCCCTTTCAGGGTTTCAGAGGGTGCAACCATGCATTCCCACGAGGTTGTCCGGTCATGGCCCAATCCGGTCATCGCACAAGATAAGAGTGAAGCGTTGTGACTGACTGTAGAGGGGTCAATCACCAAGCAGAAGTGCGTTGTAATATGGTCGTATCCTTTTCTGACGAATTTCCTGATTAATTTATTAAAGTGGCCAGGAAACCCGCCAGACCCCTTTAATTTCCGAAGTTTATAGAACACATCTCTATATAATAACGGTTGTGATATTTCTAGTCGCAGAAATGTTTTTTGGTTGGTGTTGTACTTTTCCAGCATGATTTCGTTGCGGCGATAAAACTTATAGAAAGATCAACATAGTTTATGATAACGAAATCCTTGCTGAAGAAGTTTACTTGTAATAATTTGATTTCGATAATTGAAATCCTTAACATCATTCCATGCTCTAGCAAAACGAATTAGCTGGGAGATATATACCCCGTATGCTGTAGCATCTAAATGTGGATAGTTTATGATGTCAAAGTTAAAGTCATCTCTCTTATCATAGATGTTAGTATGTATGTATTCATTTGAAATCGAGAGATGAAGATCGAGGAATGCTGCTGTGGAATCCAAACTGTTGGCTTTATTCCACGTAAGCTCTGGCGGATAAATATTAGTGACCATATTAGTGACCATATGAGCAAAGAACGGATTATCAATATTGAGTATGTCACCCAGATACCGAGATGTATTATTAAACGCATCAATAATGTCTCTCTGTCTAGCAGGTGACAAACTCAACATGAAATCTCTTTCATAAGTTAACAGTATCAAAACAAATCTCCGACAAGTGGCGCACAATTAGTGCCCATAGAAATACCAACAACCTGGCGGTAAACGGTTTTACCATATCTTACAAGGATGTTATCTAAAAGAAACGATAACGCTCTACAAACATCGGCACAAGTCCACATGTTATACCTGTCATTAGAGGCGTTTGTAAAGAACGCCCTGACATTATCACAAGCAAGAAAGGTAGTCCCTTCCCTAGCAAATGTTTACCGTATACGCTGAATCAAGCCTAAAATGGCGATTCTATAACTAACTTTACCTGGCACATTTCCGTAAGCGAAGCCATTAAAGTGAGAAATGGTGCTGCTCGTTTGGAATTGTCTGTCCCTTATAGCGTGTAAAAGTTTACACATCTTTGGTGAACCGCAGCGGTAAGTGTTGATATCAATATACGGATTCAATGTTTCATCGGTACGATCAGCATAGACCCAAAGCTCTCTGTCAACGTCACCACGCCTCCCGTTAGCAAGAAGAATACCTAAAATAAAGAAGATAATATAATGAAACTTGATGGCAATGACTATCACTTGAAATAAGCAACCGTAAAATTCTTGATTTAGCTGAATAAGGTCTCAAAAAACAACGACGCCATTGCACGTCTCACACCACAATTAATTTCCCCATAGGGTCCCATTGTAACGATTTTGTTCTTGGCATAAAGATAAACACAATTTACAACATGTCTTTAGGCTTAATATCTTCATTGATCCAATATCTGCCATTTAAAAACGATTACACATATTTACCAGGTTGATTTTTGTAATCTCTTGTGTATGAGACCCCTACGAAAAGTACGAAATGCATACACTATCTAGCTGAACATGTGGTGTTTGGGTCACACTTCTGAAATGTGAATGAAACCTCAAATCAACATGGGTTTTTCTGTCTTTTACACTGCAAAGATATGCTAAAACAAAGAAAACCATTTTTTTGTAAAACGGAGAAACAGATTTTTATTTTGTCTCCAGGTCTGTGAGCTTTAAAGGGAGATAATAGAGATCTGAGACCTGGATGAACTCCGAAAAAATAATAACATTACTTTTCTAAATGGAAGAAGAATGGGAATCTGAACAATACATACATTAAGGGAAAAAAATACATGGAAATCGATCTGAAAAAAAACCCACACCTAATGTAGAAGAAACGTACGCAAATCAAACTGCGCAACAAAGCCAATACGTTTCGAGCTCGCATCTCTAAAACATGCTAGCTTTGATATTCTAGGCTATCTGACAGTGCATTGTTTTAGAAACAGATACACAAGCAAAGCCACACGTTCACTGAAGAGCTCATGTTAAGTGATCAAACCTACCTTGGTAAACATTGCATAATTGGATGGCGTCAACGCTTCAATAACTATCCAACAAAAAGCGCAATGATAACTTGTATATCAAACATTTGAATCAGTTTGAGAAGAATGTTGCTGTACTATATATGATCTTTCTTGACCCTAATACCAATTCTGACCCATTCATTGATAAAGAAATGAAGTACGCAATGCAGTCATTACATCGTGGCAAAACCGCTGATGGTGATGGAGTTTAAATACAGAACACAGTCATGAACTATACCTTGCTTTAAAAACGTACATGCGGTTGCCAAAATCTTACAAGCACTATTATATCGTGGATTAAACTATATGTTCGTTTTATGCGTGTTTTTGGTTGACTGTGGTCCCTGAATACTACTTGGCATACATACTTAACATTTCACAAATATATAGTTAATCTATGTCAGTGTTTTACTGACTTTGTATCGGTTTAGACATTGAACTTTTTTTTTGTTGCTTCGGTGTTATGTGGCTAGTAGGAAGAAACAACTGGCCAAAACATTACGGTAACTGTTAAATTGCCGTGCTTCTGTCCTGGTGCTCACCATTATTCAATCCTCGATGCTTTGGGCCTATGCTATGCCTATTCCATTATTTGGAATCGTTGTTTTTGGATGATTATTTCAATGTTTTGTTTCCTTGATGTTTTTGTATGACCATGTTTAATAGCATTATACCTGGTTTGCAAGTGAGACCAAAGCCAACAATCCCAGCTCTGATTCCGGAAAGTGAAAAGCTGCCGTGGTATGGCCAAACCACACAGTTATCGTCGTCCGCTGTCGGCTGGAAGCTTTTAGGCATTTCCCATCTATAGACGTACATACCACCTGGTGGAACGCGATCGTCAATCTCGTCAAGTAATCCATCGTGATAGGGGGCACCTGAAATTTTAAATGTAATATTAAATATTGCAATAGTATCTTTGTATAGTGCATTTGAGATTCTCCACATCCCTGACCACCACAAATACTCATTAGTATGACAAGTAAAACTGTTCGGTATGTTGTGGTTTGTGGTGGTTGAAAACAGTAGGAATTTAGAACAAATAAACATTTTGAAAGGACTCAAAGCCGAAAATATTTGAAAGAAAAGTTGAAGCATATTCTATTTTCGCGTTGAGCGACTTCTCCTCAGCAACAGATGGGGTCATTTTGAGCAAACTACATATTCCGTTAAGATAAGATCAATAAGACATCCAAGATGGTCGACGTTACGAAAAATAACTTATTTTAAAATTCTTTTCAAGAACCAAATTATTTTTTTCCAGAAATGATCGTCAGTTCAGATACGTTTGTTATCAAAATTCGCAGACTGTATGAAGGTTAACACTACTGACTTGAAGTCGAGAGACTTGTAAAGCCGCCGCACATCACTAAACAAACGCTAGTGTGAATGTCAATTAATACTGAAAAATGGATCCTTTTGAAACAACAAACACAAACAAGAGTATAAAATATCAGACTCGGTTTTATTGAATCTGTTCATAAGAGGTAATTTAACGCACTTCATAAATTCCATGTACGTATTAAAGGTGAATGGCCACCCTTTTTGTAGTATTATCAAATAACAAATTTAACTCTTAAACATCATACTAACATTTCTTGATAGTCCCGGAGAGAAACATATATTTAAAACGGCTACTAAGTTGTATGTAAAAATAAGTATTATTTGCATGACGTAGATACTACTTTTACCACTGCGTGAATGCACGGGGAAATGAGGTAACTATTGCCAGATAATTGATAAAATGCATTTACCTGTGGATTAATTTACCTGTTTGTAAATATCTATTGTTATGTATTGATTTCGATTTAAATAAACATAAATATGTTCATGAAACAAAACATGGCAGGAAAACTTTAAACCAAACACATAACGATTTGTAATTACAATGCAAAACTACTAGACGCAGTGGAGAAATTAGTATCTACGTCATGCAAATAATACTTATTTTTACATACAACTTAGTAGCGGTTTTAAATATATGTTTCGCTCCGGGACTATCAAGAAATATTTATATTATGTTTAAGAGTTAAATTTGTTAATTGATAATACTACAAACAAGGGTGGCCATTTCATTTTTAAATCATTTGATTTCCTATGAGTTGACATGTAGTTTACGTCAATGAGCGCGATATCGAAAAAGTACACGTATTATTTGAACAGCCCTCGTATAACATATTCAAAGTTGTATCTGTTTTTCCCTTATAGAGCATAGATATGTTATAAAATAAGGCAACACATTTTGTTAAATGCCCACGTGACAATACCTTCGGATTGTTTGTCATAGCGAAATCCATGAACGTGGATGGAAAAATTTCGAGACGCCATGTTCTTGAAATGTATAAACATCACGTCACCAACTTCACCAGAGATAAGTGGTCCATTTATTCCGTTCCATGATGGCTGCACAACTTGAACGGTGAAAGAGTCGTCTGTAAACTGGCGGTAAATAGCCTTTCTGTAAATTCGACCCATTCGTGCCTTTCCTGGAATTAGTTTTTCATTGAACGTCCTGAAATAAATAAAAGAAACTTAGAAAGGAAACAGTTGTAATTAGTACCCAAACATGTTTTAAACCTGAACGACCATTTCAGTATGTATCATCAGAGTTATTGCCCTTTTTAAACTGCGAACTTTCCTCACAAATGTGGTAGTAGACGGTACGGCGATGTTCATGTCTACTGTATGTCGATTTTCAAATTGTTTATCAGTACATTTATTTACCTCTGTACCGAAATAATAATAATCTCTTCCGTTTTACATGTTTGCATATCAACCTAAAGACTTTGTGTTTATTCTTTGCAGTGATATAATTCTAACGAATATAAATAATATGATGTGAAATCTGGAAACTCACAAAATATCTAATTACAAAAACGGACCTAAATATAATATCAAGGACACAAATTAAATGTCCGTCGAAAGAAAAATATTTACTGCAAAGCTATTTCAAGCGACATGAAAACAGAAATGGAAACACAGTTTAACTCTATGAGAGTTGACCTGTCAGAAAAATAAAATGAATGGTGATGTATGTCATGTGAATGGAATAGATATCTACTATTTTCAAAAGTAATGGAAAAAAGGACTCTAGGGCGAGAAGCAATCAAATTTAATAGCAATTTTAATAACAACATTTCAAAAAAGAGTATGATAATGGACCTTTGAAATATTGCAGTCTCGGTTTGATTGAGACTGTTCATGAGCGGTAGTGAAATATGCTAGCTACCGCTCTCGCCCTCTAGCCCCGGGTTGAGCAGAACTCAATATTCATAAAATCAACAGTACACAATTTTAACCATCCCGAAGATGGCATGCATATGGCGGTGGGCATGGAGTGTAACGCTTCCCCATGTCGTACGGCGTATGGTCCCAGTATCTAATAAAATGCCCCGAAGAGCGAAATAAACATAATGGAATTTAGTTGGGAGCAGCGGTTATGAAGCCTGCGTATCAAAAAGCAGACAACATATCCTATGAGTGGTTAAACAATACCCAGAGCCTTTTATCGGCCGGAATTGTGGAACCACCGAATCAAAAATTAAGTAAGAAAACAAAAGAAATTGAAAATGTACCACCGATCAAGTTTGCAAAACAAATGATTGGACATGGTACTTTGCATCAACGTCGGATGTGTGTCTTCAGATGTGCAGTCAAATGCTTTTAATTTACCGCTCAATCACCGCTACCCGCACTTCTGGATTGTATACTGAAACGCAGAAGAAACGCAACTCGGGAATTTCCGCTATATATAGTGTATACACAATTCAGTTCAATTCAGTTAAATTCTTTAGTACCTCAGTGAATGAGATTACATATACATAATACATACATTATTAATACATATTACATTTATGCAATAGCAATGAAAGGAACGAGAATAAAAGGTGTACAAATAAAAGGGAGAATCGCATTACACAATAGTATGTGATTTATAAACATATGCTGTCAGGTACATCTATATCTAACCTGATATGATATGATATATGAAGATAATGATTACTCGGGGAATATGTGAAAAATATAAACCGTAAATTGATAGATTCATTGAAAAGCGTGTACTCGAAACACTTGATGGAAGTTCTGGTTTTATAAAACGTTTAATGTCCGGTTTAAAAATCATTAATGAATCAAATGAGGGATTGTCTATTACCTTCGGTCAGCTCTTTTGGCATCTCGCGCACTAAGAGAATTTGAATAAAATCCTCGTCGTCTGTATTTATAAGGAGATGTACGTTATTATAATCCGGGCTGTTAAGAAAATCCGCTCTTAATGCTTCCGTGCATAAGCAGGAAGCTATGCATGACTATTGGGATGAGTTTATATTGATTCACATTCGGGACACACGTAAGGAATATCGTATGGTTTGGTAACCATGACGTTTGCAATGCAGTTGTATAGATCTAATTTACTAGCGTTTTGGGGCAGTGACCATACTATGGCATTATTATAAGAATTGTGCAATAGTTTAAAACGAGCAAAATCGTTATCTATTGCCATCCTCTGTCTTAAGTGTGCGTTTTCGTATACGCTTATTGATAGTTTAAAGAAAGCACAGGCACCAGGACTGGTATTGAGGTGTTGCAGAAAGTTGTATCTGTTGAGAACAGTGTATATATCTGGTATAAACCCTAACTGGTTAGGGTTGTTGGTACATAGGAATAAGTATAGTCTTCTCAGGAATGTTTTCTTACAAAGTCGCGACTGTGGGAGACTAGTTTACCTTGTAACAAGAAATTCATAAATGTTGAAGTTCCTCTTCGAAAAACTGAGCCTGTTCAGTATTGTATTTAACGTGAAGAGTTTTGCATCCTATGTTTGCTCATATGCTTGAGCCAAACGCATACTCTGTCAATAATGAAACTTTGAAGGAATACTATTTGCTGTATTGTGTGTTGTTTTAGTATTTTTTTCCGAAAGAAAAGATCTTGCGTAGCCATGTACCATTCGATTAACAGCAGCATATTGTACATACAATATATAGCTATATTCCCGAGTTGCGTTTCTTTTGCGTTTTGGTATAATACACCACAGTCCGTCTCTATTTCCACGTATTTTTGTACACGCAACGAAAAGTTTCACGTTTTCCAAAACCATCAGTAAAACATGTTTGAAGATAGTTTATCAATGGAAATTACTGGAAATAAAATTGAGATTCTGCAGTCAGGTAATGCCATTTTAGATTAATTAAACTTTGCCAAGTGCTCTGCTTCCACTGTATCACCCATTTGTCAGTATGCAGTCAGTACAAACACATTACATGCTTCATTGTTTCGGAACTTTTGATTTGTGATAAATGCCATTTAAAATCATGAACTATTTGAATATGCTTATAATTACTATAATTAATAATTGTATTTATGTCTGATTAAGATCTTAGCGATGCTACCTTATAACAACAATCACGTATCTTAAAGCTATGATTGATGGATGGGGTTATTATGATTTTTTGTTTAATCATCAATTGTATCTTTAACATTAAAGAATCATCCACATGTCACAAATGTCATTTTTTGTTGTGAACTGCATGGTCATGTTTTGCTTTATTATTATACAATTTTATTCAAATCTTAACAAGAATTAAATATGACAGTTTAATCATAATCAACACAGTAAACATTAATCAACATTACTTGATATTTAATCATATTCTCCTAACTTGGACAAGACACTTTCCCTTAGCCTCGTCCGTCGGATGGGAACGTAAACCGGGCGGTCTCTTGTATCGGTCTATCCTCCGAGCACGTTAAAGAACCATAGGAATCTATTCGATAATAAGAGTAGGGCACGGCTCCCGGATTACTATGTATCCTTCCCCTCTCTCTGGTGCGGCTCTAAATAACCTATACTGTGTTGATGAGCCGTTAAACAACATTCAGTTCAATTCATTTCAAAATTCTCCTAAATTTATTATGCTAATACCTTCACGTTGCTGCCCTTCGTCTATACTGGTTTGGTCATAAATATTGAAAAGTGGTCCCTTGGAATTTGAGTCTGTTCATGAGAAGTGATTTTTATGTGCAAACCACTCACGCCTCCTAGCACCGGTTTAAGCGATACTTTAAAGTCACAAAGAGGGGGCTTGATGATCGCAAAGTAACACTACTAATTTGTAGTCATAACTAATAATACTATTCAAAATTCCTAAGTACCCACCTAAGAATATGTCAATAATATTCTCATTGTTTTGTGCCTTACACACTTAACAGGAGATGAGACTGAACTGCAAAAAATCGTCTGTTCTGATTGCATGAACACATTTTAAAGCGTTCAGGTAGATGTGTTTTCTTAGACATAAATTATAACACTTACACAACTGGGTACTTAGGATTTTGTTAATTACTTTAAAATCGTACAACTTTCGATGTTCCTTGTTCTACAATATGCCAATTAAAATTATTTTGTCATCATGCTTTACTAGCATTACCACTACAAATGCGTTTGCAAAAGGAAATTTTGAAATATGTAATGTTAACGCTGAATTACAGGTACCTGAATTTCAAACGATATTCAATTAAGCTGGAGGTAATTTAGGAATATCCAAAGTTCATTTAATTATAGATATTTTTTTATCTGCAATAAATGGGTCAATCTTTTATTTGTTTTATATAATTTTCTACCAATTTAAAGTAGTTTATATCTTTGAGCGGACTTTGATCCATTGATGTGTTTGATGAGCATATTTCGTGTTTTCATATAAAAGGAGTGTCACTCTCAAATTATGTAAACAATTAAACAAAAACTAAGTATTTAACAAACTAGTGGTCAAAACAAAATACTTATCACTATTCTAAAATATATTTAAACTAAGAAAATTACGTCTGTGCTGGTTAAGTCACGTCTATTTTGGTTTAGTCATTTAGTAAGGATCGCGGACATACGTCTATGCTGGATTAGCCATTTAGTAAGGATCGTGGATATACATCTATGCTGGTTCAGTCATTTAGTAAGGACCACGGACAGGTTTAGTTATTTAGTACGGACCAAGGACATTCTTTTATGCTGGTTTAGTCATTTAGTAAGAACCACTGATATACGTATGTGCTGGTTTAATCAGTTAGTAAGGACCATGAACCTATGTCTATGCTGGTTAAGTCATTTAGTAAGGACCATTGACCTACCTCTATGCTGGTTTAGTCATTTAGTAAGGACCGCGGACCTACGTCTATGCTGGTTTAGTCATTTAGCAAGGACCACGGACATACGTATTTGTTGGTTTAGTCATTTAGTCAGGATCGCGGACCTACGTCTTTGCTATTTTTGTCATTTAGTAAGAGCGGCGTCCGTGGCCGAGTGGTTAGGGTCTCGGACTTGCAATCACTTGCCTCTCACCGCTGTAGGTTCGATCCCTCAGGGGCCTAGAAATCTTTATGTGAGGAAGCTATCCAGCTGGCTTGCGGAATGTCGGTGGTTCTACCCAGGTGCACGCCTGTTGTCACAAAATGTCACGGGTAGAGCGTATTGGTCGTACATAGCTCTTGTAAGTTATCGGTTACACCCTAATCTATTGTTCGAGTTGAAAGAAATTCACAATTTCCATGATATATTCATATAACACGTAAAAGCGTGCACATTTTAAGTGGCCGCCAGAGAGGCCGTGTCATAAGTTTAGTTTTGTGCTAATGCATGTAAACGTATAGGTCTATCTTCCTTAAACGGCAAAATTGTATAAGGGGCCTCTCGTGTAGATTCAATACTGCAGATTTAGCCACGGTTGTCACGGACTGAACGGGGGAAATAATGGTTTGGGCGTAATGCTTGCTATAAAACCCATTGTCTCCTAGTTCTTGCCGGGATTGCTTGATATAGTTGCTTTGTTGGAACAGAGATTGGACGGCGAAATTCACAGGCAATATATGGTGGTTAGTTATTTTATTAAACTTTTATCGTACATTTGTATTCAGTGGGCGGCGCCATCTTGTTTGGCGGTTACGACATCCGGTTGCATTGATGTTTCTCAAACATTAACTTTAGACTAGCATATGATTTTGAAGTTACTTTATTAGATGTAATTATTGTAATTGATCATTAATTGTAAATCAATTTTAATTTGATAACAGTGGATAATAGGTGCATTAGTGAACGTTGGCGTATAACTCAGTGATTGTAATACACGATTGTTAACATTAGTTAACAATGAGATGAGTGACTAGGATAAATGTTCAACGCGTATGCATAGCGTTGTATAATGTGGTCATTAGTTGACATGCGTGCATGCATAACTCAGTGAGTGTAATATACGAGTGATTTGATAATGTTTATTACATGTATTAGGGGCATTGATTAACAGCGTCGTACATGGCGTATACATGGCGTTGTAGAATATGTATACATTGCTACTCATCATTAGTACAGCTTACATATATTTATTGAATAATGATTTGTTTGGGTCATGATAATTATGCAAGATTGTTATGTTTGTCAACCGACATCTAAAACGTATGTATAATTACAGCCTAAGTCATAAGGATATAAGCCATCCAGGGTGGAGATAAGCCATCCAGGTTTGGATATTCCGGAGTGGAGCTAAGCGTCCACGGATAACGTAACGAGCGGTGGAGACGGTCCCCGTACCTGCGCAGCATGGCCAGGTTTTACTAGCGACACCCCCCGGGACACAATGTGGGCCCGTTATCATTCATCACTGGAGGAATACATCACCCACAATCTCAGTGGAGGTTAACCATCATTAAATCGCGTCATCAACCCTTACAGAAGGCATTTGATGACAATCCTCCATTGAATTCGCGCATCATCATCTTCATGAGCTCTCGCGCATCAGTTATCGCGCTAGACCATAAATCAACAGTTATAACTTCAACAACACTTTAGTGTCTTATACATTCAGTATTTATAACAATACTAAGAACGTCTTAAACGTTTATGAGAACATTCTTTTCATAGTTAATATGTGTATTCGCTTGTTTTTTTTAGATAATTGTATATATATTAAACATATTTTAAAAGTTGCATTAAACGTATGTAAATGCATTCACCGTCATTGATTCTTTCCTGAGTTAGCCCCAACTAGGGTAATCCTGTGACAACGCCTGTGCACGAAAACTGCCCGGAGGGGCACCTGGGGTCTTCCTCCACCAGTGGCAGCTGGAAAGTCGCCATATGACCTTAGCTGTTGGTGCGACTATAAAATCCAATTCAATTCAATTCATTTAGTAAGGATCGCGGACTTACTTCTATGCTAGTACAGTGATTTAGTAAGGAAGCGGACCTACGTCTATGCTGGTTTAGTCATGTAGTAAAGACCACGAACCTACGTCTATGCTGGTTTAGTCATTTAGTAATGACAGCAGAACTACGTTTATTCTGGTTTAGTTATTTAGTAAGGACCGCAGACCTACGTCTATGCTGATTTAGTAATTTAGTAGGGATCATGGAACTACGTCTATGCTGATTTAGTCATTTAGTAAGGACCGCGGATATACGTCTATGCTGGTTTAGTCATTTAGTAAGGACCGCGGACCTAACTCTATGCTAGTATAGTGATTTATTAAGGAACACGGACCCATTTCTGTAATGGTTTATTCATGTAGTAAAGACCACGGACCTACGTCTATGATAGTTTAGTCTTTTAGTAAGGACCATGGATCTACGTCTATTCTGGTTTAGTCACTTCTATGCTGGTTTAGTCATTTAGTAAGTACCACTGACCTACGTCTATGGTGGTTTAGTCATTTAGTAAGGACCACTGACATACGTCTATGCTGATTTATCTAGTTTAATCATTTAGTAAGGACCACTGACATACGTCTATGTTGATTTAGTCATTGTGTAAGGACCGCGGACCTACGTCTATGTTGGATTAGTAATTTAGTAAGGACCGCGAACCTACGTCTATGCTGGTTTAGTCATTTAGTAAGGACTGTAGACCTACGTCTATGGTGGTTTAGTCATTTAATAAGGACCGCGAACCTACGTCTACGCTGGTTTAGTCATTTAGTAAGGAATGTGGACATACGTCTATGCTGGTTTAGTTATTTAGTGAGGACCGCCGATCTACGTCTATGCTGATTTAGTCATTTAGTAAGGACCATTGGCATATTTCTTTGCTGGTTTAGTCATTAAGTATGGACCGCAGATCTACGTCTATGGTGGTTTAGTCATTTAGTACGGACCGCGAACCTACCTCTATGCTGGTTTAGTCATTTAGTAAGGACCGTGGACATACGTCTATGCTGGTTTAGTCATTTAGTGAGGACTGCGGACCTATGTCTATGCTGATTTAGTAATTTAGTAAGGACCACTGGCATATTTCTATGCTGGTTTAAACATTTAGTATGGACCGCAGACCTACGTCTGTGGTGGTTTAGTCATTAAGTAAGGACCACTGGCATACGTTTATGCTGATTAGGTCATTTAGTATGGACCGCGGCCTTACGTCTATGCTGGTTTAGTCATTTAGTAAGGACCACTGGCATACGTCTATGCTGGCTTCGTCATCTAGTAAGGACCACTGACATACGTCTATGCTGTTTTAGTCATTTAGTAAGGACCACTGGCATACGTCTATGCTGATTTAGTCATTTAGTAAGGACCACTGACATAGGTCTTTGCTGGTTTAGTCATTTAGTAAGGACCACTGGCATACGTCTATGCTGGTTTCGTCATTCAGTAAGGACCACTGGAATACGTCTATGTTGGTTTCGTTATTCAGTAAGGACAACTGGAATACGTCTATGCTGGTTTCGTTATTCAGTAAGGACAACTGGAATACGTCTATGCTGATTTCGTCATTTAGTAAGGACCACTGGCATACGTCTATGCTGGTTTAGTCATTGTTTAAAGACTGATGATTATAATGGAGTATAAATAAAACCCTCCAATTTTTTATTGGATTTACCTTGTTAAAAAAACATACATTCGTACATGTTTCTTACACTGTTATGACATGTATCAGATATTAATGAAGGTATGCTATTCTTCATGCACGACTCGGTCAGATAAGGTGGGGTAGCTTGTTATGGGTCAATCAGTATTGATATTTCATTTAACAATACATCAGACATACACACTGTGAACGTGACTGATGTGAAAAAATTAGTCGTGTCAGCAGTTTTCTAACATATCGTTTATATCATAATTTGGTCCTTAATATACCGTAATTAATCATTCATTCGTCATTGTAGATAAATCGTCTTTACATGTTACAGATTAAAAGTAGCAATGTATTGGGGGAAAACGTTGGCATCTATCATTATTGCAAATTATTATCTTTTGTCAGATATGTATGTTTATTATGCGATTTTGAACCTCATTATTAAAGTAGCTATCCCGTCGAAAAAGAGCCAAAGTTACAACACATGTACACCGTTTCTAAACCTACTTACGATGAGGTGTATATATAACTTACATATTTGGAGAATCCAAACTCTATAGACACAATATAACCCGATTAACCACCCAGACCAAACCCCAAAACTGGAGCATTGAATTAATAGTTACCAACTCATAATTCATTTTACGCATATTCCATCACGAGTATTTTAAGAACCCATGAACATTCCTGTATTTTAATCGGCATATGATCTGGACACCTGGATAGAGTTTTAATAACTATTTTATAGTGTAAGTTTGCCGGTTAGTTTCTTTAATAATACAAGTACAAAACGCAATACAACTGGTCTTTACGTAATTAGAATATCACGTGGTCTGTAGTAACGTTATGATTGGATAACTTTGTTTTTTAACAGGCACTATTTTTTAATCCCTTTTAAACATCTTGTCCATCGTCTAAGATTTTAGTTTTATTATTTCCAAGCTATATGTAGAGTATACGTTTCATACGATATTTATATAAAATGTTAGTTTTGATTTCAAAAAAGGGCTGATTTACCTGAACAGTTCAATTATCAATAAATACATGAACATGAGCACTATGATATCTAACATAGTTCATTAAAATACTCAACAGTTAGGGCGTCATTTAAAATGGTTTTAACGTCCGAAAACATGCAAAACAACGATTCATTATTGTAAAGCAAAGTTACGTTTAAAGAACAACTTTAAATTGTTAAAAACAGGACGAAGCTGCATATTTTCTTCGTTTAGTGTTGAGAGATGGGTTGCGATGATCTTCAAGTCTCGCCCACAAAGTATTGATCTGGAGCAATATAAATCCTCTGGAAATATTAGATTGCTTTACTAAATTTCGATCTTATGGATGACCTTTGGCGACGAAAAGAAAACATCTCAAAGGGAACCATACATTTAGACACAGTGGCCATCTTGGATCACTGGAAGCAACGATAAACACAAATAGGAAAAGGTACCACCTATTATTATGTCTAAATGCCATGTAAATCCGTTTAGGGATTTCAGAGGAGATGTCCTTGGTTAAAACGCTAACAGACGACCGCGGCCTTTAGCAGTTAGATTTTTTCTGTTATTTTTAAACCATTAAAGAGTCAAAATAATAACGGATATAAAACGGACTACAGTATTTTATCAATACTTATTCCAGTCATTTTTTCATGTTTTTATTTAAAACTAAACAATAGTCTGATAAAAGGGTTGAAAACATTAACTCAAATGTAATACAGATGCCAGTATAAGCATAATCTGGGATGTCATAAAGAGTTATATTCGAAACCAAACAAGTAGGTACTAATAAAGATACGTGATAGTGTATGGTGAAATGAAACTTCGTATATTTAAAATTAGATTTCTTGTATGTCATTGAATGTCGGCAATAAAAGTGCAGTTAACTATATGGCAATACTGATCCCCTGGTAATCGAATAAGTAGTGCGCAGACCAGATTAATTTAAAGAAATATAAAAAGATCGGACAGGGAAAGTAGCATTCAAGGAGGACAGTCAACCACAAAACACAGAAACAAACATGCAAACAGACAAACAAGAAGGCAAAAGTAATAATAAAAGTAAACGACATCACAAACACAAAAGGGTTGGCAAAAGAGCTACCGCCTTGGAACGGTCAGTGGCAAAGTAGGCCACTGGGGGTTTAAACCGGTTCTAGGGTGCACCAAACCTCACACTTACCCTACTGTCATCCCATTAAAACAAGACAGTGTAAATAAAGATATCCCCGCCATGATCTAATCTCTAACCAACAAGGCAGCATCAATAGGCAATATAAGTAAAACACAAATATGCTCGTGTAAATATAATACAAAAAAGAAATAGCCTAGAAAGCCACAATGAAGGTACTCAATGATTTGGCAGAAGCCAGAGCAACAAGAGAATAAACCATTAAGGGCACGACAAGAAAGGTCATAGACAAACATCAAAGTCAAACATATTGTGGAAGACATACGAGGATTGTTTGCAATTTTAAATTTTGAACATTAATTACCTCGTCTACCATTGCGTTTAGGTTTTGGAAAAGGACCTTTAACAGTATGAACCATTAATTATTTTTAAAACATTCAGACATTTAAAATTTTGAGGTTATCTTATTTTCTAGATTTTTTTATTTTTTTTATGACAAGACAGACAGTTGTGCAATTAACAAGGGACAGGTATAAATGTTTGTCCTGTATAAAAGAGCCATGAATGTCCATTTTCTCTATTTGTATTTATTTTTTGCATTTAACTGCTGTGTACTGAACTATCAAATAATAAACTATTCAAGAAATTAACATAGTTGTACGAGAAAGGAAAAAACAAACACTGAATATACAAGTGATAAGACATTTCTACCGATGAAACGGGCAATTCTTTTGAACCATTAGTTGATATATATCTTATACACAACGCGAACAGGAAATGTAAACACAGTCATCTAAAAATACGCTTTTAAAACTAAACAACAATTACATGAAAAAAACTGTCAGTTAAATTCCGCTGGGTGACTTCATACCAGGTTCTAGGGTGCACCAAACCTCATTCTTGCTTTATTGCCATCCAAATTAAACCGGACAGTGTCAATAAGGAAATACTCGCGATGCTATTTCCTTTAACGAACTAAGCAGCACATATAGGCAATGTATTGTAAAACCAAAATATGATCATATATAAATATGCAAAAGCCAGAATAACAAGAGAATCAAAGCGTCAATATCACGACAAGACAGTGTTTTAGAGAACTATTAAACGCTAATCTTCCTTTTCAGGGTTTAGGTAGACGCCATCATCACTTCACAAGCCGTCGGACCATCGCACAAAGCGTAGTGACGAACTGTAATAGTCCAACCACTAAACATGCCGTGCGTTGTAAATGTATAGGGTCATAAGCTCTTTTGATAATTGTTTAAAAGTTTGATAAAAAGTGTATGAAAGGGATCATGACAAATGATCTTACGAATGTAACATTCTAAGAGTTGGCTCACTGAACCAATTTAATAATAACTTTTGCACAAATAAAAAATTCCAGTAGATTTTATTCCAAAGGCACTCGAAATATTTGTTCATACTTACACAAGTTACAGATTAGATTCTGACAGTGTTTAACATTTATTATGCGATGGAAAAAGTCAGGTAAAAACAACATTAGTTCAATAAACGATAAAAGCGGATATAAAAATCGAACAGGAAATGCAGCATTCAAGGATCACAGTCAACCACAAACACACGCAGAAACAAACAACAACTAAAAGGATAAATGAAAGATATGACATCACAAATATCAAAGGGTTGACAATAGGGCAATCCCCTTGGAACGGTCAGTGGCAAAAAAGGCCGCTGGGGATTAAAACCAAACCAGTTTCTAGGGTGCACCAAATCTCACTCTTACCAGACGCCAAGCCAATAAAACAGTGTAAATAAAAATATCCCCGCCAAGTTATATTCTCTAACAAACAAGGCAGCATTAATAAGTATAACATCCCCACCAGGGTATAATCTCTAACAAACACGGCAGCAATTATAGGCAATATAAATATAACACCTAAATGATAATTTATATACGAATATAAAAAACGAAAGCCTAGAAAGCCACAAAGCAAGTACTCAGTGACTTGGCAGAAGCCAAAGCAACAAGAAAACAAACCGTTAGAAGTGTCCACTCTGTCCGGTCATCGCACAATCAAAAAGGAAAGCATAGTGGCGAACTGTAGATGGGTACTAAACATGCAGTGCGCTGCAAAATGATAACGTCATAACCTCTTATGATAAACTCTTTAGCAAATTCAATAAAGATTGTATGAAAGTGATTATGACCAAAAATGTAACGAAGTTTATAAATCTCATCACCATAGAAGTCAGGGTGTGATAAGCCTTGTCGCAGACGAGTTTTCAAATTACTTTGATATTTTAAAAGTAAATCACGTTTACGATAATACCATTTCGCAAAGGCTTTTCGATGTTTATGGTAATGATAGCCCTCCTAGAGTAGCTTCTTAGTTCAAATATTACGAATACACGACTAGAAGCTCTAGAAAAACGAATAAGTTGAGAAACGCAGACCCCATAAGAAGTAGCTCGGGGAACATCCTTATCTAAATGGAGATAATTAACAATATCAAAATTAAAATTATCTCTCTTGTCCCAGTTTTTACTAGTTATTTCACCATTTCAACAGAGAGATGTAAATTGAAAAAGAAGCGACATAATCAGAAATGTTAGCTTTGTTAA
Source organism: Cyrtodaria siliqua (assembly GCA_037043455.1). NCBI lineage: Eukaryota > Metazoa > Mollusca > Bivalvia > Adapedonta > Hiatellidae > Cyrtodaria > Cyrtodaria siliqua. Next base: position 232,463 of record JAWPHD010000307.1, on the reverse strand, counting down.
GTTGAAGTTCATTAGGATATGTAGTATTAACCATAGCAGAAAAGAAAGGATTGTCAATGTCAATATGTCATCCAGATACCGAAAGGTTTCAATTTCATATGCCTGTGTATCTGGTGAAAGACGCAACATGAAATCTCTTTCATATCAATTCAAGAACAATCTTGTCTTGTCGTACCCTTAACTTGTTGCTCTGGTTTCTGCCAAATGATTGGGTACTTGCTTTGTGGTTTTCTGGGCTTTCTAGGCTTTTTTTATATGATCATTTATGTATCTTTATTTACAATGTCCCGTTTTTTTAGATGATAGTAGGGTAAGAGTGAGTTTTGGTGCACCCTAGAACCTGGTTTAAACTCGCAGCGGTCTCTTTTGCCGCTGACATTCTCAAGGCGGTAACCCTATGTCAACCGTTTTATGTTTGTGATGTCATATCTTGAAATATTGATCAGATACGAATCAGATACGAATCAGGAAGTTCGCAAGCTATAATTGCATTGCTCACTAAGCAATTATAATTGTTTCCATATCATTTTGTAATAAATGTCCATCACGTAAGTTATAAAGGCTATTGAAGAAGATGTCTTGAAACAAATTATAATCGATATATTACAGGGAAGCATAACATGTATGTATACAGTTGACAAACAAACAGCCCTTAAGAACAATGAATGGAACATGTTTGGTGATCACTGGTCAGTAGTCAAACAGCTATTTATTATCTAAATCACAGAGGAGATAATGGAATTATGGAGATGTTCCCTCAAGACTGTTCATACTTTGAAACTTTGTAACCTTTTACGTTTTATGGTCTATTTTCACACATGCATTTACTCCCATTATACAGGAAACTATCAAGAGTTAGTACCCATTTGCTTTTCTATATAGAGATTATAAGTCAAACAAAATAAAGTGATTTCTACTTTTATTTTCAATTGCATATTAGACCAGATTTAACATATTGTAAGAAAAGACTTGTTTTATTTAGTGAATGAAAGTATTATTTCAAATGAGAGTGTTTTTAATATTCATTATGGGTATTACACAACACTCGCATTTCAGTTCGTGTGTGTGTGTGTGTGTGTGTATGTGTGGTTCCCCGACCTACAACACACTCAATGACGGGAATATTAAATGGGTTTAACATTATTTGCCTGAAAAAAATTGCATACATGTTTTACTCATGTCTTTACTTGCAATTTACAAAATAAATCAATTTAATCTCAAAACTGCGCATAGGTAGACATATTGCCTTTTCAACAAACTATTAGTAAACAAATCCTAAAGAGCCCAGCTTGCCCCGCACCTTTCCGAAATGTTCAAGTGTAAGAGACTCAAAGAAAACATTTCGGAAAAGGGGGCAGATTTATCGTCAATAGTTTGTATTAGATACTATCCCGGATATATTTGTTTAAAATTACTAGTTTTAATTTGTCAGTCCTTATGTTGATATGCCGATCATTTAACAATTTGACATTCTAGATACTTTTCTATACAGACAACTTAAAGTATGAAATGTACGCGAAATGAATCTTAACCCTCTAAGCACGATTATAATAGCCTTTGCGTCCATTGTAAAACCTGATCGGGGTTTACCGGCTGCTGATCAGTCATTTTCCTCAAAACACCCTTTTGTCACATAAATGGCCTGGTCTTTATTCAAAGAAAATACAGTCCATTATATATACGTGGCGGGTTATCAAAGAAAGAACAGTCCATTATATATACGTGACGGGTTATCAAAGAAAGAACAGTCCATTATATATACGTAGCGGGTTATCAAAGAAAGAACAGTCCATTATATATTGTAAGAATCAATATTTATCAAATTGTTACTTGCTCAACATTTTACAATTCACGCTATTTTATTCATAATAACTAATTCACATAAACTCAAAACAGATTTACTTACATGTGCTTGCTGCTTAATAATTCATAGATGCTAGCTATGTGACATTGTATCTCAACTGTACTAAGAAATCGGAGATCATTTGGGTTTTTTTGAGTTGCAATTTTGACAGCTGTCCGCCATTTTTGATTCCAGTTTCTGTCACCGGTCAAGGCACGGATGTAAAATTCTACCCCATAAATTAATCCCATGTTATTGGCACAGAACAGACAAATCTTATTATCATGAACTTTCATAGATTTTATATTAAACCATGTTTATTATCTTAACTTTTACGCATTCTTTGAAATAATACTGTCAACTTTGACAAACGCTTACGTCACTGTCATCGTCTGAATTTCCGTCGACTGGAATTGTTTAACTTACTCAAACTATAGTTTTAAAGTCTTTACCTGATAAAGTGGGTATCAGCATGTTCGACTCTGTAGTAGGAATCTATTGATGTATATAGTATTTGTCATAGTTTTTTATTTATTGTATATTTGTTGAGAAACTATTGTCCAGTGCTAGCGGAGGACCGGTGAGCAGGTGCTCCCAGCCCGGCTTGACTGGATCACCGGTTGCAATACTATTGGCTACCGGCGATCCTGGTCACAGACGATTGGTTGAGACTGTTCACCGGGCTTTCCTGGCACTGATTCATTGGTTATTCTTGTCACGTGTTACTACGCAGCCTCTATACATGTATATAGCTGGAAAACAACTATTAGTTATCTCCATCGTCAGTACGAATATTTGTACCGGTACCAGTCCGGTCAAAGTCTGGTTGCCCGGTAACATATAAACAAATAGGCCTGACATACATAGATCAGTTTCCACAGCTAACTTAAGTAAGCAAACAAGTTTAAGATTTATTGCTTTAATAGTCGTCCTAGTTTAGCTATATGAGAGGCTCGCGCTTTATAAGAACGGTATTTTCGGTTATTCCAGAAATATCACATAATTTACTTATTAAAATAAGTGTTAAACAAAATCCTTCGGCTTTATCTCTGTTATTTAAAACCTGTGTGAGGGTTGTTACAATATACGTAGCGGGTTATCAAAGAAAGAACAGTCCATTATATATACGTGGCGGGTTAAGGGTTAAAGAACTTGCAGAGTCATACGTTCATTAATACACGTTTTGTCTTTTCCACCGATAATAAATCAGTTTTACATTTAATGAGCTTTGACAGACATCAAGGTAATAATGCATTTATACATAGTCTTACAAAATATGCCACATCATATTTGTAAACACTAGTGGCCAACCTCAGTTAATATTCATGAACAATGTATGTGTTCATTATCATCAAAAACACATTGAAGTACATAGGTATACTATACTGCAATGCAATATGAAAATGAAAAGAGCTGTCGACCTGCAAAAAGCAAAACGACAACAATAATGTCCAGAAACGTTGTAAAACTCTGTTCCAGCCCGGAACGATTGAACACCGGTCCCGAAAGTAATAATGTAATGTTACACTCATTGTTGTAAGAATTGATGTTTAATATTTACGTCTCAGATAGCAAAGCAATTTTGAAAACACTTCTGCATTGTAATTTATAGTTGTATAATTTACACCGTTACATTGTATTTCCATTTAAGTAAAATCAAGTAATTTTAGCACAAATGTTGGCGCACGTTAATTAATTAATAATAATAATAATAATAATAATAATAATAACAATAACGGAACAAAACAGAACAGAACAGCAGACAGATTTTATTACAATTTTGCAACATATGTTACGACAATAAAGAAAGGTGATATAGTGACACGTTATGCTTGGTATGACGTAGAACGGTAATAAATAGACATATTTTGCATGGCTATAATTAGTGATCGATCTCTGTATAACACGTTTACGCAATAACGACAATTACGTGACAATATGCATAGTGTTATGTCCCACATAATGAATGTATGATGGATGCGCAATATTACGGAAGTATGGTGGCTGATATGTGCCATCTCGGCGAAATAACGAAAAGACGAAAAACCGCCTTCGTTCATCCGAGTATCGGACCGCGATTAGAAGCAACTCACAAGTGCTAGGATGTGTCGGTAGCTGTGGTAGAATAGCGTGAATGATCGGTTCCACACATGTTGATTGCTTGGACATGGTAGCGTGTTTGGTGCTAGGAGCTGTGAATAACTGGGGAATACCAGCGTGTTCGATTCTAGGACATGTGGGTAGATAGGTACGCTATAGCGTTCTAGGTGATATGATGTGTAGAAGCCGGGCACGATAGTGCACTTGGTGCAAGATGTGAACAACTGGGGCGTTATAGCGTGCTCGACGCTAGATTTGGGTAGCTAGGGCATGATATCAGTTGTTTGTAGCTGGTGTAGGATAGCTTGCTCGGTCTTAGGAGGCGTGAGTTACTTGGGTAGGATAGCATGCTATGTATTGCTTGGGTAGGATAACGTACTCAGTGTTAAGATACACTAATAATATTTGTAGGATAGCGTGCTCGATGTTAGGCGGAATTAGTACTTTGGGTAGGATAGCGTGCTTGCTGAGGTGTGGATAGCTGGGATAGGAGTGCGTGTTCGGAGGAAGATTGTGCAAATACTTTGGGTAGGATAGTGTGTTGGGTGCTAGATTGTGTGAGTATCTGAGCACATTTTACCACCTCAGCAACCTACACATTCCGACATCTGTGAATTGTTTTGAGTCGACGACCGACACTCGGATGGACAAAGGCCGTCTCTATAGAACCAGTCGCGTGATTTTGCCTTTATGCCCGGCGTTTTGACTATTTGTCGTCTTTTCGCTTGGCGTTATTTCGCCGTTTTTTTTCTTTCGTTTTTTCGTTATTTCGCTTGGCGTTTTTTCGCCCGGCGTTATTTCGTTATTTCTCCCGGCGTTTTTTCGTCTTTTCTTTATTTCGCTCGGCGTCTTTTCGTCTTTTCGTTATTTCGCCCGGCGTTATTCCGTTCGGTGTTATTTCGCGGCAAAATAACGAAAAGACGAGATGGCCACCATACTACCTAAGCGTATGCGCAGAATGATTACGTAACCGCATGTGCAGTGTACCAAATACTAGTAGTAATTATTACGTGACCGTATGCGCAGTGTACCAAACAATTAAATGATTACGTGACCGTATGCGCTGTGTGCCATATAAAGAATGAATACGTGACCGTATGCGCAGTGTACCAAACAATAAATGTTTACGTGACCGTATGCGCTGTATGCCCTATAATGAATGAATACGTGAACGTATGCGCAGTGTCCCAAATTATGAATGATTACGTGACCGTATGTGCAGTGAATTAAAACGCTATATTGATGAGTATTGTAATGCAGGCATTATTCTTCATTTACTCGGTCTAATATCATTTATACAAGGTTACGAAGAAACTCGAAATTAAGGCTTTAAGAGAAAAAAGCGTACGAACAATGTCCAGAACTGATATAAAACGCCATGAAGTATTTTTTCTGTGCTGAATTTACCACCAAAAGCGTATCCAAAGGTACGAATCTGATCGAGAAGATCGTCACATTTATCTCTTAGCACAGGTAGCAGTATTCCATTATCCCGGTCACGAATAGGACCAATGCTTATCCAGGAAGAGCGATAAAATCTCCACGAATTCATGTTCATTTTGTCATTTTTGTCATGTTCATTAACGGTCGTCTTTGTGATCCCTGTATTGCTTCAGGCGCAAAAAAAAGAAGATCGTGATCGATTGTTTCAGGCAGAAAAGAATGATCGTGGCTTCAGCGAAAATTGGAGTGTTGTCGTGCTCTCAATGGTTTATTCTCTTGTTGCTCTGGCTTGCACCCTAGAACCTTGTTTAAACCCACAGCGGCCTTTTTTTGCCACTGACCGTTCCAAGGCGGTAGCTATTTAGATCAGACTACACCAATTACCAACCAATCAGCGGGCAAGGAAAAAGTTCCAGGTAATTCGGAGCTATTACACAGAATCTCTTAATTTTGATTGGTTGTCAAGGTATACAAACCAAAACATCTTGCTAAAAAATTAAAATTCAACTTTTGAAGAGTACTTATGAAGGTTAAATCATACATTTGTGCAATGTATTCATAATGTGTTGCATAATCAAAGAAATAAGTATATTTTACATTTTCCTCATGTTTCTACATGCAAGTAGGTGGGTCAGCACCATCCGACCCAAACAGCTTTTTCAAAACATACTCAATGTATGGCTTCTGTATGTTTTTTTGATAAAACTAAGATAGGTCTTTCAAAACAAGTAATAAAAAATAAAGCCTCCTATATAAGGGAACTCAGTACAGAGCTTAGAGCTATAAGGTAGGCCTATGGAAAATGAATTGGTGTAGTATGACCTTTATAAAGTCAACCCTTTTTGTGTTTATGACGTCATATGCCTTTATTCTTTATTAACATTGCCATTCCTGTTTGTCTTTTTGCGTGTTTTTGGGTTTGCTTTTGTTCTGTGAAAGATGCATTTTCTGTTCGACTGTTATACTTATGTTTACTTAGTGAATTTGTAGCAACTCTGCAGGTCATAAGGTTTTATGCCTATTCTACATATGTTAATCTAGATGTAAATGCAGATCGAGCCAATATTACACACCAATTAATAACATGTTGTTCTATCGCTATTTTATGAGTATAATGTGAAGAAACATGATTGTGTAATCTTCGTTTTCTTTAATTCAGTATTTATGATCAAAATAAATATTGAATAAAAGGCTGTCCCACCCTTTTTCACGGTTGGCTCGCATGCGCAGTGCGTTTCAGTCGAACATGAAGACTATATGAAAGGATGCCAAAAGTAAATAATACGATCGGGAATGTGCGTACTAGGATTAACTAAAATAATTAAGAAGGAAATTGCAAACATCGAATGTTTTTCAGTCGACCATTTTTCAACAATAACGCATATAACACGAGGTGAAAACAATTGCCTTTTACTTGTTTGTAATAGTCATCTTTATGACTGAATAAATGTTAGGCAGAACTTCTTCAAGAAAACATGATCATGAACCCAGTCTCATTTTAAACAAGAAAATGGAAAAAAACATATCAGAATATAGTGTATCACCTTTATCAGTATTTATTTACACACAAACTAGTTTACATAGTTACGGTCATCAACAAAATCGTGTCTATGCGGGGAAGTCATAATTTTATGTTATGACTTATAACAATACATGATTTAAGTAATGTCTTCATTATATATGGCGTTCTAGTGAAAACTATTTGTAAAACTATGTCATTGTCTGTAAGAAATAAAATGATATAATTGTAATCTCAATAACACGTAATGTTCCCACCTGTATTCATTGTCGACCATATTCATTCCCGATGGCGCATAGTCCCAGTCAACTTCCACGGCAGCCAGAAAATAGTGCCGATTTATTGCCGAAGACACTTCCGGTGCCAGTAGAGTTAACAGGCAAACACATTGAGTGAAATAAACGATATGTTTATCCATTTATTTCCTAAATGTATTGAGAAGTATAAGTTAATTGTGTTGTTTTCCTAACACTTCACTCTGCCACCACAATTATAAATGACTATTGATGGTTACTTGAAACAATCAGTCAAATTCAGACTATGGTATTACTTATGTGGGGTTACGTATGCATACTAATGTGGTTAATAGATATGGATATATGTCAAATATTAATCACACATATATATATATATTTGAAATAGCATATTTGATAAAATTGTCAGTTATATATATGATTGGACAATACTGTTACCTCTTTTTCTTATCGCCCGGCAGTATAATACTGTTTAAGCTTGCGCTAGTATAGGGGCGTGATTCACTCACAATTACACGGTCCGTGTAATAACTTTCATATCCCATCCAACCCCTTCTCCAAGAAGCAAAAACAGGATTGTTTGGGGAATAAAATGAAACCTTCATTTCGGATTAAAAAGTTTGCATATTGTAAAATTTATTCATGTAATAGGTCATTTTAAACAGGTTATCGCGATTTTTCATCAAAACAATGTTTTTAAAAGTGTATTATTGTCGAAATATTCTTATAAAATCCAGCCAATTAAGCTTTCCCATCGCTTAATAGAATTAAGGCGCGACCATGTAATGTGAGAGGAGGTGAACCATATATTATTTCTAATGAACAGACTTAATAAACTCTGCTACTTTTCGTTTTTTTTTGTTTTTTTTTGTTATTATTGTTTAGAAGGGATCCCCTTTTCAGTATTTAATAACATTCACACTAACGTTCGCTTAGTGTTGTGTGGCGACTGTACTACGAATCAGTAGTGCTATTATTAACTGATCGTTTTGGGTTTGTCGTGTACTACGAATCGGTAGTGTTATTATTAACTGATCGTTTTGGGTTTGTCGTGTACTACGAATCGGAAGTGTCATTATTACCTGATCGTTTTGGGTTTGTCGTGTACTACGAATCAGTAGTGTTATTATTAACTGATCCTTTTGGGGTTTTCGAGTCCAATCTTTGTGGCTTTAAAGTAAAATAAAATACTTCTTAAGCCGGTACTAGGGTGTGTTATAGGTGTTGTACCTTATATTACCTAATACTATCGAGTATGCTTCTTCTCTCTCTTGTTTGTGTTCGTTGCTTCCAAGAGATCCCATTTTAAGTATTTATTGACATTCACGCCTACTAGGAATAACTCATTAGTCCTTGTCTCAATATGTGTGCCTTTAAATTAACATACCGCTTAAGTGGTGGTAGGTAGGGTTGGGGATGGGGTTGGGGTTAGGAGGGAGATGGGGCGTGAGAGTTATTGAAGCATATAGTACCTCTCATGAACAGACTAAATAAAAACGAGCTATTTTTTCTCTTTTTTTGCGTTAGTTGCTTTCAATATTTCCTTTTTTATTCTGCATTCTATCAATCAAACGTTTAAGGCAGCTTCTCACCGGAAGTTAAATATATTTTCGATTATTATAGATTGAGGGATAATTTGTATTTTTCGAAATACTCGTATAAATCTCGTTTTTCAACCTCTGACTGACTCACCCTTGATCTCATCAGAATAACAGCACTTTATGTTTTCTTGTGTTGTTATTTTATTTCCTATTTTACAGGTTCAATATTATTTAAGCTTCACGTATTCCAGCTCCTCTCCTATATATATTTTTTACAGAATTAATAGAAATATTTTGTTTGCTCTAATTTTCATAGATCTAAATATGAAATGAAATAGAAATCTAGATTTCCTCTTTGTCTATTTCTTAAATATGTATTGACACTATTTTCGAGTAATTGCTTCGCTTTGCATAGCATGGTAACCTGTGGTATGTAGTAGGGCAAACTTGCTCATGGACCATTATATAAATAATCAATATCCGGAGGGTGAACATTCTTACTATCACTCTATCATGAATGTGATATTTATTTTATTTTACCGAAATCCCCTCGGGCAAAAACAAAATTCATTTTCAGTACCGATTTCACTTTGCCAGATTCTTTTTTTTTCAAAAAACATTTTTTTTTTCTAAAAGTTGCTATGAATGTTATATTGTTGGATCGGAAATAACTTACCTAAGAAAATGAGTGGTAGTTTATTGAAATCAAACAAGTACTTTTGAAGTTATGATGAGTTAAAAATAGTAATTTCACCGTATACTGAGCCGATGACGTCACCGAAACAGCGCGCATCAAAACCGCGCATGTGATAATTTTTTTACTATCACCCTGCGATTTACTATCACCCTGTACTATCACCCTCGCGTGAGATATTAAGAAATTACACATTGTTGTCTATTGGGATTGAGCATGGGCGTCTTATGTGAGTCATAATAATATTATTTAACATATATGTAACAAAACGTTTCAAATAACATTTTGAAGAATAAAATGAAAGTGGTAAGGTTTTTACTAATACAGCTCACATAGGTAGAGTTAAGTCAGTTTAAAGTTAGAGTTAAAAGTATGATTTTTAACTACAACAAAATAGTTTCTGACCTTGACATAGAAAATAACACTACTAAGTAATATGAGTTTAAAACATCAACATGTTGCTGTGCCCCGGCAGGTCATGTCATCACTGGTAATTGTAATATTGTAGATAAAAGTAGTCGGCATACGTTTTCAAAGGTCCGACGTATAGATTACATTTACTTATTGATTTTAATGCATGTCGTGCTCAGATCGTCCAATCCATTGAGGAATTTAGAAACAAAATAGTATCGTAGATAACATGTTGACCCGTACTACATTTCTACTTGGAAAAGGTCAATTCTAAAACGTATAGATACCCGTATTAACTTTTATAATACAAACACCGCTTTACCTCCTTCGAGACCTAGGTTTTCGTTTCGTAATTAAAATCGGGAATTCCAGAATTTCATACTTAATTTGTATTAGTTCCTGATTATAAAGGAGGTAATAATGTAATTAGTGTTTGACGCCTACATTACTTCAGTGTTTTATCTCTAGAACTCGTGATAACTAATTCGTATACTCCGGTACACTCTATAGAGGATGATGTTGTTTCCAAGCATATCACTCGGTGCACCATTTTTAAGTCTGGGGTGGACGAAAAGCAAAACAAACTTTCATCTATGTGCTGGATTACTAAATTACATAAACAGCTTTATAAAGCCTGCTTTATTTCTTATTCTAGTGTCTGCACCACTACAAACGTCTCCAAACGTTAAACTTCTTGTTTTAGTGCCGTTAAATATCACTATAAACAGTACTGTGCTAAAGCTTGTGCCAACTCTGGTATTAAGTTATTTTGGTCAATTAAAAAATCAGGATACCTTCTTGATAACATTTGCAATAAACTACGTTTCATCTATAAGTTCTTATGACTTTTCAACATTTTATACAACCGTACCACATCACTTTATTAAAGACAAACTTATTTTCTACTTTAATATTCGTAATCTTTGTATAACTAAAAAGTTACTCAATCAGGGTTACCGTTACCATAAACTTCGTAAAACCTTTGCAACATTTTGTTATCGTAACCCTGATCTTCTTTCCAAATATAAAAGTAATTTAAGGACTCTTCTGCGACAAGGACTATCATAACCTGACTTCTATGGTGATGTGATTCATAAACTTCGTAAGATTCTTGGTCATGATCACTTTCATACTATCTTTGTTAAACTTGTTAAAACATTTATCAAAAGAGGTTATGACCCTATCATTTTGCAACGTACTGCATGCTTGGGGTGGACCCTTTTACAGTTCGCCACTATGCTTTCCTCTTTAATTGTACGATGACCGGACAGGCTGTGGACCCTATGATGACACCTACCTAAAGCCCATTGGGACGGTGGCGTTTGATGTTTGTCCATGATCTTTCTTGTCGTGCCCTTAATGGTTTATCTCTCTTACTGCTCTGGCTTCTGCCAAGTCATTAAGTACCTTCATTGTGGCTTTCTAGGCTATTGTTTTTTTGTATTATATTTACACGAGCATATTTGTGTTTTACTTATATTGCCTATTGATGCTGCCTTGTTGGTTAGATATTAGATCATGGAGGGGATTTCTTTATTTACACTGTCCTGTTTTAATGGGATGACAGTAGGGTAAGTGTGAGATTTGGTGCACCCTAGAACCGGTTTAAACCCCCAGTGGCCTACTTTGCCACTGACCGTTCCAAGGCGGTAGCCCTATTGTCAACCCTTTTGTGTTTGTGATGTCGTTTGCATTGATTATTGCTTTTGCCTTCTTGTTTGTCGTGTTTGCGTGTTTGTTTCTGTGTTTTGTGGTTGACTGTCTTCCTTGAATGCTACTTTCCCTGTCCGATCTTTTAATATTTCTTTTATTGTTCCCCGTTCAAAAACCTTTGCTAAAAAATAACAACGTTTATTAGTCTGTAACTATATTAAAGCGTTTTTTACTAACGGCAGTAGACAATTACACTATGTGGATTTGCCAAGACGTTGTGAAGCACCCCTTTTCCTATTAGATAATATTTTCGTCAGGTATGTAACTACCGGTTATAGACAAATTGTTGGCATCCCTATGGGTATGAACTGGGCACCTCTTGTCGCAGATATGTTCTTGTATGGCTATGAAAGATATTTCACGTTGAGTCTTTCACCAGATACTCAGGCAGATGTAACTGAAGCCTCTAATGACAACACTCTGTATCTGGATGACATTTTGAACATTGACAATCCTTCTTCTCTACTATGGTGGATACAATCTTTCATAAGGAACTTCAGGTTAAGAAAACTAACAGTTCTGATACTGTCGATTCCTTTCGTGAGTTATATGCCTATTGTAAATGGTGAAATAATTAGTAAAATCTATATAAAAACTTGTATTTGTATAAGAGGCTACTACAGCAGGGCTAATCACTTTCACACAATCTCTATTACACTCGCTAATCAGTTTATCAAAAGAGGTTATGGTCAGGTCATTTTGCAACACACTGCAAGTCTAATGGGTGAACCATTTACAGTTCACCACAATGCGTTCCTCTTTGATAGTGCGATGACCGAAGATTGTGGACCCTATGATGTCGTCTACCTAAATCCCCAAAGGACGGCAGCGTTTGATGTTTGTCTTAAATCTTGGATTGTCATACCCTTTTCATATATACATGCGCATTTATGTGTTCTATTGTCTATTAATACTGTCTTGTTTGTTAGGGAATATAAGCTGGTGGTGATATCTTTATTTACACTGTAAGAGTGAGGTTTAGTGCACCGTAGAACCTTGTTTAACCACCAGCGGCATTCTTTTGCCACTGATTGTTCCAAAGCGGTAGCCCTGTTGTCAACCCTTTTATGTTTGTGATGTCATATCTTGCTTTTTATTCATCTCTGCAGTTATTGTCTGTTTTTATGCGTTTTTTTAAATATATATATACCTATAAAGAGTTTTATTCGTATTTAAGTTGAAGCGAGAGTGTGCTGTTAAAAGAAACCGGAAATACAAATTGCAAACACAAAGATTTCCAGCCTAGCAGGATCTTTTCAAGTGTCTCGCATTCGGCAATTTTTTTAATTTTATTGAAGTCTCATCACAATACGATATTATTTAAATATAACAATTTTAAAATATAACTGCTACATTCTGGTTAGAATTACACCAGACTATGCAGTATAATAGGATTATTACTATAGAACCTTGTTCTGGATGTTTTCGAGTAGGTCAATGCCAGATCAGGATCACACGAGAGGAGTTTATCTACAAGAGGTGATACAAGCTTCCAGAACAAGTTACTATAGTAATGAACCTTTTATTATATACCTCTTTATATATCATTAAAATAGATTACATGTATCTAAACAACAAATTAAAACAAAATTGTATTGAGTCAAATTGACTGAAAACCACCAACAGGAAAGACATGAAAACATGTACATTACAAGCGCATGAAAGCATGTACATTACATTGCAACAACTACACATGTCTTCATTACACATGGGTAAACAATTGAAATGGTGGTGAATTTACCAACTGACATAATGTTAAATTAATTAATTAACCCTCAATGTTAACAAATGCATAAACAAATATTCACCTTCAAAAATTCACTTTTCACGTTAAAACATCTATTGTTCTTAAAGGATTACTTGGCAATTCCCAACATTCCAGTCTGACATTTGTGTATGGGAAGTTCCAAAATATAGTTTTAGTAGCATAGCGATATGGATTCAGAACACCTCCAGAGGTGATATAGGGTTTTGTATTCCATGGTAGGAAAATGAAGGTACTAGGTATATAAATGATAAAATTGAATACATATGACTGTTAACAATGTTAAACATTGATCAATTGATCCTAAACCCATTGAACTCATCATATGACTCACAAATAGCCACTGCAGTAGATCCAGTAGTCAATTCATACAGATATATCACATTACATGATATTAACTACTTTAATTTACTACATTATTTTCTCAGAATTATACTATCGAAAACGTATATACATAGTATTAACTGAGCGACGGCTGCTAATCTTGACACGCACAAAAAACCCAAACAGATCAGATCTGGAAGGTACTGATTAGCACCGATTCCTCAAAGTCTTTATACAACTTTATTTCTCGTCTAATAATGACTAAATATCATCACATTGCTATAGTGAGTGGTACGTTAACGTTGTTTTCGTGGTATATTACACAGTACCTCGGCGTACCACCGGTCTTGACCATATCAATCATCCGGCATATATAGCAACGTCATTACCACTGATAATTAGGCAGTGTAATCATTGAAGGAGCTTTCAAAAATAAATAAATGTAAATTCATGCATATAGAAATAATCTGACAAAAAATGCAATATCATATTATTAATCACTATTGGCTATCAGATGTTAATATCCATGAATAATGTTTTATTGTTGTTGCCAAAATATGATTAAGTATAATGTATGGTAGTGAATTATGTTAGACAAGCCGTACTAATGATGGCAAATTTCCGTCCTAGATCTAACATTACTATAAAATGATGGATGTTAGTTTAATATAGATATAAAAATCGAACAGGAAAAGCATCATTCAAGGACGACAGTCAACCATAAACACACAGAAAAACAAAGAACACATTTTAAGATGAACAAGAAGCAGTCCGAGGGACGATAGTCCCCTACCGGGTCTTGTGCAAAATTAACAATTCAGAAGCTGCACTGCTGTCAAAGGTTACTGTTTTGTCAACACAATAATTGCACAAATGTCAAACTGCTGTCAAAGGTTACTGTATTTCGTCAACACAATAATTGCAAAAATGTCAATGAAACAAAGTTGTTCTTAGCCAGTTTGTTAATTCTTGAAGAAACAGTTATCTTTGAATGTACCCAAATGAAAGGTTGAATTTAGCCATGTGAATGATCATGCAAGGAATGTTGAATACCTTACCATGAATAGCTAAAAAATATGCGTTCCTGTGTTCTGAAAGTATCGTGACCTTGACCTTTGAGCTACGGATCTGGGTCTTGCGCACGACACGCCGTCTCATTATGGTGAACATTTGTGCTGAGTTAGTTCAAAATTCCACTATGCATTACAAAGTTACAGACCGGACAAGCGTATTTCTGACCTTTAACCTCCAGCTGTGACCTTGACCTTTGAGCTACGGACCTGGGTCTTACGCGCGACACGCCGTCTTATTATGTTGAATATTTGTGCTAAGTTATTTCAAAATCCCGCGATGCATGACAAAGTTACAGCCCAGACAAGCATATTTCTGACATTTAACCCCCAAGTGTGACCTTGACCTTTGAACTACGAACCTGTGTCTTGCGTGCGGCACGCAGTCTTTATGGTGAACATTTGTGCCAAGTTATTTCAAAATCCCACGATGCATGACAAAGTTACAGTCCGGACAAAAAGATGACAGACGAACGGAAGAACGGAAGGACGGACGGTCAGTGGCAAAAAATACCGCTAGGGGTTTAAACCAGGTTCTAGGTTGCACCAAACGTCACATTTACCCTAACGTCAACCCAATAAAACGGGACAGTGTAAATAATGAAATCCCCAACATTAACTATTCTCTAACCAACAAGGCAGCATTAATAGGCAATATAAGTAAAACTCATAGTTTAATAGATTAAGAGTAAAGAAAATGAAGAAAGTTGTCGTTCTGCAAAAAAGCACAAATATACACAAGCAATCAAGTGACTGTGTACAACTGTGTACCAGCTCGAAATTGTTCCTTTAAAAAAGTAAAAATAATGCAAGTTTGACAAAACTTGCTTAATTAGGTATGACATCCACATGATGGTATGCATAGTAACACAGTTACTCAAAAGATGACCTCAAATACGTATATGTACTGTATCTTTTTATTACATTTTCATAAGTGAAAGATTGGGATTTCTCTGTGAAAGAATATTCATATATATAATATTAACTAACTCCGAACACAAAAATAACTAACTGTGACGCTGAGTTATGACGTCAATACGGTAGTGCTGACGTCGACGGCATCCGCCGATAACGTTCAATAACGCGAATATTTCGGTTAAAATTAAGAAATAATAAATACGTACCTGTGTTTTATCGGTGAATAAAATACAGTCAGGAGTTTGGATGCGAAGTAATTAAATCACGAGTGCGTTAGCACGAGTTATTTCATGTACTCGCATCCGAACGACTAACTGTGTATTACGTTAACACACACCATCCCTTACATGTGAACAATTATATTTCTGTGCTGATGTGTAATTCTAGCATGTCGTGCTACAAACGTGAATATGTAATTAATATGTATCGCATGTCAAGGATTTGAGCAGAACTAAGCGAGGTCATACATCTTGATTCAAAATGTTTCGTAAGAAAAACTGATGGTAAAAATTGGGAATAAAGTGTCTGGTAATAAAAAACGGTCATGGCATGTTTACATCTTCGTGACAACATATTTGTTTTTTAATATTGTTTTAACACATGTGACTTGATATATTATTATGTTAAACTGTCCCAGTTCCTACCTAGTTATAATGCTATTTTCTCTCGGCGGCTAAATTACGCTTGCGTAAAACATTGCTTGTATGATTCTTATATGATTCATTCGCATGTATGATACCTACAAAATGATACCTATATAAAAGGTTCAGTACATGATGTTTATATAAAATATGTCATATAAGAATTATAAGAGAATCATATAAAAGTTGAAAAATAATTGTTTTCATGAAGTTCAACATATATGACAATGCGTGTGTTTTAAAATCGAAGGTTTCATGATTTCTTTTTAAAAAAGTGATTCGCATTTTTGGCGTTCATGCGGTTTTAAATGCAGGAAGAAAATGGCAAATTCCATGAAGAGGGTTAAAATTCTTATATTTACATCATTTTCCCGTTGCTATAGTAATACTTATAAGTTGGAACACACCTGATAATTATGGTTTTTTATCGAACACAGCTAATAATATCAATCTAAGTTCTTCCAAAAGGTGTAAACAATAAACGCGATACTTCGGTCTCCATTTAAATGGTAAATCCTGCAATTTCCTACCTAAAGCCCATTGGGACGGTGGCGTTTGATGTTTGTCCATGATCTTTCTTGTCGTGCCCTTAATGGTTTATCTCTCTTACTGCTCTGGCTTCTGCCAAGTCATTAAGTACCTTCATTGTGGCTTTCTAGGTTATTGTTTTTTTGTATTATATTTACACAAGCATCTAGGTGTTTTACTTATATTGCCTATTAATGCTGCCTTGTTGGTTAGAGATTAGATCATGGCGGGGATTTCTTTATTTACACTGTCCTGTTTTAATGGGATGACAGTAGGGTAAGTGTGAGGTGTGGTGCACCCTGGAACCGGTTTAAACGCCCCCAGTGACCTACTTTGCCTCTGACCGTTCCAAGGCGGTAGCCCTCTTGTCAATCCTTTTGTGTTTGTGACGTCGTTTGCATTTATTATTACTTTTGCCTTCTTGTTTGTTTGATTGCGTGTTTGTTTCTGTGTTTTGTGGTTGACTGTCCTCCTTGAATGCTACTTTCCCTGTCCGATCTTTTTATATTTCTCGGTTGTGATAAAACTTATGAAAACTCTGGGATTAATTTATTTTGGTCTATAAAAAAATCAGGAGATGTCCTTGATAAAATTTTCAATAAACGTTAAGTTTCATAAATAATCACTTATGACTTCTCTACACTATATACTACCTTTCCACATCACCTCATTAAAAACAAGCTTATTGCGCTCATTCAAAAAATATTCTCTAGGGAAAATACTACATTTTTGACCTGTAATAATATTAAAGCGTTTTTTACTAACGGCAGTTTAGATAATTACACTATGTTGACTTGCCATGAAGTTTGTGAAGCACTCATTTTCCTATTAGATAATATTTTCGTCAGGTATGGAACTACCGTTTATAGACAAATTGTTGGTATCCCTATGGGTACGAACTGAGCACCACTTGCCGCAGATTTGTTTTTATATTGCTATGAAAGAGATTGGGTCTTTCGACATATACAAAGGCAGATGTTATTGAAGCCTTTAATGACACCTCTCGGTATCTGGATTACATATTGAACATTGACAACCCTTTCTTTCCAATTATGGTTAATAATATTTATCCTAAAGAACTTCATCTTAACAAGGCTAATCTTTCTGATAATAACGGTTCTTTTCTTGATTTATATCTCTCTATTAAAAATGGTGAAATTTTTGGCAAACTCTATGTCAAGAGAGATGATTTTAATTTTGACATTGTTAATTATCCCCACTTAGATGGGGATGTTCCCCGAGCAACTTCTTACGGGGTCTATGTGTCTCAACTTATTCGTTTTTCAAGAGCTTGTACTCGAGTTGAGGACTTTAATATTGGTAATCTTTGTATAACTAAAAAGATACTCCATCAGGGTTACCGTTACCATAAACTTTGTAAAACCTTTGCACCATTTTATAATCGTAACCCTGATATTCTTTCCAAATATAAAAGCAATTTAAGGACTCATTATTCTGCGACAAGGACTATCACAACCTGACTTCTATGGAGATGTGATTTATAAACTTCGTAAGATTCTTGGTCATGATCACTTTCATACTATCTTTGTTAAACTTGTTTAAAGGTTTATCAAAAGAGGTTATGACCCTATCATTTTGCAACGTACTGCATGCTTGGTGGTGGACT
Organism: Cyrtodaria siliqua; assembly: GCA_037043455.1. Taxonomy (NCBI): domain Eukaryota; kingdom Metazoa; phylum Mollusca; class Bivalvia; order Adapedonta; family Hiatellidae; genus Cyrtodaria; species Cyrtodaria siliqua. Next base: position 214,072 of record JAWPHD010000307.1, on the reverse strand, counting down.
CTTTTACAGTTCGCCACTACGCTTTCCATATAAATATTGCCAGTGCCTTGTCCATAATTTAAGCACCCTCCTTACCAAATGAGGTTTGCTGCAAGCTTGCAGCGAACAATTTTATTCATCATAACAATTCTTAATTGTTCGCCAATGTTCGCCACTAGCGGTGATTTTGCCGCAAACATTATGGCGAATTTTCCGCAATCTCGCCAAAAAGCTACACATTCGCCAGAAACATTTATTTATTTGGTACGTTCACCATAACATCACCACAAACTTACTTGCATTTTCTTTTGCCAAAGCATTGCGACAAATTTTACCAATCCGGTTATTTTTTTTATTGCACGCCGTAACATCTGCACAATCTTTTAAATTCAGATTTGCCGTTTCTTTATTCACAGAACATCACGACAAACCTTTCCATTCTGACCTGCTGTATCTGAAGACTCTGTTAGCCAAAACATCATCGCAAAACTTAAACTTTATACAGAATTTTATTATTTCCAGTTATTTACTACTAAAGTTAAATTTGCATTTTTTGTCAAAGGACGTACCACTTGAACAAATAATTTAGCCAAGTGTAATTGTTTTCGTGGATTCTTATTTTTAATCATTTATTTAATTTTGTGTTCATTGCAAGAACATTTTTAAATACGAAACACCATGATTACTCCAGCATTTAAAACCAGAACAATTAAACTTGTATCCCAAGTGCAAAATAATATGATCAGTATGACCTCAATGGGTAGATGTGTGTGTATATATACGTTTGTTGGTTTGTCTAGGGTCTGGTGTTGATTCTAAGATATCCAGGTGCCTATTGGACTGCTACAGTAAGTGACATACCCATGGAAATGGGAGTAATGCAGAAATGACAGCACACTACATCTCCATGAAAATAGGAGTAATGCAGAAATGACAGTGCTCAATATCTCCATGAAAATGAGAGTAATGCAGAAATGACAGCGCTCAACATCTCATAAAAATGGGAGTAATGCAGAAATGACAGCACTCGACATCTCCATTCAATTTAGAGTAATGCGGAATGACAGCGCTCAACATCTCCATGAAAATGAGAGTAATGCAGAAATGACAGTGCTCAACATCTCCATGAAGACGGAAGTAATGCAGGAATGACAGCAATCGACATCTCCATCAAACTGGGAGTAATGCTGGAATAACAGCGCTCGATATCTCCTTGAAAATGAGAGTAATGCAGAAATGACAGAATTTGGATTTTTATAAAAATATTGACCAATATATTTTTTCCTGTCACTTGCAAAGTGTTTACAAATAAATAAATAGTGAAATTCATCACCCAACAAATGAGCATTACAAAGTGTACATGTGCGTAGATTTCTTTCTTTCTTTTTCCATGTTTAAATGTCTTCCTTTTTCTATAGGCATTTTATGATTCATGCAACGGAATTTACATAAAGTATTAGACAAACCAAATGGCAAAATATTAAAATACTGCTCGAAAACAAACTCTTTCTTATATATTCTATAGTTTAAACATTTACCAAGATTGAACAAACTTTCTAAAATAATCTGGGCTATAAACTTTCTGATCTAACCAGTAATTAGACAGCCCAAGTTCGTTGAGTGACTTTTCAACAAATTGTATCCACAGAAATTTAATTATGTTGTTTTTATGAAGACAATATGCCATTCTATATAGTAAATTACATATTTTGGTTTCTTTAGCATTTATTAGTTTACTACAGTAATTAAGTATTCTAATTCTTATGTGTAATGAAATCGGAAATATTCCAAGCTCTCCATACAACATACAATTCGGTGTATTTTGTTTCAAGTTTAGAATAAATTTACAGTATTTAGACTGAAATTGGTCTATAATTTTTATATCTTCTATACTCCAGACCTCTGATCCATACGAAAGTATGGGCACAATCATAGCATCAAACAAATGTAGTTGCAAATGAAGAGGTAACAACAATTTTCTGGCTTTATTAATTAAGGAATACCTAGCTTTTCTTGCTTGGTTCACTAATATTTTCTTAGTTTGACCAAAATAGCAATTAAATGCAAATTGTACACCAAGATAAGAGAAGCTTTCAACAACTTCCAACACATTATCGTCAAAATAAAAATTTGGAGGATCTGTCAAGCCTCTCCTGCTTTACAAATTAAAACAATTTTAGTTTTCGCCGAGTTCACTTTTAAACTCAATGTTTTACAATAAACAGACATACTATTTAATGCTAACTGCAAATCTTCTGCACTTTCTGCTTAAACAACAGTATCATCATCATAAAGATTCAAAAAAAGCTTGAAATAAAGCTCAACATCATCATCGCTCAATACATCACGAATAGTATCAGACAAAATATCTAGCCCGGGCCATTGTAGTGTTGGGACATGCAATCTACAAGGTCATTGAGAAAGAGAGAAAATAAAACTGGTGATAAATTTTCACCCTGCCTTACACCAGACTGACTTACAAATAACTTTTGCTTTATCTTACATATTGTAAATAATTTTAATAAGTTTGCCATCTATGTTTTGTTTTAGCAATTTCTGCCATAAGGCTAATCTATTAATAGAGTCGAATGCTTTACTGTAATCTATAAAAGAACAATATGATTTCTTACGTTGAGCAATATAAAAATCAATAAGCATCTTCAGAGCATAAATATGACCCTTTCCTAAATCCAGCTTGTTCTTCACATAAAACATCATTTGACTCTTAATATAAATTCAAAAGCTGATTCAGAACAGATGTCAACAATTTGCCAATACAATTAAGGATAGATCCCTGGGTCATTAATATCGCCTTTATTTTTATAAAGAGGTAAAATAACACCCTTGCTCCAAACATCTTGAAAAATACCAGAATCCAGAATAATATTAAAAAGTTTACAAAACACAGGTAACAATACATCCACAGAGTTTTCAAGTATTCATTCAATATGTCATCAATCATTGAGGACGATTTATTATTTTTCAAATTACTAATAGCTTTGCTAATTTCGACTATGGTGATATCTGAGTTTAATTCTGCATTGTTAGAACTGATATTATGTAAATCTAGAACTTGAAAATCATTCTCGTCATCTGAGATATTTACACTCAGCTTACTAAAATGCTCATGAAAAGCTTCACTAGTAATTTTATTGATCATATGTTTTTTATCTGATGAATACTTGTTCAATAAACTCCAATAAGACTTTGGATCTGAATGTTTGAGACCTCTCAATTTCTTATTGATCTTAGCATGAACAAGTTTAAATTTCTTATCTATTTCCTTCTTATACCGTCTACTGCTATTTATCATGATGTCATGATTATTTATGGACTTTTTCCTCCTAAAATTATTTTTATCAGTCAAATATTGATTCCTAAGAACTTTACAACTTTCATCAAACCATGGTTTTGGGATTTTCCTCGGCTTACTATGTTTAAAATACTTTTTTTTAGTAACTAAATCACACTTTTCAGCAGCACTAATAATAATGTCAGTGACATTCTTAGTTAATTTATTCACAACTGAATCATCATAAGTTTTACTATCAAATATTACTGGCATTTCATCTAATAATGCAGCAATGTTGTCCGTGTTGAAATTATTTTTGAAATCTGTAACTTTATCCTTGTTCCAAGTAGGTTTTATAATAGTTTTATTTTTGCTATCAACAGGACTTCAGTACAGGCACTATTATCAATTACATTTGAAATATTTAAGCAAAAATCAATAGCACAATGCACATCAGATAAAATTGGGGCAAAATCTAGAAGATTAAGGATTTAACTTTTGGAAAATTGACATCAGATAACAATACATAATCCAGCACACTACCATTACCACTAATACATGTTTTACCACCTAAATATGCATCATTGCCACAACGACCATTAGCAATATGCAAGTTAGTAAATTTACATAAATCAACCAACCTATATCCATAGTTATTGACATTATGACTATCATCAGAGTGCCTCCCAAGATCAATAAGGTTGTTTGCATTCAAATTATGCTCTGTAACATGATCAAAGTTTTCATCTGCTATATATTGTTTACGCTATGGTGGGGGCACTACATATTATCTCGGAGGTCAAGGTAATCAGGCTGCAATGTTCTGAGGCTGTTCCATTGGGCGCCCCTGTATGCAAAGTTCTGCGCGTAACAATATGTTTAAATACACTCGTAGTCACTTGAAAAATGATTAGGTCATTGCTTACGTCATATAGCTTGCGCTGTATGACGTTAAACGTTCTCAGCTTGTTCAAGATGCTTACTAATAATATGTGAACTGATGCATAGGATGGGTTTATATCGGGGGTGTGCAAGGTTTGGGAGCATGGCAAATTTGTTGTAATTAACATTCCATTAAAATTACTGTTGTGTTTGTCTTTGTGACGTATATTTACCAAGTGACGTCATGTAACTTGGCGATTCCAACGGATGAAATACACGCGGAGAATTAATGGAACAGCTGTATTTTTTCGTAGAATAACATACAGCTGTCTATCTTCTTTGTGTATATGAAATACTGCGCAGGTCGTGTTAGAATCATGCATAAACGGATTTAAAATGTAATAAATAGATTATTTAACTTCTATGTTCGATTATAGGGAAATCCTTCACTCGATGGTAGACGTGTTTTGTTTTTGTCTATCATCTCGTGAAGGATTTCCTTATAATTCTATCCCAGCAGTAAAATAATCTCTGTTATTGACTAGTCTACTGAAAAATAAAGACCTTCGTTAAAGACATTTCACCATTGAGATTGTAATTGATAAACAAGGAAATTGTCCCACATAGTACTTCTTGCATGCCTTTTAACTGTAAAAACAGAGTCGTAAATGCTTGAAAATGAGACACTAATATCGAAAAATAAATATAGAGAAATAAAATAACGTCGATTTTTTGGTTAAGATAAGTACAATATCCGCATGTATTTTTGCTCTACGTCTATTCTGGTTTAGTCATTTAGTAAGAAATGGCGGAACTACGTCTATACTGGTTTAGTCATTTAGCGGTTTAGTAATTTAGGAAGGACCTCGGACCTACGTCTATTCTGGTTTAGTCATTTAGTAAGGACCGCGGACCTACGTCTATGCTGGTTTAGTGATTTAGTAAGGACTACGGAACTACGTCTATACTGGTTTAGTCATTTAGCGGTTTAGTAATTTAGTAAGGACCTCGGACCTACGTCTATTCTGGTTTAGTCATTTAGTAAGGACAGCGGACCTACGTCTATGCTGGTTTAATCATTTAGTAAGGACCATGGACTTACGTCTATGCTGGTTTATTTATATAGTATGGACCGCGGATATACGTCTATGCTGGTTTAGATAGTAAAGACCGCGGATATACGTCTATGCTGGTTTAGTCATTTAGTAAGAACCGCAGACCTACGTATATGCTGGTTTAGTCATTTAGTAAGGACTGCGGACATACGTTTATGCTGGTTTAGTCATTTAGTAAGGACCGCGGACCTACGTCTATGCTAGTATAGTGATTTAGTAAGGAACGCGGACCTATTTCTATAATGGTTTATTCATGTAGTAAGGACCATGATAGTTTAGTCACTTAGTAAGGACCATGGACCTACGTCTATTCTGGTTTAGTCATTTTGTAAGAACCTCGGACCTAAGTTTATGCTGGTTTAGTCATTTAGTAAGGACCGCGGAGTTTAGTCATTTAATAAGGACGTCGGACCTATGTCTATGCCGATTTAGTCATTTAGTAAGGACCGCGGGCCTTCGTCTATGCTAGTTTAGTCATTTAGTAAGGACCAATGACATACGTCTATGCGGGTTTAGTCATTTACTATGGACCACGGACATACGTCTATGTTTGTTTAGTCATTTAGTAATGACGTCGGGACCTACGTCTCTGCTCGTTTAGTCATTTGGGTCGGACCGCGGACCTACGTCTTTGCTAGTTTCGTCATTTAGTAAGGACCACGGAATACTTCTATGCTGGTTTAGTCATTTAGTAAATACCACGGACCTACGTCTATGGTGGTTTAATCATTTAGTAAGGACCACTGACAAACGTCTAAGTTTTTTTTTTCTGTTTTTTTTTCATTTTTTTTTCATTTTTTTTTTAGAGTAATGCATTTATTGACTTCCAAGTGAACAATCATGTTAGCACAATTATCAGTCACGTACATGTTTAACAGTTCCGTAAAATATGAAACACATTTTTAATTATGTTTGCTATACCATCCTACATTGATAAATACAAGGTATAATCATTGTGGTATGATGGTTTCAACAAACGGTCCCGGAAAGTTAGTGTTAAATTTAAATGTCTATATTCGCTTGCCATTTGTTTGAATAGATCGAAGAATATGAGCCAAAATCGTGTCTATTTTTAAGTGGCCCCGGAAAGTAAATCATTAAATACAACGTAATTTTATTACATTTTTACTTAAACAAATCCATAGTTATGTCCGCTATATCATCCTACATTGTCACATACCAATTTAAATAATAAGAACATAAAGTTTACTCCAAACATGATAATTAGTACGTCTGGTCCAGGCGTGAACATCAGTAGCAGTCTCGGAAAGTTACTACTAAATTACAAAGTCAAAATATTATTTTTATATTATTATGTTTTAATATTCATATTAAATGAACCATTCTGCGTTAATAAAAAATATTTAAAAGAAATAGTAACCCTCCGTTTATTATTGATTGGACATAAGGTATGCACACATCCTGCCTTTTTTACCAATTTCCCTAACAATTCAAAATCGTCCCCGACTTTTAGTAGTCACCGTGAAATGGCCGCAATGACCGAAACGTTCATGTCAACCGGAAGGCGAAAAGACGACAGAACGACAGAATGAAAAGACGACAAATGCAGCGAAAAGACGGCAGAACGAAAAGACGACAGAACGACGGAACGAAAATACGCCATTTCAAGGGCGAAAAGAAGACAGACCGCCCGCGAAAAGACGAAAAGACGACAATATCAAATGGCGTCTGAGATACTTGTCAAAATTCTCGCCTAACTTGTCCGATATCATTAGACCAACGCGTGATTTGCCGCGCAAAGACGTCGAATTTCGTTGGGACTGCGCAAAAGCAGACGTGTTTAGCAAGGTCAAACAGGTCATAACAAACTCAGTTACTTTGACCCTCGGAAACCGGTCAGGTTACAAATAGATAGCACAATATAAAACAGCGATTATTACAACGCATTGACATTGACCGATAAACTTAATAGTTCGCAAACAGCAAAAAATGGTTTAAACTCGCTAAACAAATATTCAACAATAACCAGGGCATAAATAAAATTCCTGCGCTATTCTACAATCATATCGAGGCTACCGACGATTTTAAAAACGCAGACCTATTAAACAACTTTTTCTGTAGCCAACCCTCTGTCGACGACAAGGATACACAATTACCACCAACTATAAACCCAGTTCAAAACTATTTATCTGAATGGTGATTACACCGCAAGATTATTTTTTTTCTTTCTTTTTTTTTTTTTTTCTTTTTTTTCTCTCTTTTTTTTATTTTAGCTTGTCCCACTTTCTTCTATGAATGATTTTTTTTATTGAATATATATATATATGTATAACAGTAACAAACATACAATATATATATGAAATGTGTCTTCACATCTTATTTCGTGTTTTTGTTTTAAGCCACACAATATAAACAAAACTATATATACCATTTATCTAGATGGTCTTCATTCATTCGTTCGTTCGTTCGTTCGTTCCTTCCTTCCTTCCTTCCTTCCTTCCTTCCTTCCTTCCTTCCTTCCTTCCTTCCTTCCTTCCTTCCTTCCTTCCTTCCCCTTCCCTCCCTCCCTCCCTCCCTCCCTCCCTCCCTCTCCCTCCCTCCCTCCCTCCCTCCCTCGTTCGTTCGTTCGTTCGTTCGTTCGTTCGTGCATGCATTAATATATTTGCCATAGTCAATGACCAGTTTAATGAGTATGTAATTATAATATGACACTATTATCACACATGATAAGTAACTAAATCATCCTTCTTTCGGTGTCTTCTGTGTGTATTAAGCACACTAAACAACCTCGTATATATATATCTGTGATACACATAATATTATATAATTGTATCAAATTGTTCATGAATGTATTTTTAACATCATTGTAAACCTTGTTTTATGCTATTTAACCGCCACATAAATGAATTTTAAAAAAGCAGATATACATATGAATAATTGTATTCTATGTACTACCACCAGGAAGCCCATATATGTTGCCACATGTCTTCTGTGTGAGTGAAGAGCATGCTATGAGAGGCTAGGAAATGCCTAATACAGTTATCGTTGGCTTGTGCATTTTTCATCTTTCTTGTCGAAACGAAATATAAAAAAGGAGAATGGTATGCTAAACAGGTTATTTTTTTTACAGTGATATAATATACTGTAATGCACTAATATTTTCTTTCCACATTTGATCTTTTAGTATGCTATACGCCTATGTTGATTTAGTCATTTTATAAGGACCGCGGACCTACGTCTATGCTGGATTAGTCATTTAGTAAGGACCGCGGACCTACGTCTATGCTGGTTTAGTCATTTAGTGAGGACCGCGGACATACATCTATGCTGGTTTAGTCATTTAGTGAGGACCGCGGACTTACGTCTATGCGGATTAAGTCATTTAGTGAGGACCGCGGACTTACGTCTATGCTGATTTAGTCATTTAGTGAGGACCGCGGACTTACGTCTATGCTGATTTAGTCATTTAGTGAGGACCGCGGACATACGTCTATACTGGTTTAGTCATTTAGTGAGGACCGCGGACTTACGTCTATGCTGATGATTTAGTCATTTAGTATGGACCACTGGCATACTTCTATGCTGGTTTAGTAATTTAGTAAGGACCATGGACCTACATGTATTCTGGTTTAGTTTAGTAAGGACCGCGGACTTACGTCTATGCTGATTTAGTCATTTAGTGAGGACCGCGGACATACGTTTATGCTGGTAAAGTCATTTAATATGGAACGCGGACTTACGTCTATGATGGTTTAGTCATTTAGTAATGACCACTGGCATACGTCTATGCTGGTTAAGTCATTTAGTAAGGACCACTGGCATACGTCTATGCTGTTTTAATCATTTAGTAAGGACCACTGGCATACGTCTATGTTGGTTAAATCATTTAGTAAGGACACTGGCATACGTCTATGCTGGTTTAGTCATTTAGTAAGGACCACTGGCATACGTCTATGCTGGTTTAGTCATTTAGTAAGGACCACTGACATACGTCTATGCTGGTTTAGTCATTGTTTAAAGACTGATGATTCTAATGGAGTATAAATAAAACCCTCCACCTTTTTATTTGATTTACCTTGTTAAAAACATACATTCGTACATGTATTTACACTGTTATGACATGTATCAGATATTAATGAAGGTATGCTATTATTCATGCACGACTCGGTCAAATGCGGTGGAGTGGCTTGTTATGGGTCAATCAATATTTATATTTCATTTAACAATATTTTAGTCATACACACTGTGAACGTGATTGATGTGAAAAAATTAGTCACGTCAGCAGTTTTCTAACATATCGTGTATATCGTAATTTGGTCGTTAATATTCCGTAATTAATCACTCAGTCGTCGTTGTATATAAATCCTCTTTACATGTTACAGATAAAACACAGTCATGTATTTGTGGGAAAACGTTGGCATATATCATTAAGGTAAATTATTACATTTTGTCAGATATGTATGTTTATGATGCGATTATGAACCTTTTGAACCTCATTATTAAAGTAGCTATCCCGCCAACAAGAGCCAAAGTTACAACTCATGTACACCGTTTCTAAACCTACTTACGATGAGGTGTATGTATTACTTACATATTTGGAGAATCCAAACTCTATAGACACAATATAAACAGCATTAACCACCCAGACCAACCCCCAAAACTGGAGCATTTAATTAACCAACTCATAATTCATTTTACGCATATTCAATTACGAGTATTTTAAGAACCAATGAAAATTCCTGTATTTTAATCGGCATATGACCTGAATACCTGGATAGAGTTTTAATAACTATTTGATAGTGTAATGTTGCCGTTATTTGGCGGTTTAGTTTCTTTAATTAATACAAGTACAAAACGCAATACAACTGCTCTTTGCGTAATTAGAATATCACATATCTATAGTAACGTTATGATTGGATATCTTTTTTTAACAGGGCACTATTTTTTTATCCCTTTTAAACATCTTGTTCATTGTCTAAGATTTTAGTTTTATTATTTCCAAGCTATATGTACAGTATACGTTTCATAAGATATTTATATAAAATGTTAGTTTTGATTTAAAAAAAGAGCTGAATTACCTGAACAGTTCAATTATCAAATAATACCTGTACATGGGCACTATTTTTTCATTTCACAATCAAGATCTGACATAAGTTGTGGTGCGCCTCAGCGCGGTGCTAATTGTGTATGTTTGTTTGACTATTTTCATTCCAGAGACACACACGTTTACTAATCTGATTAAAGAATTCCTAACACCCAGTCGGTAACAGAGAATACTTTCGTAAGTGAATATTTCGTCCTGAGAAAAACTGGAGTGGGTTGATGTTTCGTCGATTTGCGAAAAACAAAACATTCGTTGGCGATATGTGGCTGTATGTCAAAACAAGTAGATATAAAATTCGAGGCAAGGCATGTGACATAGCAAACAAAAGTAGATATAAAAAGCGAACAGGAAAACCAGCATTCAAGGATGACAGTCAACAAAAGGGGTACCGCCTTGGAATAGTCAGTGGCAAAAATGCCTCTTTGGGTTTAAACCAGATTCTAGGGTGCATCGAACTTCACTCTTACCCTATTGTCATACCAACAAAACGCGGTAGCATTCATGGCAATGTATGTATAACAAAACGATGATCATGTATATAAGAATAAAAAATACAAAAGCCTTGAACGACACCCAGAATGCACTCAGTGACCTGGCAAAAGCCAGAGCAACACACACGAGAATACACTAATAACGGCATGACATGTCAAATTGATGATATAGAAGGGATCTGCCAAATACATTTTTATGCAACGAATGTGGTACACAATTTCAGTTTTTAAACATTTTGAAAACTTTTAGACATTGCAATAGATTTTACAGTGAATATTGAACGGTGAGGAAAACACATAATTGATAGATGTTAACATAAGGAACGTGCATGTGATGTTTGATCTCCATTGACAAAGAGGTATTGGGGGAAATGATATCTAACATAGTTCATTAAAATACTCAACAGTTAGGGCGTCATTTAAAATGGTTTTAACGTCCGAAAACATGCAAAACAACGATTCAGTATTGTAAAGCAAAGTAACGTTTAAAGAACAACTTTATATTGTTAAAAACAGGACGAAGCTGCATATTTTCTTCGTTTAGTGTTGAGAGATGGGTTGCGATGATATTCAAGTCTCGCCCACCAAGTATTGATCTGGGGCAATATATATCCTCTGGTAATATTAGATTGCTTTACTAAATTTCGATCTTATGGATGACCTTTGGCGACGAAAAGCAAACATCTCAAAGGGAACCATACATTTAGACACGGTGGCCATCTTGGATCACTGGAAGCAACGATAAACACCAATAGGAAAAGGTACCACCTATTATTATGTCTAAATGCCATGTAAATCCGTTTAGGGATTTCAGACGAGATGTCCTTTGTTAAAACTTTAACAGACGACGGCGGTCTTTAGCAGTTAGATTTTTTCTGTTATTTATAAACCATTAAAGAGTCAAAATAATAACGGATATAAAACGGACTACAGTATTTTAGCAATACTTATTCCAGTAATTTTTTCATGTTTTTATTTAAAACTAAACAATAGTCTGATAATAGGATTGAAAAAATTAACTCAGATATAATACAGATGCCTGTATAAACATAATCTGGGATGTCATACAGAGTTATATTCGAAACCAAACAAGTAGGTACTAATAAAGATACGTGAAAGTGTATGGTGAAATGAAACTTCGTATATTTAAAATTAGATTTCTTGTATGTCACTGAATGTCGGCAATAAAAGTGCAGTTAACTATATGGCAATACTAATCCTGGTAATCGAATAAGTAGTGCGCAGACCAGATTAATTTAAGTCAAACATATTGTGGAAAACATACGAGGATTTTGTGCATTTTTAGATTTTGAACATTAATTACCTTGTCTACCATTGCGTTTAGGTTTTGGAAAAGGACCTTTAATAGTTTGAACCATTAATTATTTTTAAAACATTCAGACATTTCAAGTTTTGAGGTTATCGCATTTTCTATATTGTTTTATTTTTTTTATAACAAGACAGACAGTTGTGCAATTAACAAGGGACAGGTATTAATGTTTGTCCTGTATAAAAGAGCCATGAATGTCCATTTTCTCCATTTGTATTTATTTTTTGCATTTAACTGCTGTTTACTGAACTATCAAATAATAAACTAATCAAGAAATTAACATAATTGTACGAGAAATGAAAAAAAAAAAACACTGAATATACAAGCGATAAGACATTGCTACCGATGAAACGAGCAATTCTTTTGAAACATTAGTTGATATATATATTATACACAACGCGAACAGGAAATGTAAACACAGTCATCCAAAAATACGCTTTTAAAACTAAACAACAATTACATGAAAAAAAGCAATCAAAATATACGACACCAAAAACATGAAAAGGTTGACAACAATGGTACTGCCTTGAAACTGTCAGTTGAAAAAATTCCGCTGGGTGACTTCATACCAGGTTCTAGGGTGCACCAAACCTCATTCTTGCTTTATTGCCATTCCAATTAAACCGGACAGTGTCAATAAGGAAATACTCGCGATGCAATTTCCTTTAACGAACTAGGCAGCACATATAGGCAATGTATTGTAAAACCGAAATATGATCATATATAAATATGCAGAAGCCAGAGCAACAAGAGAATCAAAGCGTCGAGATCACGACAAGACAGTATTTTAGAGAATTATTAAACGCTAATCTTCCTTTTCAGGGTTTAGGTAGACGCCATCATCACTTCACAAGCCGTCGGACCATCGCACAAAGTGTAGTGACGAACTGTAATAGTCCAACCACTAAACATGCCGTGCGTTGTACATGTATAGGGTCATAACCTCTTTTGATAATTGTTTAAAAGTTTGATAAAAAGTGTATGAAAGGGATCATAACAAATGATCTTACGAATGTAACATTCTAAGAGTTGGCTCACTGAACCAATTTAATAATAACTATTGCACACATAAAAAATTCCAGTAGATTTTATTCCAAAGGCACTCGAAATATTTGTTCATTCTTACACAAGTTACAGATTAGATTCTGACAGTATTTAACATTTAATATGCGATGGAAAAAGTCAGGTAAAAACAACATTAGTTCAATAACCTATAAAAGCGGATATAAATCGAACAGCATTCAAGGATCACAGTCAACCACAAATAGAAACAAACAACAACTAAAAGGATAAATGAAAGATATGACATCATCAACATCAAAGGGTTGACAATAGGGCAATCGCCTTGGAACGGTCAGTGGCAAAAAAGGGCGCTCGGGGTTATAACCAAACCAGGTTCTAGGGTGCACCAAACCTCACACTTACCAGATTCCAAGCCAATAAAACGGGACAGTGTAAATAAAGATATCCTCGCCAAGTTATATTCTCTAACAAAAAAGGCAGCATTAATAAGTATAACACATAAATGATCATGTATATATAACACAAAGAAAGCCTAGAAAGCCCAGAAAGCCACAAAGCAAGTACTCAATCTCTTGGCAGAAACCAGAGCAACAAGAGAACAAACCGTTAAGTCTTGACAAGACAAGATTTAAGACAAACACCAAACGCTACCGTATTGTGAGGATTTCGGTAGACGTCATCATATCACTATGTGAACTTGCCAATAAGTTTGTGAAGCACTAACTCACCTATTAGATAATATTTTCGTCATGTGTGGAGCAACCGCTAATATACACATTGTTGGTATCCCTTTGGGTAGGAACTGTGCACCTCTTGTAGCAGAATTGTTCTTGAATTGATATGAAAGAGATTTCATGTTGAGTCTTTCACCAGATACACAGGCATATGCAATTAAAGCCTTTCGGTATCTGGATGACATATTGACATTGGCAATCCTTTCTTTTCTTCTGTGGTTAATACTACATATCTTAATGAACTTCAACTTAACAAAGCTAACATTTCTGATTCTGTGACCAGAGCAACAAGAGAACAAACCGTTAAGTCTTGACAAGACAAGATTTAAGACAAACACCAAACGCTACCGTATTGTGAGGATTTCGGTAGACGTCATCATATCACTATGTGAACTTGCCAAGAACTTTGTGAAGCACTAACTTACCTATTAGATAATATTTGGATGACATATTGACATTGACAATCCTTTCTTTTCTACTGTGGTTAATACTACATATCCAAAATGAACTTCAACTTAACAAAGCTAATATATCTGATTCTGTGACTTTTTTTTCAATTTACATCTCTCTGTTGAAAATGGTGAAATAACTAGTAAAAACTTGGGCAGGAGAGACAATTTTAATTTTGATATTGTTAATTACCCACATTTAGGTGGGGATGTTCCCCGAGCTACTTCTTATAGGGTCTGCGTTTCTCAACTTATTCGTATTTCTAGAGCTTCTAGTCGTGTATTCGTAATATTTGAACTAAATAGCTACTCTAGGAGGGCTACCATTACCATAGACTTCGAAAAGCCTTTGCGAAATGGAAATATCAAAGTAATTTGAGAACTCGTCTGCGACAAGGCTTATCACAACCTGACTTCTATGGTGATGTGATTTATAAACTTCGTTACATTTTTGGTCATAATCGCTTTCATACAATCTTTATTGAATTTGCTAAAGAGTTTATCAGAAGAGATTATGACGTTATCATTTTGCAGCGCACTGCATGTTTAGGACTCATTTACAGTTCGCCACTATGCTTTCCTTTTTGATTGTGCGATGACCGGACAGAGTGGACACATCTAACGGTTTGTTTTCTTGTTGCTTTGGCTTCTGCCAAGTCACTGAGTACTTGCTTTGTGGCTTTCTAGGCTTTTGTTTTTTATATTCGTAAATAAATTATCATTTATGTGTTATAAGTATATTGCCTATTAATGCTGCCGTGTTTGTTAGAGATTATACTCTGGTGGGGATATCTTTATTTACACCGTCCCGTTTGTTTAGATAACAGTAGGGTAAGAGTGAGTTTTGATGCACCCTACAACCTGGTTTAAACCCGCCGCGGTCTCTTTTGCCGCTGACATTCTCAAGGCGGTAGCCCTATTGTCAACCGTTTTATGTTTGTGATGTCATATCTTGAAATATTGATCAGATACGAATCAGATACGAATCAGAAAGTCCGCAGCCTATAATTGCATTGCTCACTAAGAAATTATATTTGTTTCCATATCATTTTGAAATAAATGTCCATCACGTAAGATATAAAGGCAAACACAATCATGTTGCATTATAAGTTATTAAAGAAGAGGTCTTGAAACAAATTATAATTGATATATTACAGAGAAGCATAACATATATGTATACATTTGACAAAACAGCCCTTAAGAACAATGAATTGAACATGTTTGGGGATTACTGGTCAATAGTCAAACAGCTATGTATTATCTAAATCACAGAGGAGATAATGAAATTATGGATATTTTCCTTCAAGACTGTCCATACTTTGAAACTTTGTAACCTCATACGTTTTATGGTCTATTTTGACACATGGATTTTCTCTCACTATACAGGAAACTATCAAGAGTTAGTTTGCTTCTCTATATAGAGATTACAAGTCAAACAAAGTAAAGTGATTTTTACTTTTATTTTCAATTGCAAATTGGACCAGATTCGACATATTATAAGAAAATACTTGTTTTATTTAGTGAATGAAAGTATTGTTTCAAATGAGAGTGTTGTTTAATATTCATTATGGGTATTACACAACACTCGCATTTCAGTTCATGTGTGTGTGTGTGTGTGTGTGGTTCCCCGACCTACAACACACTTAATGACGGGAATATTAAATGGGTTAAACATTATTTGTAGCCTGAACAAAATTGCATACATGTTTTACTCATGTCTTTACTTGCAATTTATAAAAGAGGTCAATTTAAACTCAAAACTGCGCATAGGTAGACATATTGCCTATTCAACAAACTATTAGTAAACAAATTCCAAAGAGACCAGCTTGCCCCGCAACTTTCCGAAATGTTCAAGTGTAAAAGACACAATGAAAACATTTCGGAAAAGGGGGCAGATTTAGCTTCAATAGTTGATATTAGATACTATCGCGGATATATTTGTTTAAAATTACTAGTTTTAATATGTTAGTCTTTAAGTTGATATGCCGATCATTTAACAATTTGACCTTCTAGATGCTTTTCTATACAGACTACTTAAAGTATGAAATGTACGCGAAATGAATCTTAACCCTCTAAGCACGATTATAATAGCCTTTGCGTCCATTGAAAACCCTGATCGGGGTTTACCGGCTGCTGATCAGTCATTTTTCCCAAAACACCCGTTTGTCACAATGGCCTGGTCTTAATTCAAAGAAAGAACAGTCCATTATATATACGTAGCGGGTTAAGGGTTAAAGAACTTGCAGAGTCATACGTTCATTAATACACGTTTTGCCTTTTCCACCGATAATAAATCAGTTTAACATTTAATGAGCTTCGACAGACATCAAGGTAATAATGCATGTATACATAGTCTTACAAAATATGCAACATCATATTTGTAAACACTAGTGTCCAACCTCAGTTAATATCCATGAACAATGTGTTCATTGTCATCAAAAACACATTGAAGTACATAGGTATACTATACTGCAATGCAATATGAAAATGAAAAGAGCTGTCGACCTGAAAAAAGCAAAACGACAACAATAATGTCTAGAAACATTGTAAAACTGTGTTCCAGCCCGGAGCGATTGAACACCGGTCCTGAAAGTAATAATGTAATGTTACACGCATTGTTGTAAGAATTGGTGTTTAATATTTACGTCTCAGCTAGCAAAGCAATTTTGAAAACACTACCGCATAGTAATTTATAGTTGTATAATATACACCGTTACATTGTATTTCCATTTAAGTAAAATCAAGTAATTTTATCACAAATAATAACAATACAGAACAGAACAGACAAAACAGAACAGAACAGCACAGATATTTTATTACAATTTTGTAACATAGGTTACGACAATAAAGAAAGGTGATATAGTGGTACGTTATGCTTGGTATGACGTAGAACGCTAATAAATAGACATATTTTGCATGGCCATAATTAGTGATAGATTACTGTATAACACGTTTACGTAATAACGACAATTCAGTGACAATATGCATAGCGGTATGTCCCACATAATGAATGTATGATGCACAATATTACGTAAGTATGGTGGCTGATATGTGCCATCTCGTTTTTCGTTATTTCGCCGCGAAATAACGCCGAGCAAAATAACGTAGGGCGAAAAGACGCCGGGTGAAATAACGAAAAGACGAAAAGACGCCGAGCGAAACAACGAAATAACGCCGAGCGAAAAGACGCCAAGCGAAATAACGAAAAAACGCTGGGTGAGATAACGACTAGCGAAAAGACGACAAATGCCGTGCGAAAAGACAAAACCCCGCCAGGTCATGTGGAGTCCGCCTTCGTTCATCCGAGTATCGGACCGCGATTAGAAGCAACTCACAAGTGCTAGGAGGTGTGGGTAGCTGTGGTAGAATAGTGTGCATGATCGGTTCCTCACATGTTGATTGCTTGGACATGATAGCGTGTTTGGTGCTAGGAGCTGTGAATAACTGGGGAATACCAGCGTGTTCGATGCTAGGACTAGATATGTAGGCTAGCGTTGTCGTTGATATGATGTATAGAAGCCGGACACGATAGTGCACTTGGTGCAAGATGTGAACAACTGGAGCATGAAAGCGTGTTCGACGCTAGATGTGGGTAGCTAGGGCATGATATCAGTTGTTTGTAGCTGGTGTAGGATAGCTTACTCGGTGTTAGGAGGCGTGAGTTACTTGGGTAGGATAGCGTGCTATGAATTGCTTGGGTAGGATAGCGTGCTCAGTGTTAAGATACACTGCTAGTATTGATAGGATAGGGTGCTCGATGTTAGGAGGAATTAGTACTTTGGGTAGGATAGCGTGCTTGGTGAGGTGTAGATAGCTGGGATAGGAGTGCGTGTTCGGAGGAAGATTGTGCGAATACTTTGGGTAGGATAGCGTGTTGGGTGCTAGGTTGTGTGAGTATCTGAGCTCGCTTTACCACCTCAGCAACCCACACCTTCCGACATCTGTGAATTGTTTTGAGTCGCCGTCCGACATTTGGACAAAGGCCGCCTCTGTAGAAGCAATCAAGTGATTTTGCCTTTTTCGCCCGGCGTTCTGACTATTTGTCGTCTTTTCGCTTGGCGTTATTTCGTCGGGCGTTTTTTCGTTATTTGGCTTGGCGTCTTTTCGCCCGGCGTCTTTTCGCCCGGCGTTATTTCGCTCGGTGTTATTTCGCGGCAAAATAACGAAAAATTTACTCGGAGTTTACTCAGTCACGGTCCCCCTTTGGGCGCCAAATGTCACAAGGCTAGAACAATGTGCAGCCAGACCGGGGCTTGAACCCGGGAAATTCGGACTACCGTTCCGATGCTCTACCGACTGAGCTAACCGGCCAGCCAATGCAACATCAATCTACCTGTTAGATATCCATAAACCGTGAAACACTCCCGTTACAGACTGAAATTCGTCTTCGAATTTCCATGGGTACAGAGAATCATTTCTAATGTTTCTCGGAGTTTGCTCAGTCACGGCCTCACGTTGGGCGCCAAATGTCACAGGGCTAGAAAAATGTGCAGCCAGACCGGGGCTCGAACCCGGGACCTTCGGACTACCGTTCCGATGCTCTACCGACTGAGCTAATCGGCCGGACAATGCAACATCAATCTTCCTGTTAGATATCCATAAACCGTGAAACACTCCCCTTACAGACTGAAATTCGTCTTCGAATTTCCATGGGTACAGAGAATCATTTCAAATGTTTCTCGGACTTTACTCAGTCACGGTCCCCCGTTGGGCGCCAAATGTCACAGGGCTAGAAAAATGTGCAGCCAGACCGGGGCTCGAACCCGGGACATTCGGACTACCGTTTCGATGCTCTACCGACTGAGCTAACCGGGCGGACAATGCAACATCAATCTACCTGTTAGATATCCATAAACCGTGACACATGTCATAGGATAAAATATTTTTACAAATAGTTCTCTCTTCTTGCTCTGGCTTCTGCCAAGTCATTGAGTACCTTCTTTGTGGCTGTCTAGGCTATTGATTTTTTTGTATTTATATATACACGAGCATCTTTGTGTTTTACTTATATTGCCTAGTAATGCTGCCCTGTTGGTTAGAGAATAGTTAATGGAGGAGATTTCTTTATTTACACCGTCCCGTTTTATTGGGATGACAGTAGAGTAAGTGTGAGGTTTGGTGCACCCTAAAACCTGGTTTAAACCCACAGCGGTCTATTTTGCCACTGGCCGTGCCAAGGCGGTAGCCCTATTGTCAACCCTTTTTATGTTTGTGACGTCATATGACTTTATTCTTTATTAAAATTGCCATTCATGTTTGTCTTTTTGCTTGTTTTTGGGTTAACTTTGTTCTGTGAAAGATGCATTTCCTGTTCGTCTGTTATACTTATTGTTACAAGTGAATTTGCAGCAACTCTACAGGTCATAAGGTTTTAAGCCTATTCTGCATATGTTAATCTAGATGTAAATGGAGATAGAGCCAATATTACACACCAATTGATAACATGTTGTTCTATCGGTATTTTATGAGTATAATGTGAAGAAACATGATTGTGTAATCTTCGTTTTCCTTAATTTAGTATTTATGATCAAAATAAATATTGAATAAAAGGCTGTCCCACCCTTTTTCACGGTTGGCTCGCATGCGCAATGCATTTCAGTCGAACATGAACACTGTTTGGAAGGATTCCAAAAGTAAACAAATACGATCGGGAATGTGCGTACTAGGATTAACTAAAACAATTAAGAAGGAAATTGCAAACATCGAATGTTTTTCAGTCGACCATTTTCTAACAATAACGCGTATTACACGAGGCGAAAACAATTGCCTTTTATTTGTTTGTAATAGTCATCTTTATGAACAGAACAGAACATTTATTTTATTTCGACTGAAGCATATACAGCTCATCGTCATACAAAATCATGGTTTTAATGCATGCATGTAAACAAATATAACAACGTTGACAGAAAAGAAATAATGATTGAGTGAAGTGAGAGTGTTATTCTTGGATGTTACCATTTACATAACATAACATAGTACAATGTCAATTATACGTGCAAACCCTATTGGTTATTTAATGCATCATCTCTTATTTTAAAGGCTTTCTTACAAAATACTGCTAGTTTTATCAGTAGTGATTTTTTTCTGAATTTAAAAGATTAGTGAACTTAAACATATTTGGGCAGTTTGTAAAATATGCTTGAATGTGGGATTTTCTCAAATCATGATAATAAGGGCAAATAAGAATGAAGTGATATTCATCTTCAGTATTATTTAAAGTACATAGTGA
The DNA here is from genome assembly GCA_037043455.1 of Cyrtodaria siliqua. Taxonomy (NCBI): domain Eukaryota; kingdom Metazoa; phylum Mollusca; class Bivalvia; order Adapedonta; family Hiatellidae; genus Cyrtodaria; species Cyrtodaria siliqua. The sequence continues at coordinate 193,483 of JAWPHD010000307.1, read as the reverse complement.
ACATTTACTTTGGTTTCTTTCAATATATGACTGCATAAATGTTAGACAGAACTTCTTCAATAAAACATGATCATGAGAACCCAGTCTCACTTTAAACAAGAAAATGGAAAAAACATATCAGAATATAGGCATACACACAAAATAGTTTACATAGTTACGGTCATCAACAAAATCGTGTCTATGCAGGGAAGTCATAATTTTATGTTATGACTTATAACCATACACAATTTAAGTAATGTCTTCATAATATATGGCGTTCTAGTGAAAACTATTTGTAAAAATATGTCATTGTCTGTAAGAAATACAATGATATAAGTGTAATCCCAATAACACTTAATGCTCCCACCTGTATTCATTGTTGACCATATTCATTCCCGATGGCGCATAATCCCAGTCTACTTCCACGGCAGCCAGAAAGTAGTGCCGATTTATTGCCGAAGACACTTCCGGTGCCAGCAGTGTTAACAGGCAAACACATTGAGTGAAATAAACGATATGTTTATCCATTTTTTTTCTAAATGTATTGAGAAGTATTAGTTAATTGTGTTGTTTTCCTAACACTTCTAAACAAACATGATGTTTTTACTCTGCCGCCACAAGTATAACTGACTATTGATGGTTACTTGAAACAATCAGTCAAATTCAGACTACGGTATTACTAATGTGGGGTTTCGTATACATACTAATGTGGTTAATAGATATGTATATATGTCAAATATATATATATTTTTGAAATAGCATATTTTATTAAAGCGTCAGTTATATATGATTGGACAATACTGTTACCTCTTTTTCTTATCACTCGGCAGTATAATACTGTTTAAGCTTGCGCTAGTATAGGGGCGTGATTCACTCACAATAACACGGTCCGTGTAATAACTTTCATATCCCATCCAACCCCTTCTCTGAGAAGCAAAAAAGGGGTTGTTTGGGGAATAAAATAAAACCTTCATTTCGGATTAAAAAGTTTGCATATTGTAAATTTTAATCATTTTATAGATCATTATAAACAGGTTATCGCAATTTTTCATCAAAACAATGTTTTTAAACGTGTATTATTGTCGAATTTTTCTTATAAAATCCAGCTAATTAGGCTTTCCCATCGTTTAATAGAATTAAGGCGCGACCACGTAATGTGAGAGGTGGTGTACCATATATTACTTCTCATGAACAGACTCAATAAACTCTGCTGCTTTTTTTCTTTCTTTTTTTCCTCTTTTTTTTGTTGTTTCCAAGGGATCCCCTTTTCAGTATTTAATAACATTCACACTAACGTTCGCTTAGTGTTGTGTGGCGACTGTACTACGAATCAGTAGTGCTATTATTAACTGATCGTTTTGGGTTTGTCGTGTACTACGAATTGGTTGGGTTATTATTAACTGATCCTTTTGGGGTTTTCGGGTTCTTTGTGGCTTTAAAGTAATATAAAATACCACTTAAGCCGGTGCTAGGTAGTGTTATAGGTGTTGTACCTTATATTGCCTAATAAAATCGAATATGCTTATTTTCTCTCTTGTTTGTGTTCGTTGCTTCCAAGAGATCCCATTTTAAGAATGTATTGACATTCACACTGACTAGGAATAACTCATTAGTCATTGACTCAATAAGTGTGCCTTTAAAGTAACATATCGCTTAAGTGGTGGTAGGTGGGGTTGGGTTGGGGTTGGGGTTGGAATGGAGATGGGGCGTGAGAGTTATTGAAGCGTATAGTACCTCTCATGAACAGAAAAATAAAAACGAGCTATTGCTTTCTCTTGTTTGCGTTAGTTGCTTTCAATATGTCCTTTTTAATTCTGCATTCTATAAGTCAAAATTAATCGTTTAAGGCACATTCTCACCGGAAGTTTAAATATATTTTCGATTATTATAGATTGTGGGATAATTTGTATTTTTCGAAATACTCGTATAAATCACGTTTTTCAACCTCTGACCGACTCACTCTTGCTCTCATCAGAATAACAGCACTTTATGTTTTCTTGTGTTGTTATTTTATTTCCCTATTTCCAGGTTCAATATTATTCAAACTTCACATATTCCAGCTCCTCTCCTATATATATTTTTTACAGAATTATTAGAAATATTTTGTTTGCTCTAATTTTCATAGATTTAAATATGAAATTAATAGAAATCTACATTTCCTCTTTGTCTATTTCTTAAATATGAATTGACACTATTTTCGAGTAATTGCTTCGCTTTGCATAGCATGGTAACCTGTGGTATGTAGTGTGGCAAACTTGCTCATTGACCGTTACCATTATTATTCCACATATATGTAACAAAACGTTTCAAATAACCTTTTGAAGAATAAAATGAAAGTTTACTAATATAGCTCACAAAGATAGGGTTAAGTCAGTTTAACGTTAGGGTTAGTAGTATTATTTTCAACTACAACAAAATAGTTTCTGACCTTGACATAGAAAATAACGCTACTAAGTAATGTGAGTTTAAAACATCAACATTTTACTGTGCCCCGGCAGGTCATGTCATCACTGGTAATTGTAATATTGTAGATAAAAGTATTCGGCAAATGTTTTAAAAGGTCCGACGTACAGATTGCATTCAAAATATTGATTTTAATGCATGTCGTTCTCAGATCGTCCAGTAAACTGAGAATTTAGAACAAAATAGTATCGTAGAGAACATGTTCATCCGAGCTACATTTCTACTTAGAAAAGGTCAATTCTAAAACGTATAGATACCCGTATTAACTTTTATAATGCAAACACCGCTTTACTTCCTCCGAGACCTAGGCTTTCGTTTCGTAATTAAAATCGGGAATTCCAGAATTTCATACTAAATTTGTTTTAGTTCCTGATTATAAAGGAGCTAACAATGTAATTAATGTTTGACGCCTACATTACTTCAGCGTTTTATCTCTAGAATACGTGAGACCTAATTCGTATACTCCAGTACACTCTATAAAGGATGATATTGTTTCCAAGCATATGACTAGGTGCACCATTTTCAAGTCTGGGGTGGACGAAAAGTAAAACAAACTTTCATCTATGTGCTGGATTACTAATTTACATAAACAGCTTTATAAAGCCTGCTTTATTTCTTTTTCTAGTGTCTGCACCACTACAAACGTCTCCAAACGTTAAACTTCCTGTTTTACTGCCGTTAATTATCACTATAAACAATACTGTGCTAAAGCTGATGCCAACTCTGGTATTGATTTATTTTAGTCAATTAAAAAATCAGGATACCTTCTTGATAACATTTGCAATAAACGTCAAGTTTCATCTATAAGAACTTATGACTTTTCAACATTGTATACAACCGTACCACATCACTTTATTAAAGACAAAATTATTGTTCTTCGTTCAAGAACTTTTGCTTGAGCAATAACTACATTTTTTGGCCTGTAACTATATTAAAGCGTTTTTTTCTACCGGCAGTAGTCAATTACAATATGTGTTTTTGCTAAGAAGTTGTGAAGCACCCGTTTTCCTATTAGATAATATTTTCGTCAGGTATGTAACTACCGGTTATAGACAAATTGTTGGTATCCCTATGGGTAGGAACTGGGCACCTCTTGTCGCAGATATGTTCCTGTATGGCTATATATTTCACGTTGAGTTTTTCACCACATACTCAGGCAGATGTAAATGAAGCCTTTAATGACAACACTCTGTATCTGGATGACATTTTGAACATTGGCAATCCTTTCTTTTCTACTGTGATTGATACAGTCTATCATAAGGAACTTCAGCTTAAGAAATCTAACAGTTCTGATACTGTCGATTCTTTTCTTGAGTTATATGCCTATTGTAAATGGTGAAATAATTAATAAAATCTATGACAGAGAGATGATTTTAATTTTGATAATTTTAATTATCCCCACTTAGATCGGGATATTCCCTGAGCTATTTCTTATGGGGTCTATGTTTCTCAAATTATTCGTTTTTCTAGAGCTTGTAGTATTGTTGAGGACTTTAATAATCGTAATCTTTGTATTTGTATAACTAAGAGGCTACTACAGCAGGCTAATCACTTTGAAGTTCACACAATATCTATTATAATGGCTAATCAGTTTATCAAAAGAGGTTTTTGAAACACACTGCAAGTTTAATGGTTGAACCACTTACAGTTCGCCACAATGCGTTCCTCTTTGATAGTGCGATGACCGAAGATTGTGGACCCTATGATGACGTCTACCTAAATCCCCAAAGGACGGTAGCGTTTGATGTTTGTCTTAAGTCTTGTATTGTCTTAAATCATGTATTGTCGTTCCATTAACAGGCTGTTTTCTTGTTGCTCTGGCTCTGCCAAATCTCTGAGTACTTGCTTTGTGGCTTTCTAGATTTGTTATTTTTTATATTCATATATACATGCTCATTTATGTGTTATACTTATATTGTCTATTAATACTGTCTTGTTTGTTAGGGAATATAATCTGGTGGTGATATCTTTATTTACACTGTAAGAGTGGGGTTTGGTGCACCGTAGAACCTGGTTTAAACCACCAGCGGTCTGTTTTGCCACTGATCGTTCCAAGGCGGTAGCCCTGTTGTCTACCCTTTTATGTTTGTGATGCCATATCTTGCCTTTTATTCATCTTTGTAGTTATTGTTTGATTCTGTGCGTTTTTTTTTAAATATATATATAGCTATAATGAGCTTTATTAGTATTTAATTTGAAGCAAATAAGCGAGAATTTGCTCTGTTAAGAAAAACCGGAAATACAAATTACAAACCTAGCAGGATATTTTCAAGTGTCTCGCATTCCGCAGTTTTTGAAAAATTCTTCAATTATGTACCTTTCTTTGCATTTTTTCATTCTAGTTTAATAGTTTATTTAAGTCTCATCACAATACAATATTATTTAAATATAACATTCATAAAATATAACTGCGACATTCTGTTTAGAATTACACCAGACTATGCAATATAATAGGATTATTACTATAGTAACTTGTTCTGGAAGTTTGTATCACCTGGAGTAGGTAAATGCCAGATTAGGATCACACGACAGGTTTAGCCTCTTGTGTGATCCTTATCTGGCTTTATCTACAAGAGGTGATACAAGATTCCAGAACAGTTACTATAGTCATGACCCTTTTATTATATATCTCTTTATATATCCTTAAAAAAGAATACATGTATCAAAAATCTAAAAATTAAAACAAAATTGTATTAAGTCAAATTAACTGAAAACCACAAACAGGAAAGACATGAAAACATGTACTTTACAAGCGCATGAAAGCATGTACATTACATTGCAACAACTACTCATGTAATTCTTACACTTCATTACACATGGGTAAACAATTGAAATCGTGGTGAATTTACCAACTGACATAATGTTAAATTAATTAATTAACCCACAATGTTCACAAATGCACAAAGAAACATTCACCTTCAAAATTCACCTTTCATGTTAAAACATCTATTGTTCTTAATGGATTACTGGGCAATCCCCAACATTCCAATCTAACATTTGTGTATGGGAAGTTCCAAAATCTAATACTATCGAAAGTTATAACTGAGCAAGAGCTGTTAATCTTGACATGTTGTATTAAAAGTACTTAAAATAGAATATTTGCAACGGCTACTGAAACCTTAAAAAATGTATATAAAAAACATTTGCAATGGCTACTGAAACCTTAAAAAATATATTTAAAAAAATTCACACAAAAAACCCAAAACAGATCAGATCTGGAAGGTACTGATTAGCACCGATTTCTCAAAGTATTTATAGAACTTTATTTCTCATCTAATAATGGCTAAATATCCATTACGTGGTCCCACTTTAATTCCATTAAGCGATGGGAAAGCTTATATTAGCAGGATTTTATAACGGATATTTTGACAATAAAACATGTTTAAAAACATTTTTTACTGAAAATATGAGACAACCTGTCTAAAAGTACCTATTGAATGTTTTAATTTTACAATATGCAAACTTTTTAAGCCGAAATTAAGGGTTTATTTCATACCCCAGTCAACCCCGTTTTCGCTTCTTGGAGAAGGGGTAGGATGGGGTATGACAATTAATACTCGGACCACGTAATGCATCACATTGTTATAGTGAGTGGTACGTTAACGTTTTTTCGTGGTATATCACACAGTACCTCGGCGTACCACCAGTCCTGACCATATCAATCATCCGTCGTATATAGTAAATTCATTACCACTGATAATTAAGCAGTGTAATCATTGAAGGAGCTTTCAAAATAAATAAATGTAAATCATGCATATAGAAATAATCTAACAAAATATGCAATATCATGTTCTTAATCACTATTGGCTAACCGAAGTTATATCCACGAACAATGTTTTATTGTTGTTGCCAAAAAATGATAAAGTATAATGTATGGTAGTGAATTATGTTATAATGTTACATAATATGGAGGTTAAGTTCAATTAAATTTAGACAAGCCGTACTAATGAAGGCAAGTTTCCGTCCTAGATCAAACATTACTATAAAATAATGGATGTTAGTTTAATATAGATATAAAAATCGAACAGGAAAAGCAACATTCAAGGAGGACAGTCAACCATAAACACACAGAGAAATGAAGAACAAATTTAAAGATGAACAAGAAGCAGTCCGAGGGACGGCCAGCGTCCCCTACCGGGTCTTGTGCAAAATTAACAATTCAGAAGCTGCACTGCTGTCAAAGGTCACTGTATTTCGTCAACACAATAACTGCATAAATTTCAAAGAAATAAAGTTGAAGTTGGTCTGACGAGAATCGGAAATGGCCGTCAAACAAAGGAAAATGAAAACGTTATTTGCATCCTGCCACAACGTGAACATCTGTATGCATAAATTGAAACGAATACGACCTAATCGAAGCTAAAAGCACGAGCAACAGGATTATGACAAAATCATAGATCCTGCGAGTCTAATTTCAAGGAAATTAAGTTTTTAACTGTAAGCTCAAAAAACATCATACCTCTCTGTTAAAATCTTGACAGCCGGTGTGCATGTAAAAAATGCACCGTGAAATTTACTCAATCTCAAAAATTATCTACAGCGAGTGTTGCCTCCAATAACCATTGACTATAACAGATATTATAGTCAGTATTATTACATGTATTAGGCAGTTTGTTAATTCTGACGTTATTGAAGAAATAGTTATCTTTGAATGTACCCATATGAAAGGTTGAAGGTAGCCATGTGAATGATTATGCAAGGAATGTTGAATACCTTACCATGTTTAGCTGCAAAATATGTGTACCTGTGTTCTGAAAGTATCGTGACCTTGACCTTTGAGCTACGGACCTGGGTCTTTCGCGCAGCACGCTGTCTCCTTAAGGTGAACATTTGTGCCGAGTTATTTCAAAATCCCACTATGCAGGACAAAGTTACAGCCCGGACAAGCGTATTTCTGACCTTTAACCTCCAACTGTGACAATGAACTTGAGCTACGGACCTGGGGCGTGCGCGCGACACGCCGTCGCATTATGGTGAATATTTGTGCAAAGTTATTTCAAAATCCCACGATGCATGACAAAGTTACAGCACGGACAAGCGTATTTCTGACCTTTAACCTCCTAGTGTGACCATGACCTTTTTTCTACAAACATGGGTCTTGCGCGCAACACGCCGTCTCGTTATGGTGAACATTTGTGCCAACTTATTTCAAAATCCCACGATGCCTGACAAAGTTACAGTCCGGACAAAAAGATGACAGACGGACTTAAGAACGAAAGGACGGACGGACGGACGGGGGACAAACCTAAAGTCCCCTCCGGTCCTGACCGGTAGGGGACTAATAAAAGGCCAAATAATACTTCACAAACACAAAAGGTTTGACAATATGGCTACCGCCTTGGAACGGTCAGTGGCAAAATAGACCGCTGGGGTTTTAAACCAGGTTCTAGGTTGCATCAAACCTCACACTTACCCTACCGTCAACCCAATAAAACGGGACAGTGTAAATAATGAAATCCCCGCCATTTACTATTCTCTAACCAGTAAGGCAGCATTAATAGGCAATGTAAGTAAAACACAAAGTTTAATAGATTAAGAGTAAAGAAAATGAAGAAAGTTGTCGTTCTGCAAAAAAGCACAAACACAAACAAGCAATCAAGTAACTGTGTATAACTGTGTACCAGATCGGAATTGTCCCTTTAAAAAAGTAAAAATGCAAGTTTGACAAAACTTGCTTAATTAGGTATGACATTCACATGATGGTATGCATAGTACCACAGTTACAGCAGGATGACCTCAAATACGTATATATTAAGAACTTGTGTACTATACCATAATATTACATTTTCATCGGTGAAAGATTGGGATTTCTCTGTGAAAGTATTTTCATATATATAATATTAACTAACTCCAACACAAAAATAACTAACTGTGACGCTGAGTTATGACGTCAATACTGTGGTGCTGATGTCGACGTCTCCCGCCGATAACGTTCACTAACGCAAATATTACGGTTAAAATTAATAAATACGTATCTGTGTTTTATCGGTGAATACAATACAGTCAGGAGTTCGGATGCGAAGTAATTAAATCACGAGTGCGTTAGCACGAGTGATTTAATGTACTCGCATCCGAACGACTAACTGTGTTTTATTCACCGATAAAATACAGGTACGTATTTATTATTCCGATTCTAACACAACAATAACCCCATTGTTTACGCTATGGCGGGGGCAATATATATTATCTTGGAGGTCAAGGTAATCAGGCTGCCATGTTTAGAGGCTGTTCCATTGGGTGCCCCCGTATGCAAAGTTTTGCGCGTTACAAATTTTTTAAATACACGTGACAAATAATGAAGTCAAATTGAAGTCAAAATGAAGTCATTGCTTACGTCATATAGCTTGCGCTGTATGACGTTAAACGTTCTCAGCTTGTTCAAGATGCTTACTAAGGTTTGGAAGCATGGCAAATTTGTCGTAATTAACATTTCATTAACATTACTGTTGTGTTTGTTTTCGTGACGTATATTTACCAAGTAACGTCATGTAACTTTGCGCTTCCAACGGATGAAATATACGCGGATAATTAATGGAACAGCTGTATTTTTTCGTAGGATAACATACAGCTGTCTCTTTTTCTTTGTGTATACGAAAGACTGCGCAGATCGTGTTAGAATCATGCATAAACGGATATAAAATGTAATAAAAAGATTATTTAACTGCTGTGTTCGATTATAGGGAAATCCTTCACTCGATGGTTTTGTTTTGTTTTAGTCTACACTCTCGTGAAGGATTTCCTTATAATTCTATCCCAGCAGTTAAATAATCTCTGTTATTGACTAGTCTACTGAAAAATAAAGACTACACCTTCGTTAAAGACATTTCACCACTGAGATCGTAATTGATAAACAAGGAAATTGACCCACGTAGCACTTCTTGCATGCCTTTTAACTGTAAAAACAGAGTGGTAAATGCTTGAAAATGAGACCCTAATAGCGAAAAATAAATACACAGAATAACATTTTTGTTAATATAGGAACAATAACCGCATGTATTTTTGAAACACAATATCTTTATAGTGATTTAGTAAGGACCGTGGACCTACGTCTTTGCTGGTTTAGTCAGGTAGTAAGGACAACAGATCTACGTCTATGCTAGTTGAGTCATGTAGTAAGGACAACAGATCTACGTCTATGCTGGTTTAGTAATGTAGTAAGGACAACAGATCTATGTCTTTGCTGGTTTAGTCATGTAGTAAGGACAACATATCTACGTCTATGCTGGTTTAGTCATGTAGTAAGGACCGTGGACCTACGTCTATGCTGGTTTAGTCATGTAGTAAGGACAACAGATCTACGTCTATGCTGGTTTAGTCATGTAGTAAGGACCGTGAACCTACGTCTATGCTGGTTTAGTCATGTAGTAAGGACCGTGGACCTACGTCTATGCTGGTTTAGTCATGTAGTAAGGACAACAAATATACGTCTATGCTGGTTTAGTCATGTAGTAAGGACAACATATCTACGTCTATGCTGGTTTAGTCATGTAGTAAGGACAATAGATCTACGTCTATGCTGGTTAAGTCATGTAATAAGGACAACGTATCTACGTCTATGCTGGTTTAGTCATGTAGTAAGCACAACAGATTAACGTCTATGCTGGTTTAGTCATGTAGTAAGGACAACAGATCTACGTCTATGCTGGTTTAGTCATGTAGTAAGGACAACAGATCTACGTCTATGCTGGTTTAGTCATGTAGTAAGGTCAATATATCTACGTCTATGCTGGTATAGTCATGTAGTAAGGACAACAGATCTACGTCTATGCTGGTTTAGTCATGTAGTAAGGACAACAGATCTACGTCTATGCTGGTTTAGTCATGTAGTAAGGACAACAGATCTACGTCTATGCTGGTTTAGTCATGTAGTAAGGACAATAGATAGATCTTCGTGTATGCTGGTTTAGTCATGTAGTAAGGACAACATATCTACGTCTATGCTGGTTTAGTCATGTAGTAAGGACCGTGGACCTACGTCTATGCTGGTTTAGTCATTTATTAAGGACAATAGATCTACGTCTATGCTGGTTTCTACGTCTATGCTGGTTTAGTCATGTAGTAAGGACAACAGATCTACGTGTATACTGGATTAGTCATTTAGTAAGGACAACAGATCTACGTCAATTCTGGTTTAGTCATTTAGTAAGAAATGGCGAAACTAGTCTATACTGGTTTAGTCATTTGGCGGTTTAGTAATTTAGTAAGGACCTCGGACCTACGTCTATGCTGGTTTAGTCATTTAGTAAGGACCGTGGACCTACGTCTATGCTGGTTTAGTCATGTAGTAAGGACAACAGATTTACATCTATTCTGGTTTAATCATTTAGTAAGAAATGGAGGATCTACGTTTATACTGGTTTAGTCATTTGGCGGCTTAGTAACTTAGTAAGGACCTCGGACCTACGTCTATGCTGGTTTAGTCATTTAGTAAGGACCATGGACCTACGTCTATGCTGGTTTAGTCATGTATTAAGGACAACAGATCTACGTCTATTCTGGTTTAGTCATTAAGTAAGAAATGGCGGAACTACGTCTATACAGGTTTAGTCATTTGGCGATTTAGTAATTTAGTAAGGACCTCGGACATACGTCTATGCTGGTTTAGTCATGTAGTAAGGACAACAGATCTACGTCTATTTTGGTTTAGTCATTTAGTAAGAAATGGCGGAAGAACGTCTATAATGGTTTAGTCATTTGCGGTTTAGTAATTTAGTAAGAACCTCGGACCTACGTCTATGCTGGTGTAGTCATTTAGTAAGGACCGTGGAACTACGTCTATGCTGGTTTAGTCATGTAGTAAGGACAACAGATCTAAGTCTATTGTGGTTTAGTCATTTAGTAAGAAATGGCGGAACTACGTTTATACTGGTTTAGTCATTTGTCGGTTTAGTAATTCAGTTAGGACCTCGGACCTACGTCTATGCTGGTTTAGTCATTTAGTAAGGACCGTGGACCTACGTCTATGCTGGTTTAGTCATGTAGTAAGAAATGGCGGAACTACGTCTATACTGGTTTAGTCATTTGTCGGTTTAGTAATTTAGTAAGGACCTCGGACCTACGTCTATTCTGGTTTAGTCATTTAATAAGGACCGCGGACCTACGTCTATTGTGGTTTAGTCATTCAGTAGGGATCACGGAACTACGTATATGCTGGTTAAGTCATTTAGTAAGGACCATGGACATACGTCTATGCTGGTTTAGCCATATAGTAAGGACCGCGGATATACGTCTATGCTGGTTTAGTTAGTAAAGACCGCGGATATACGTCTTTGCTTGTTTAGTCCTTTAGTAAGAACTGCAGACCTACGTCTATGCTGGTTTAGTCATGTAGTAAGGACCGTGGGCCTACGTCTATGCCGGTTTAGTCATGTAGTAAGGACAATAGATCTACGTCTATTCTAGTTTAGTCATTTAGTGAGAAATGGCGGAACTACGCCTATACTGGTTTATTCATTTGGCGGTTTGGTAATTTAGTAAGGACCTCGGACCTACGTCTATTCTGGTTTAGTCATTTAGTGAGGACCGCGGACCTAAGTCTATGCTGGTTTAGTCATTTAGTAGGGATCACGGAACTACGTCTATGCTGGTTAAATCATTTAGTAAGGACAGCGGACCTACGTCTAAGCTGGTTTAGTCATTTAGTTAGGACAACAGGTCTACGTCTATTCTTGTTTACTCTATTAGTAAGAAATGGCGTATCTACGTCTATACTGGTTTAGTCATTTGGCAGTTTTGTAATTTAGTAAGGACCATGGACGTACGTCTATGCTGGTTTATTCATGTAGTAAGGACAATATATCTACGTCTATTCTGGTTTAGTCATTTAGTAAGAAATGGCGGAACTACGTCTATACTGGTTTAGTCATTTGGCGGTTTAGTAATTTAGTAAGGACCTCGGACATACGTCTATGCTGGTTTAGTCATTTAGTAAGGACAACAGATCTACGTAAATTCTGGTTTAGTCAATTAGTAAGAAATGGCGAAACTACGTCTATACTGGTTTAGTCATTTGTCGGTTTAGTAATTTAGTAAGGACCTCGGACCTACGTCTATTCTGATTTAGTCATTTATTAAGGACCGCGGACCTACGTCTATGCTGGTTTAGTCATTTAGTAAGGACACCAGATCTACGTCTATTCTGGTTTAATCATTTAGTAAGAAATGGAGGATCTACGTTTATACTGGTTTAGTCATTTGGCCTTTTAGTAACTTAGTAAGGACCTCGGACCTACGTCTATGCTGGTTTAGTCATTTAGTAAGGACCATGGACCTACGTCTATGCTGGTTTAGTCATGTATTAAGGACAACAGATCTACGTCTATTCTGGTTTAGTCATTAAGTAAGAAATGGCGGAACTACGTCTATACAGGTTTAGTCATTTGGCGCTTTAGTAATTTAGTAAGGACCTCGGACATACGTCTATGCTGGTTTAGTCATGTAGTAAGGACAACAGAGATACGTCTATTCTGGTTTAGTCATTTAGTGAGAAATGGCGGAACTACGTCTATACTGGTTTAGTCATTTGGCGGTTTATTAATTTAGTAAGTACCTCGGACCTACGTCTATTCTGGTTTAGTCATTTAGTAAGGACCGCAAACCTACGTCTATGCTGGTTTAGTCATTTAGTAGGGATCAGGGAGCTACGTCTATGCTGGTTAATACATTTAGTAAGGACCATGGACATACGTCTATGCTGGTTTAGTTATATAGTAAGGACCGCGAATATACGGCTATGCTGGTTTAGTTAGTGAAGACCGCTGATATACGTCTATGCTTGTTTAGTCATTAAGTAAGAACTGCAGACCTACGTCTATGCTGGTTTAGTCATGTAGTAAGAACCGCGGACATACGTTTATGCTGGTTTAGTAATTTAGTAAGGAAAGCGGACCTATTTTTATAATGGTTTATTCATGTTATAAGGACCATGATAGTTTAGTCATTTAGTAAGGACCATGGACCTACGTCTATTCTGGTTTAGTCATTTTGTAAGAACCGCGGCCTTACGTTCATGCTGGATAAGTTATTTAAGAATGACCACGGAACTACGTCTATGCTGGTTTAGTCATTTAGTAAGGACCGCGGAGTTTAGTCATTTAGTGGGGATCTCGGTCATATTTCTATGCCGATTTAGTCATTTAGTAAGGACCGCGGACCTTCGTCTATGCTAGTTTAATCATTTATTAAGGACCAATGACATACGGCTATGCTGGTTAAGTCATTTAATATGGACCACGTACATACGTCTATGTTTGTTTAGCCATTTAGTAATGACGTCGGGACCTACGTCTATGCTCGTTGAGTCATTTGGTTCGGACCGCGGAACTACGTCTTTGCTGGTTTCGTCATTTTGTAAGGACCACGGAATACTTCTATGATGGTTTTGTCATTTAGTAAGTACCACGGAATACTTCTATGCTAGTTTAGTCATTTAGTAAGTATCACGGACCTACGTCTATGGTGATTTAGTCATTTAGTAAGGACCACTGACATACGTCTATGCTGATTTAGTCATTTAAGATGGACCGCGGACCTACTTCTATGTTAGTTTAATCATTTAGTAAGGACCACTGACTTACGTCTATGTTGATTTAGTCATTTTATAAGGACCGCGGACCTACGTCTATGCTGGATTAGTCATTTAGTAAGGACAGCGGACCTACATCTATGCTGGTTTAGTCATTTAGTAAGGATCGTGGACATACGTTTATGCTGGTTTAGTCATTTAGTGAGGACCGCGGACCTACGTCTAAGCTGATTTAATCATTTAGTAAGGACCTCTGGCATACTTCTATGCTGGTTAAGAATTTAGTAAGGACCATGGACCTACATTTATTCTGGTTTAGTTATTTAGTAAGGACCGCTGGCATACGTTTATGCTTGTTAAGTCATTTAGTATGGACCTCGGACTTACGTCTATGCTGGTTTAGTCATTTAATTAGGACCACTGACATACGTCTATGCTGATTTCGTCATTTTATAAGGACCGCGGACCTACGTCTATGCTGGATTAGTCATTTAGTAAGGACCGCGGACCTGCATCTATGTTAGTTTAATCATTTAGTAAGGACCACTGACACACGTCTATGTTGATTTAGTCATTTTATAAAGACCGCGGACCTACGTCTATGCTGGATTAGTCATTTAGTAAGGACCGCGGACCTGCATCTATGCTGGTTTAGTCATTTAGTAATGACCGTTGACCAACGTCTATGCTGGTTTTGTCATTTCGTAATGACCACTGGCATACGTCTGTTCTGGTTTAGTCATTTAGTATGGACCGCAGACCTACGTCTATGGTGGTTTAGTCATTTAGTAAGAACCGCGAACCTACGTCTTTGCTGGTTTAGTCATTTAGTAAGGATCGTGGACATATGTCTATGCTGGTTGAGTCATTTAGTGAGGACCGCGGACCTACGTCTATGCTGATTTAATCATTTAGCAAGGACCACTGGCATACTTCTATGCTGGTTTAGTAATTTAGTAAGGACCATGGACCTCATTTATTCTGGTTTAGTTATTTCGTAAGGATCGCTGGCATACGATTATGCTTGTTAAGTCATTTAGTATGGACCGCGGACTTACGTCTATGCTGGTTTAGTCATTTAGTAAGGACCATTTGCATACGTCTATGCTGGTTTAGTCATTTAGTAAGGACCACTGGCATACGTCTATGCTGGTTTAGTCATTTAGTAAGGATCACTGGCATACGTCTATGCTGGTTAAGTCATTGAGTAAGGACAACTGGCGTACGACTACGCTGGTTTATTCATTTAGTAAGGACCACTGGCATACGTATATGCAGGTTTAGTCATTTAGTAAGGACCACTGGCATACGTATATGCTGATTTAGTCATTGTTTAAAGACTTATGATTCTAATGGAGTATAAATTAAACCCTTCAACTTTTTATTGGATTTACCTTGTTAAAAAAACATACATTCGTACATGTTTCTTACACTGTTATGACATGTATCACATATTTATTCTGCATGTACAAATCGGTCAGTTTAGGTGGGTGGGTTGTTATAGGTCAATCAATATTTATATTTTATTTAACAATAATTCAGTCATACACACTGTGAACTTGATTGATGTGAATACAAATTTGTCGTGTCAGCAGTTTTCTAACATATTGTATATATCATAATTTGTTCCTTAATATTCCGTAATTAATCATTCAGTCGTCGTTGTAGATAAATCTTCTTTACATGTTACAGATGAAACACAGCAATGTATTTGGGAGAAAACGTTGGCATATATCATTATTTAAAAGCAAATTATTACATTTTGTCAGATATGTATGTTTATTGTGCGATTATGAACCTTTTGAACCTCATTATTAAAGTAGCTATCCCGCCAACAAGAGCCAAAGTTACAACACATGTACACCGTTTCTAAACCTACTTACGATGAGGTGTATATATAACTTACATATTTGGAGAATCCAAACTCTATAGACACAATATAACCAGCATTAACCACCCAGACCAAACCCTAAAACTGGAGCATTGAATTAATAGTTACCAACTCATAATCCATTTTACGCATATTCAATCACGAGTATTTTAAGAACCCATGACAATTCCTGTATTTTAATCGGCATAGGACCTGAACACCTGGATAGAGTTTTAATAACTATTTTATAGTGTAATGTTGCCGTTATTTGGCGGGTTAGTTTTTTTAATTAATACAAGTACAAAACGCAATACAACTGCTCTTCACGTAATTAGAATATCACATGATCTATAGTAAAGTTATGATTGGATACATTTTTTTTAACAGGGCACTATTTTTTAATTTCTTTTAAACATCTTGTCCATCGTCTAAGAGTTTAGTTTGATTATTTCCAAGTTATATGTAGAGTATACGTTTCATAAGATATTTATATAAAATGATAGTTTTGATTTCAAAAAAGGGTAGATTTACCTGAACAGTTCAATTATCAATTAATACCCTGTACATGGGCACTATTTCTTCATTTCGCAATAATGTGTCTTCAAGATCTGACATTAGTTGTGGTGTGCCTCAGCGCGGTGCTATTTGTGTATGTTTGTTTGACTATTTTCATTCCAGAGACACACACGTTTACTAATCTGATTAAAGAATTCCTAGCTCGGTGACAGGGAATACTTTCGTAAGTGAATATTTCGTCCTGAGAAAAACTGAAGTGGGTTGATGTTTCGTCGATTTGCGAAAAACAAAACATTCGTGGGCGATTTGTGGCTGTATGTCAAATCATGTAGATATAAAAGTCGAACAGGAAATGTAGTATTGAAGGACGATAATTAACCAAAAACACGGATCAAAACAATCAACAATTACAAGGAAAAATATGAGGCAAGGATGTGACATAGCAAAAAAAAGTAGATATAAAAATCGAACAGGAAAACCAGCAGTCAACAAAAGGGTTACCGCCTTTGAATAGAAGGTGGCAAAAATGCCTCACTCTTACCCTATTGTCATCCCAATAAAACGCGGTAGCATTCATGGCAATGTACGTATAACAAAACGATGATCATGTATATAAGAATAAAAAATACAAAAGCCTTGAACGACACCCAGAATGCACTCACTGACCTGGCAGAAGCCAGAGCAACACACACGAGAATACACTAATAAGGGCATGACATGTCAAATTGATGATATAGAAGGGATCTGCAAAATACATTTTTCTGCAACGAATGTTGTACACAATTTCAGTTTTTAAACATTTTGAAAACTTTTAGACATTGCAATAGATTTTACAGTGAATATTGAACGGTGAGGAAAACACATAATTGAAGATGTTAACATAAGGAACGTGCATGTGATGTTTGGTCTACATTGACAAAGAGGTATTAGAGGAAATGATATCTAACATAGTTCATTAAAATACTCAGCAGTTAGGGCGTCATTGAAAATGGTGTTAACGTCCGAAAACATGCTAAACGACAATTCATTATTGTAAAGCAAAGTTACGTTTAAAGAACAACTTTAAACTGTTAAAAACAGAACGAAGCTGCTTTTTTTCTTCGTTTAGTGTTGAGAGATGGGTTGCGATGATCTTCAAGTCTCGCCCACCAGGTATTGATCTGGGGCAATATATATCCTCTGGAAATATTATATTGCTTTACTAAATTTTGATCTTATGGATGGCCTTTGGCGACGAAAAGAAAACATCTCAAAGGAAACCATACATTTAGACACGGTGACCATCTTGGATCACTAGAAGCAACGATAAACACAAATTGGAAAAGGTACCACCTATTTTTATGTCTAAATGACATGTAAATCCGTTTAGGGATTTCAGACGAGATGTCCTTGGTTAAAAGGCTAACAGACGACGGCGGCCTTTAGCAGCTAGATTTTTTCTGTTATTAAAGAGTCAAAATAATAACGGATATAAAACGGACTACAGTATTTTAGCAATACTTATTCCAGTCATTTTTTCATGTTTGTATCTAAAACTAAACAATAGTCTGATAATAGGGTTGAACAAATTAACTCAAATGTAATACAGATGTCAGTATAAACATAATCTGGGATGTCATACAGAGTTATATTCGAAACCAAACAAGTAGGTACTAATAAAGATACGTGATAGTGTATGGTGAAATGAAACTTCGTATATTTAAAATTAGATTTATTGTATCTCACTGAATGTCGGCAATAAAAGTGCAGTTAACTATATGGCAATTCTAATCTTGGTAATCGAATAAGTAGTGCGCTTACCGGATTAATTTAAGTCAAATATATTGTGGAAGACATACGAGGATTGTGTGCATTTTTAGACTTTGAACATTAATTACCTCGTCTACCATTGCGTTTAGGTTTTGGAAAAGGACCTTTAATAGTTTGAACCATTAATTAAATTTAAAACAATCAGACATTTCAAATTTTGAGGTTTTCTCATTTTCTATATTTTTTTTATTTTTTTATACCAAGACAGACAGTTGTGCAATTAACAAGGGACAGGTATTAATGTTTGCCCTGTAAAAAAGAGTCATGAATGTCCCTTTTCTCCATTTGTATTTATTTTTTTGTATTTAACTGCTGTGTACTGAACTATCAAATAATAAACTATTCAAGAAATTATCATAGTTGTACGAGAAATGAAAAAACAAACACTGAACACAAGCGATAATACATTTCTACCGATGAAACGGGCAATTCTTTTGAAACATTAGTTGATATATATCTTATACACAACGCGAACAGGAAATGTAAACACAGTCATCCAAAATTACGCTTTCGAAACTAAGCAACAATTACATGAAAAAAACAATCAAAATATGCCACACCAAAAATATGAAAAAAGTTTGACAACAATGGTACTGCCTTAAAACTGTCAGTTGAAAACATTCCGCTGGGTGACTTCATATCAGGTTCTAGGGTGCACCAAACCTCCGGACAGTGTCAATACGGAAATACGCGCGATGCTAACGAACTAGGCAGCACATATAGGCAATGTATTGTAAAAACCAAAATATGATCATATATATATATATATATGCAGAAGCCAGAGCAACAAGAGAATCAAAGCGTCAAGGTCACGACAAGACAGTATTTTAGAGAACTATTAAACGCTAATCTTCCTTTTCAGGGTTTAGGTAGACGCCATCATCACTTCACAAGCCGTCGGACCATCGCACAAAGCGTAGTGACGAACTGTAATAGTCCAACCACTAAACATGCCGTGCGTTGTAAATGTATGGGGTCATAACCTCTTTTGATAATTGTTTAAAAGTTTGATAAAAATTGTATGAAAGGGATCATGACCAATGATCTTACGAATATAATATTCTAAGAGTTGGCTCACTGAACCAATTTAATAATAACTATTGCACAAATAAAAAATTCCAGTAGATTTTATTCCAAAGGCACTCGAAATATTTGTTCATACTTATATAAGTTACAGATTAGATTCTGACAGTATCTAACATTTATTATGCGATGGAAAAAGTCAGGTAAAAACGACATTAGTTCAATAAATGATAAAAGCGGATATAAAAATCGAACAGGAAATGCAGCATTCAAGGATCACAGTCAACCACAAACACACGCAGAAACAAACAACAGCTAAAAGGATAAATGAAAGATATGACATCACATATATCAAAGGGTTGACAATAGGGCAATCGCCTTGGAACGGTCAGTGGCAAAAAAGGCCGCTGGGGATTAAAACCAAACCAGGTTCTAGGGTGCACCAAACCTCACTCTTACCAGACGCCAAGCCAATAAAACGGGACAGTGTAAATAAAGATATCCCCGCCAAGTTATAATCTCTAACAATCAAGGCAGCATTAATAAGAATAACACATAAATGATCATGTATATATAATATAAAGAAAGCCTAGAAAGCCCAGAAAGCCACAAAGCAAGTACTCAATCTCTTGGCAGAAACCAAAGTAACAAGTGAACAAACCGTTAAGGGTACGACAAGACAAGATTGTTCTTGAATTGATATGAAAGAGATTTCATGTTGAGTCTTTCACCAGATACACAGGCATATGCAATTGAAGCCTTTCGGTATCTGGATGACATATTGACATTGACAATCCTTTCTTTTCTGCTATGGTTAATACTACATATCCTAATGAACTTCAACTTAACAAAGCTAACATTTCTGATTATGTCGCTTCTTCTTCAATTACATCTCTCTGTTGAAAATGGTGAAATAACTAGTAAAAACTGGGACAAGAGAGATAATTTTAATTTTGATATTGTTAATTATCCCCATTCAGATGGGTCTGCGTTTCTCAACTTATTCGTTTTTCTAGAGCTTCTAGTCGTGTATTCGTAATATTTGACCTAAGAAGCTACTCTAGGAGGGCTACCATTACCATAAACATCGAAAAGCCTTTGCGAAATGTTATTATGGTAAACGTGATTTACTTTTAAAATATCAAAGTAATTTGAGAACTCGTCTGCGACAAGGCTTATCACAACCTGACTTCTATGGTGATGTGATTTATAAACTTCGTTACATTTTTGGTCATAATCGCTTTCATACAATCTTTATTGAATTTGCTAAAGAGTTTATCAGAAGAGATTATGACGTTATCATTTTGCAGCGCACTGCATGTTTAGGACCCATTTACAGTTCGCCACTATGCTTTCCTTTTTGATTGTGCGATGACCGGACAGAGTGGACACATCTAACGGTTTGTTTTCTTGTTGCTTTGGCTTCTGCCAAGTCACTGAGTACTTGCTTTGTGGCTTTCTAGGCTTTTGTTTTTTATATTCGTAAATAAATTATCATTTATGTGTTATAATTATATTGCCTATTAATGCTGCCGTGTTTGTTAGAGATTATACTCTGGTGGGGATATCTTTATTTACACCGTCCCGTTTGTTTAGATGACAGTAGGGTAAGAGTGAGTTTTGGTGCACCCTACAACCTGGTTCAAACCCGCAGCGGTCTCTTTTGCCGCTGACATTCTCAAGGCGGTAGCCCTATTGTCAACCGTTTTATGTTTGTGATGTCATATCTTGAAATATTGATCAGATACGAATCAGATACGAATCAGAAAGTCCGCAGCCTATAATTGCATTGCTCACTAAGAAATTATATTTGTTTCCATATCATTTTGAAATAAATGTCCATCACGTAAAATATAAAGGCAAACACAATCATGTTGCATTATAAGTTATTGAAGAAGATGTCTTGAAACAAATTATAATTGATATATTACAGAGAAGCATATAACATGTATGTATACATTTGACAAAAAACAGCCCTTAAGAACAATGAATTGAACATGTTTGGGGATCACTGGTCAATAGTCAAACTGGAGATTTTCACTCAAGCCTGTCCATACTTACAACACACTCAATGACGGAAATATCAAATGGGTTTAACATTATTAGTAGCCTGAAAAAAGAATGCATATTATATTTTACTCATTTCTTTACTTGCAATTTATAAAAGAAGTCAATTTAAACTCAGAACTGCGCATAGGTAGACATATTGCCTCTTCAACAAACTATTAGTAAACAAATCCTAAACAGACCAGCTTGCCCCGCACCTTTCCGAAATGTTCAAGTGTAAGAGACTCCAAATAAAACATTTCTGAAAAGTGGGCAGATTTAGCGTCAATAGTTAATATTAGATACTTTCCCGAATATATTTGTTTATAATTACTAGTTTTAATATGTTTGTCCTTAAGTTGATATGCCGATCATTTAACAATTTGACATTCTAGATGCTTTTCTATACAGACAACTTAAAGCATGAAATGTACGCGAAATGAATCTTAACCCTCTAAGCACGATTATAATAGCCTTTGCGTCCATTGTAAACCCTGATCGGGGTTTACCGGCTGCTGATCAGTCATTTTCCTCAAAACACCCTTTTGTCACATAAATGGCCTGGTCTTAATTCAAAGAAAAAACAGTCCATTATATATACGTGGCGGGTTATCAAAGAAAGAACAGTCCATTATATATACGTGACGGGTTATCAAAGGAAGAACAGTCCATTATATATACGTAGCGGGTTATCAAAGAAAGAACAGTCCATTATATATACGTAGCGGGTAATCAAAGAAAGAACAGTCCATTATATCCATTATATATACGTAGCGGGTTATCAAAGAAAGAACAGTCCATTATATAAACGTAGGGGTTAATCGTTAAAAAACTTGCAGTCATACGTTCATTAATACACGTTTTGTCTTTTCCACCGATAATAAATCAGTTTAACAATTAATGAGCTTTGACAGACATCAAGGTAATAATGCATGTATACATAGACTTACAAAATATGCCACGTCATATTTGTTAATATCCATGAACAATGTGTTCATTATCATCAAAAACACATTGTAGTACATAGGTACACTATACTACAATGCAATATGAAAATGAAAAAAGTTGTCGAACCGCAAAACTCAAAACGACAACAATAATGTCCAGAAACGTTGTAAAACTGTGTTCCAGCCCGGAACGATTGAACCCCGGTCCCGAAAGTAATAATGTAATGTTACAAGCATTGCTGTAAGAATTGGTGTTTAATATTTACGTCTCAGCTAGCAAAGCATTTTGAAAACACTACCGCATAGTAATTTATAGTTGTATAATATACACCGTTACATTGTATTTCCATTTAAGTAAAATAATGTAATTTTAGCACAAATGTTGGCGCACGTTAATTAATAATAATAATAATAATAATAATAATAATAATAATAATAAAATAACAATAACAGAACAAAACAGAACAGAACAGCACACATATTTTATTACAATTTTGTAACATATGTTACGACAATAAGGAAAGGTGATATAGTGGTACGTTATGCTTGGTAAGACGTAGAACGCTAATAACTAGACATATTTTGCATGGCTATAATTAGTGATCGATTACTGTATAACACGTTTACGCAATAACGACAATTACGTGACAATATGCATAGTGTTATGTCCAACATAATGAATGTATGATGGATGCACAATATTACGTAAGTATGGTGGCTGATATGTGCCATCTCGTCTTTTCGTTATTTCGCCGCGAAATAACGCCGGGCGAAATAACGCCGGGCGAAAAGACGCCGGGCGAAATAATAAAAAGACGAAAAAAACGCCGGGCGAAATAACGAAATAACGCCGAGCGAAAAGACGACAAATACTCAAAACGCCGGGCGAAAAAAAGAAAAGACGAAACACTGGTACGCGAAAATAAGACATTTTAAATTTTCGTTATTTCGTTTGATTTTTTTTCGTTTTTTCGTTATTTCGCCCGGCGTTTTTTTCGCGTGCCGTTTTCTCGCCCGACGTCTTTTTTTAACGATCGGTTCCTCACATGTTGATTGCTTGGACATGATAGCGTGTTTGGTGCTAGGAGCTGTGAATAACTGGGGAATACCACCGTGTTCGAAGCTAGGACATGTGGGTAGATAGGTAGGCTAGCGTTCTCGGTGATATGATGTGTAGAAGCCGGGCACGATAGTGCACTTGGTGCAAGATGTGAACAACTGGGGCATGATAGCGTGCTCGACGCTAGATGTGGGTAGCTAGGGCATGATATCAGTTGTTTGTAGCTGGTGTAGGATATAGCTTGCTCGGTGTTAGGAGGCGTGAATTACTTGGGTAGGATAGCATGCTATGAATTTTTGGGTAGGATAGCGTGCTCAGTGTTAAGATACGCTAATAATATTGGTAGGATAGCGTGCTCGATGTTAGGAGGAATTAGTACTTTGGGTAGGATAGCGTGCTTGCTGAGGTTTGGATAGCTGGGATAGGATTGCGTGTTCGGAGGAAGATTGTGCAAATACTTTGGGCAGGATAGCGTGTTGGGTGCTAGGTTGTGTGAGTATCTGAGCACGCTTTACAAACTCAGCAACCCACACCTTCCGACATCTGAATTGTTTTGAGTCGCCGTCCGACACTCGGATGGGCAAAGGCCGACTCTATAGAACCAGTCGCGTGATTTTGCCTTTTTGCCCGGCGTTTTGACTATTTGTCGTCTTTTCGCTTGGCGTTATTTCGCCGGGCTTTTTTCGTTTTTCCGTTATTTCGCTTGGCGGTTTTTCGCCCTGTTTTATTTCGTTATTTCGCCGGGCGTTTTTCGTCTTTTCTTTATTTCGCTCGGCGTCTTTTTGTCTTTTCGTTATTTCGCAACGGCGTTATTACGCTCGGCGTTATTTCGCGGCAAAAAAACGAAAAGACGAGATGGCATATATATCAGCCACCATACTACCTAAGCGTATGTGCAGAATGATTACGTAACCGTATGTGCAGTGTACCAAATACTAGTAGTAATTATTACGTGACCGTATGCGCAGTGTATCAAACACTAAATATATGATTACGTGACCGTATGCGCTGTGTGCCATATAATGAATGAATACGTGAACGTATGCGCAGTGTCCCAAATTATGAATCATTACGTGACCGTATGTGCAGTGAAATAAAACGCTATATGTATGAGTATTGTAATGCAGGCATTATTCTTCATTTACTCGGTCTAATATCATTTATACAAGGTTACGAAGAAACTCGAAATTAAGGCTTTAAGAGAAAAAAGCGTACGAACAAAGTCCAGAACTGATATAAAATGCCATGAAGTATTTTTTCTGTGCTGAATTTACCACCAAAATCGTATCCAAAGGTACGAATCTGATCGAGAAGATCGTCACATTTATCTCTTAGCACAGGTAGCAGTATTCCATTATCCCGGTCACGAATATGACCAATGCTTATCCAGGAAGAGGGATAAAATCTCCACGAAGTCATGTTCATTTTGTCATTTTTGTCATGTTAATTAACGGTCGTCTTTGTGATCCCTGTAATGCTTTAGGCGCAAAAAATAAATAAGATCGTGATCGATTGTTTCAGGCAGAAAAGAATGATCGTGGCTCCTGCGAAAATTGGACTATTGTCGTGCTGTCAATGGTTTATTCTCTTGTTGCTCTGGCTTCTGCCAAGTCATTGAGTACCTTCTTTGTGGCTTTCTAGGCTATTTGTTTTGTATTTATATATACACGAGCATCTTTGTGTTTTACTGATATTGCCTATTAATGCTGCCCTGTTGGTTATAGAATAGTTCATGGAGGGGATTTCTTTATTTACACTGTCCCGTTTTATTGGGATGACAGAAGAGTATGTGTGAGGTTTGGTGCACCCTAGAACCTGGTTTAAACCCACAGCGGCCTTTTTTGCCACTGACCGTTCAAAGGCGGTAGCCCTATTGCCAACCCTGTTTGTGTTTGTGACGTCATATGCCTTTATTCTTTATTAACATTGCCATTCATGTTTGTCTTTTTGCGTGTTTTTGGGTTTACTTTGTTCTGTCAAAGATGCATTTCCTGTTCGTCTGTTATCTTTATTTTTACAAGTGAATTTGCAGCAACTCTGCAGGTCATAAGGTTTTATGCCTATTCTGCATATGTTAATCTAGATGTAAATGGAGATCGAGCCAATATTACACACCAATTAATAACATGTTGGTCTATCACTATTTTATGATTATAATGTGAAGAAACATGATTGTGTAATTTCGTTTTCTTTAATTTAGTATTGATGATCAAAATAAATATTGAATAAAAGGCTGTCCCAACCTTTTGCACGGTTGGCTCGCATGCGCAATGCGTTTCAGTCGAACATGAACACTATTTTGCCGCCAAATTTCAAGTGTCGTCTGCTAAAACTTGAATTCAAACCTTCCGGAAATATGTTATATATAAAGTGTTATGGAAAACATTCTTACTAAGTGGCGAATAGTGTAAACCCAGATCAGCATGTACATAGTGTGCATGTTGATCTGGGCCTACACTGGTCATAGATAATTATTTTCGACTGTGGCAGCGAAAGGGTTAACTAAAACAATTAAGAATGAAGTGGAATGTTTTTCAGTCGACCATTTTTCAACAATAACGCGTATTACACGAGGCGAAAACAAGTGCCTTTTACTTGTTTGTAATAGTCATCTTTATGACTGAATAAATGTTAGGCAGAACTTCTTCAATAAAATATGATCATGAACCCAGTCTAATTTTAAACAAGAAAATGGGAAAAACATATCAGAATATAGTCTTCCACACAAAATAGTTTACATAGTTACGGTCATCAACAAAATCCTGTCTATGCAGGGAAGTTATACCTTTATGTTACGACTTATAACCATACATGATTTAAGTAATGTCTTCATAATATATGGCGTTCTAGTGAAAACTATTTGTAAAACTATGTCATTGTCTGTAAGAAATACAATGATATAATTGTAATCCCAATAACACTTAATGCTCCCACCTGTATTCATTGTCGACCATATTCATTCCCGATGGCGCATAGTCCCAGTCAACTTCCACGGCAGCCAGAAAGTAGTGCCGATTTATTGCCGAAGACACTTCCGGTGGCAGCAGAGTTAACAGGCAAACACATTGAGTGAAATGTTTATCCATTTTTGTTCTAAATGTATTGAGAAGTAATAGTTAATTGTGTTGTTTTCCTAACACTTCTAAACAAACATGATGTTTTTACTCTGCCGCCACAAGTATAACTGACTATTGATGTTTACTTGAAACGGACGTCGTCGTCAGATTCCGCCACTAGGAATGTCGTTTTGTTGTTGTTTACAAGGGATCCCCTTTTCAGTATTTAATAACATTCACACTAACGTTCGCTTAGTGCTGTGTGGCGTAGTGTTATTATTATTAACTGATCGTTGTGGGGTTTTCGTGTACTACGAATCGGTAGTGTTATTATCAACTGATCCTTTTGGGGTTTTCGAGTCCAATCTTTGTGACTTTAAAGTAAAATAAAATACCACTTAAGCCGGTACTAGGGTGTGCTATAGGTGTTGTACCTTATATTACCTAATACAATCGAGTATGCTTCTTTTCTCTCTTGTTTGTGTTCGTTGCTTCCAAGAGATCCCATTTTAAGTATTTATTGACATTCACGCTGTTTGCGTTAGTTCCTTTTTTATTCTGCATTCTATAAATCAAAATTAATCGTTTAAGGCAGATTCTATAGAAGTTTAAATATATTTTCGATTATTATAGATTGAGGGATAATTTGTATTTTTCGAAATACTCGTATAATTATCGTTTTTCAACCTCTGACTGACTCACCCTTGATCTCATCAGAATAACAGCACTTTATGTTTTCTTGTGTTGTTATTTTATTTCCTATTTTCCAGGTTCAATATTATTTAAGCTTCACATATTCCAGCTCCTCTCCTATATATATTTTTTACAGAATTATTAGAAATATTTTGTTTGCTCTAATTTTCATAGATCTAAATATGAAATGAAATAGAAATCTACACTTCCTCTTTGTCTATTCTTAAAATGTATTGACACTATTTTCGAGTAATTGCTTCTCTTTGCATAGCATGGTAACCTGTGGTATATAGTGTGGAAAACTTGATCATTGACCGTTACCATTATTATTTAAGATATATGTAACAAAACGTTTCAAATAACATTTTGAAGAATAAAATGAAAGTGGTAATGCTTTTACTAATACAGCTCACAAAGGTAAGGTTAAGTCAGTTTAACGTTAGAGTTTGAAGTATGATTTTCAACTACAATAAAATAGCTTCTGACCTTGACATAGAAAATAACACTACTAAGTAATGTGAGTTTAAAACTTCAACATTTCGCTGTGCCCCGGCAGGTCATGTCGTCACTGGTAATTGTAATAGTGTAGATAAAAGTATTCGGCATGTTTTTAAAGGTCGGACGTATAGATTGCATTCACTTATTGATTGTAATGCTTGTCGTGCTCAGATCGTCCAATCCATTGAGGAATTTAGAAACAAAATAGTATCGTAGAGAACATGTTGACCCGAACTACATTTCTACTTGGAAAATGTCAATTCTACCCGACTTAACTTTTATAATGCAAACACCGCTCTCTTCCTCCGAGAACTATGTTTTCGTTTCGTAATTAAAATCGGGAATTCCATAATTTCATACTAAATTTGTTTTAGTTCCTGATTATAAAGGAGCTTATAATGTAATTAGTGTTTGATTACATTACGTCAATGTTTTATATCTGGAACTCGTGAGAAATAATTCGTATACTCCAGTACACTCTGTAGAGGATGATGTTGTTTCCAAGCATATCACTCGGTGCACCATTTTCAAGTCTGGGGCGGACGAAAAGCAAAACAAACTTTCATCTATGTGCTGGATTACAGCTTTATAAATCCTCCTTTATTTATTATTCTAGTGTCTGCACCACTACAAAGGTCTCCAAACGTTAAACTTCTTGTTTTACTGCTGTTAAATATCATTATAAACAATACTTTGCTAAAGCTTATGCCAACTCTGGTATTAATTTATTTTGGTCAATTAAAAAATCAGGATACCTTCTTGATAACATTTGCAATAAACGTCAAGTTTCATCTATAAGTACTTTTCAACATTGTATACAATCGTACCACATCAACTTATTAAAGACAAACTTATTGTTCTCCGTTCAAAAACTTTTGCTAGAGAAATAACTACATTTTTGGCCTGTAACAATATTAAAGTGTTTTTTACTAACGGCAGTAGAAAATTACACTATGTGGATTTGCCAAGAAGTTTTGAAGCACCCGTTTTCCTATTAGATAAAACTTTCGTCAGGTATGTAACTACCGGTTATAGACAAATTGTTGGTATCCCTATGGGTACGAACTGTGCACCTTTTGTCGCAGATATGTTCTTGTATGGCTCTGAAAGATATTTCACGTTGAGTCTTTCACCAAATACTCAGGCAGATGTAACTGAAAAAATGAGATATAGGGTCCTATAGAAACCACAGCGTCCGAACGCAATGTCATCGTAGGTCCGCACTGTACTGCATACAAGGACTTGAAAATACAACGAAGGAGACAACAAAACAACAGAAAGGGTGGTAAAGACAGGTTTACCGACTTGGAACGGTCAGTAGGCAATATGGCCTACTGGTTACCTTGAATCGATTTTATATGCGCACAATACTCGCTATTATCCTGTCTTCAACGCCCAATTAGACAAGACAGTGTAAACAAAACTATATCCCATCAAAAGGAATTCGCTAGCAATAAAGTCCACATCCAGAGAAACTAACTAAAGAAAACATACAAAAAAATAATAAACATATCAGGATGTATCCAGAATCGTACTGAACAACCATAGTAGTTGCAGCTAAAGAGAAAAACAATCTAGGGTACGACCAGAAAACTCGAGGGACGAAAGCTCATGCACCCACCTCCCTTAGTTGGGGTTTCAGTAGGTACAATCATAGAGTCCCAAGAGGTAGTCCAGTCATCGCACAAGTGAAAAGTGAAGCGTAATGACTGACTGTAGAGGGGTCAATCACTAAACATGCAGTGCGCTGTAAAACCAAAGGGTTATTTCCTTTTCTGACGAACTTCCTGATTAAATTTGTAAAGCGGTCAGGAAACCCGTCAGATCCCTTTAACTTTCGAAGTTTATAAACCACATCTCCATAAAATGAGGGTTGTGATATGTCTAGTCGCAGAAGTGTTTTAAGGTTGGTGTTGTACTTTACCAGCAGGCCCTCGTTGCGGCGGAAGAATTTAGAGAAAGATCTACTTAGTTTGTGATAACGAAAACCTTGCTGAAGAAGTTTACTTGTAATAACTTGATTTCGATCATTGAAGTCTATAACATCATTACACGCTCTAGCAAATCGAATGAGTTGGGAGATATACATCCCGTATGAGGTAGCACGAGGTACATCTCCATCCAGATGTGGATAATAAACGATGTTAAAATTGAAATCATCTCTCTTATCATAGATTTTAGTATGAATACAATCACTTGAAATCGAGAGATGAAGATCGAGAAATGCTGCTACTGTATCCGAACTGTTGGCTTTAGTCAACGTGAGCTCTGGTGGATAAATGTTAGTAACCATATGAGGAAGGAACAGATTATCAATATTGAGTATGTCATCAAGATACCGAGAAGTATTATTAAATGCATCAATAATTTCACCCTGGCTAGCAGGTGACAAACTCAACATAAAATCTCTTTCATAGCAGTACAAAAACAAATCTGCAACAAGTGGCGCACAGTTAGTACCCATAGGAATACCAACAACCTGGCGGTAAATAGTTTTACCGTATCTTATAAAGATGTTATCTAGAAGAAAAGATAAGGCTCTTCAAACATCAGTAAAGCATAATGTACCATTCTTTGAAGCCTTTAATGACAACACTCTGTATCTGGATGACATTTTGAACACTGACACTCCTTTCTTTTCTACTATGGTTGATACAGTCTATCATAAGGAACTTCAGCTTAAGAAAGCTAACAGTTCTGATACTGTCGATTCTTTTCTTGAGTTATATACCTATTGTAAATGGTGAAATAATTAATAAAATCTATGACAGAGAGATGCTTTAATTTTGATATTGTTAATTATCCCCACTTAGATCGGGATATTCCCTGAGCTATTTCTTATGGGGTCTCTGTTTCTCAAATTATTCGTTTTCTAGAGTTTGTAGTATTGTTGAGGACTTTAATAATCGAACTCGTTGTATTTGTTTAACTAAGCGGCTACTACAGCAGGGCTAATCACTTTCACACAATCTCTATTATACTTGCTAATCAGTTTATCAAAAGAAGTTATGATCATATCATTTTGCAACACACTGCAAGTTTAATGGTTGAACCATTTACAGTTCGCCACAATGCGTTCCTCTTTTATAATGCGATGACTGAAGATTGTGGACCCTATGATGACGTCTACCTAAATCCCCAAAGGACGGTAGCGTTTGATGTTTGTCTTAAGTCTTGTATTGTCATACCCTTAACAGGCCATTTTCTTGTTGCTCTAGCTCAGCCAAATCACTGAGTACTTGCTTTGTGGCTTGCTAGGTTTTTTATTTTTTATATTCATATATACATGCTCATTTATGTGTTATACATATATTGTCTATTAATACTGTCTTGTTTGTTAGGGAATATAATCTGGTGGTGATATCTTTATTTACACTGCAAGAGTGGGGTTTGTTGCACCGTAGAACCTGGTTTAAACCACCAGCGGCCTTTTTTGCCACTGATCGTTCCAAGGCGGTAGCCCTGTTGTCAACCCTTTTATGTTTGTGATGTCATATCTTGCCTTTTATTCATTTTTGCAATTATTGTTTGATTCTGTGCGTTGTTTTAAATATATATATACCTATAATGAGCTTTATTAGTATTTAAGTTGAAGCAAACAAGCGAGAATTTGCTCTGTTAAGAAAACCCGGAAATACAAATTGCAAACACAAAGATTTACCGCCTAGCAGAATATTTTCAAGTGTCTCGAATTCCGCAGTTTTTGAAATATTCTTCAATTATGTACCATTCTTTGCATTTTTTCATTATAGTTTAATAGTTTATTTAAGTCTCATCACAATACAATATTATTTAAATATAACATTCATAAAATATAACTGCGACATTCTGTTTATAATTACACCAGACTATGCAATATAATAGGATTATTACTATAGAAACTTGTTGTGGAAGTTTGCATCACCTCGAGTAGATCAATGCAAGATCAGGATCCTGATCTGGCATTTATCTACAAGAGGTGATATAAAGTCCAGACTCTATTGTGCCCATCGCGTCAGGTATACCTTGACGTGTTC
Source organism: Cyrtodaria siliqua (assembly GCA_037043455.1). NCBI lineage: Eukaryota > Metazoa > Mollusca > Bivalvia > Adapedonta > Hiatellidae > Cyrtodaria > Cyrtodaria siliqua. Next base: position 161,983 of record JAWPHD010000307.1, on the reverse strand, counting down.
GTTGACGGAGGGACTATAAACCTTAGAATTACACACCTTAGAATTACACACACACACATACAAGAGGTGATACAAGCTTCCAGAACAAGTTACTATAGTAATGATCCTTTTATTATACACCTCTTTATATATCATTAAAATTGAATACATGTATCAAAAAACTAAAAATTAAAACAAAATTGTATTAAGTCAAATTAACTGAAAACCACCAACAGGAAAGACATGAAAACATGTACTTTACAAGCACATGAAAGCATGTACATTACATTGCAACAACTACACATGTAATTATTACATGTTCATTACATATGGGTAAACAATTGAAATTGTGGTGAATTTACCAACTGACATAATGTTAAATAAATTAATTAACCCACAATGTTCACCAATGCACAAACATACATTCACCTTCAAACATTCACCTTTCATGTTAAAACATACATTGTTCTTAATGGATTACTGGGCAATCCCCAACATTCGAATCTAACATTTGTGTATGGGAAGTTCCAAAATCTAATTTTAGTAGCATAGTGATATGGATTCAGAACACCTCTAGAGGTGAAACAGGGTTGTAGGTACTAGGTATATAATTATTGATAGGTATAAAATTTAATACAGATGACTGTTAACAATGATCCTAAACCCAATGACCTCATCATCTGCTCACAAATAGCCACTGCATTAGGTCAAGTAGTCAATTCATACAGATATATCACAGTACATGATATCAACTACTTTAATTTACTACATTATTTTCTCAGAATTATACTATCGAAAACGTATGTACATAGTAATAACTGAGCGACAGCTTCAAATCTTGACATGTTGTATTAAAAGTACTTAAAATAGAATATTAATATGTGAGGTAGACATTTGCAACGGCTACTCAAACCTTAAAAAAAATATATAAAAAACACACACACAAAAAAACAACCATATCAGATCTGGAAGGTACTGATTAGCACCGATTTCTCAAAGTCTTTATACAAATTTATTTTTCATCTAATAATGGCTAAATATCCATTACGTGGTCCCACTTTAATTCCATTAAGCTCTTGGAAAGCTAATATTAGCAGGATTTTATAACGGATATTTCGAAAATAAAACATGTTTAAAAACATTTTTTACTGAAAAGATGAGACAACCTGTCTAAAATTACCTATTAAATGTTTTAATTTTACAATATGCAAACTTTTTAAGCCGAAATTAAGGTTTTATTTCATACCCCAGTCAACCCCGTAAGGGGTAAGATGGGGTATGACAATTAATACTCGGACCACGTAATGCATCACATTGTTATTGTGATTGGTACGTTAACGTTTTATCGTGGTATATAATAGGATTATTATTAGAGTAACGTGATCTGGAAGTTTGTATGACCTCGGGCAGGTAAATGCCAGATCAAGGATCACACGCGAGGCGGAGCCTCAAGTGTGATCCTGATCTGGCATTAACCTTCGAGAGGTGATACAAACTTCGAGAACACGTTACTCTAGTAATGATCCTTTTATTATTACCTCTACACATCATTAACATAGACATATTTGCATTGCTATTGCATACACATTCAATAAAGCATATTATTTCTCCATAAAGTGCAGCGGGAAAATGTATGTAGTTTTAAGGTGTTGGTGTTCATTGGTCTGACCTACTTGTTTTGTTTGTATGACGTAACGTCGTCTTGACGTTCTCGCGCATAGTGGCGTAAAACTTGCTTGAATCATTGGAAAAAACGCTGTTCTATTTTTAGTAAGATAGTGATACTAATTCTATTTTTAGTAGCATAGTGATAATCTGTAGTGTGATACAGGTTGTTGTATTCCATTGTAAGAAAATGAAGGTACTATGTATATATTATTGATAGGTATATAATAAAACACAGTACCTCGACGTACCACTAGTCGTGACCATATCAATCATCCGGTGTATATAGTAAAGTCATTTCCACTGATAATTAAGCAGTGTAATCATTGAAGGAGCTTTCAAATATAAATGTAAATCATGCATATAAAAAATAATCAAAATATGCAATATCATGTTATTAATCACTATTGGCTAACCGAAGTTAACATCCACGAACAATGTTTTATTGCTATTGCCAAAAAATGATTAAGTATAATGTATGGTATTGTATTATATTATAATGTATCATAATATAGAGGTTAAATTCATTTAAATTTAGACAAGCCGTACTAATGATGGCATGTTTCCGTCCTAGATCTAACATTACTATAAAATAATTGATGTTTATTAGATTAAGAGTAAAGAAAATGAAGAAAGCTGTCGTTCTGCAAAAACACAAACAAGCAATCAACTAACTGTGTACAACTGTGTACCAGCTCGGAATTGTCCCTTTACAAAAATAAAATTAATGCAAGTTTGACAAAACTTGCTTAATTAGGTATGACATTTACATGATGGTATGCATAGTAACACAGTTACACCAGGATGACCTCAAATATGTATATAAGTACTTATGTACTGTACCTTTTTATTACATTTTCATCGGTGAAAGAATGGGATTTCTCTGTGAAAAAATATTCATAAATTATATATAATATTACCTAACTCCGAACACGAAAATTACTAACTGTGACGCTGATTAATGACGTCAATACAATGGTGCTTACGTCGACGTCATCCTCCGATAACGTTTAATAACGCGAATAATTTCGGTTAACATTATGCATAAACTGATTTAAAATGTAATAAATAGATTATTTAACTGCTATGTTCGATTATAGGGAAATCCTTCATTCGATGGTAGTCGTGTTTTGTTTTTGTCTACCATCTCGTGAAGGATTTCTTTATAATTGATCCCAGCAGTTAAATAATCTCTGTTATTGACTAGTCTACTGAAAAATAAAGACTACATATACGAAGTTAGGCACCTTCGTTTAAGACATTCCACCACTGCGATCGTAATTGTTGTAGGTCATGGATAAACAAGGAAATTGTCCTACATAGCACTTTTTGCATGCCTTTTAACTGTAAAAACAGAGCCGTAAATGCTTGAAAATGAGACCCTAATAGAGAAAAATAAATGTACAGAAATAATGTCATATTTTTGTTAAGCTAGGTACAATAACCGCACGTATTTTTAAAAGCTCGTAAAACACAATATCTTTAAACACTCACCCCTAAAAAAGTATCTCCTTTTTTTGCTGTTATTCTCAAAGGCCAGTTTTTGAGGGCGTAGGACAGCTTGAACAGCACTTTAATTAAACAATGTTTGATGTTTTTAAGCACACTTGACTGAGTACTACATATTCTTTAAAACAGTTTCAAATTTTGCCAAGCAATACACTTTTCTTTGACTTTTTTTCGAAAGCAACGTACATATACTATTATCTTGGACAAATTGAGGTAATGTTTGTAGGTTTTATGTGTTTTTACCAAAAATGCATGGTTTAAGAAAAAGGGGGATAACTCCCTTGTGTACTGAGCTTTTCAAAAAATATTTTGTTTGGAATATTGGTGGTGATCGATCTAATTATTCTATATACATCATTTATTTTTTCCTATTTTTGCTGTCTATAGAATAAGTGAAAGATAAAAAGTGGTACTTGTTATTTTTGCTCAGTATATGTTTAGATAAATTCAAGCATAAGGGATCAAAACTCTTGGGGGTGGGTGGTGGAAGGTTTGGTGGAATGTCTTTTCACACTGTATTTGAACAGTAAGTTTACATATATTAGACAGCAATCTTAAGTATGCACACTAACATTTTTTCCACATTGTTCTTTTATCATGTGATTCTTATATAATTCATTCTCATGTATGATACCTACAAAATGTTACTTATATGAAAGGTTCAGTACATGATTCTTATATAAAATATTTCATATAAGAACTATATGAGAATGATATAAAAGTTGAAAAAACATTGTTTCATGAAAATATATGAAAATGCGTGTGTTTAAAAATCGAAAGTGTAATGATTTTTTTTAAGAATTGATTCAAATTCCATGAAGCGGGTTAACAATTCTTATATTTACATTATTTTCCCGTCGCTATAGTAATACTTATGAGTTGGAACACACCAGGAGATGATGGAATATTTGGGTACTTAAAAATAATGATGTTTTTATCCAACGCAGCTTATAATATCAATCTAAGTTCTTCCCAAAGGTGTAAGCAATAAAAGACATACTACGGTTTCCATTTTAAATGGAAAATCCTGCATTTTTCACATTAGAGGGCGGGCCAATCCACTTTATTTGTTAACCTCAGATAATTTACCTTTAAGCTTGATTACACTGACGAATTTAACAGGTAATTCGTCAATATAATACGTTTTAAACAATCATTATTACACATAAAAGGACATATGGTAGTCGAACTGCACATGTAGCATTCAAGGACGACGGTCAAACAAAAAACAACAATTACGAGGGTAATTAGAGGCAAGGTATATGATATCATAAACCTAAAACGGTGACAATAGGGCTACCGCCATGAAACAGTAAGTGGCCAAAATGCTGATGGGGTTTGATCCAGGGTCTACGGTGCACCAAACCTCACTATTACCTTATTGTCATCCCAATTAAAAGGGACAGTGTAAATAGAACAATCTCCGCCAGACTATACCCTCTAACAAACTAGGCAGCATTACTAGGCATTATAAGTATAACATAAAGATGATCATGCATTTATGAATATAAAAATCAAAAGCCTAAAAAGCCACATAGCAAGTACTCACTGACTTGGAAGAAGCCAGAAAAACAAGAAGACGAACCATTTAGAGGACGACAAGACAATATTGGAGACAAACATCAAACGTTACCGTCTTTTCAGTATTTAGGTAACGCAATCATAGGGTTGATAACTAGCTTTCACATAACACAGTCCAACAAAAACACGCATTAACATAAACAACAATTACAAAGTTAATAAAAAGCAAGTGATGTGACATCACAAACACATACGGGTTGACAATAGGGCTACCACCTTGGAACGGTCAGTGGCAAAAAGGCCGCTGGGGTTTGAACAAGGTTCTATGGTGTACCAATCACACTCTTACAATACTGAAGTAAAAATTAATCACCGTCAGGTTGTATTCTCCCACAACAAGGCAGCATTAATCGGTATAATGAGTATAACACATATATGATCATGTATATATGAATATAAAAAGAAACGCCTACAAAGCAATTACTGGCAGAAGCAAGAGCAACATCATAATTAACACACCCTTTTGTACGACAAGACAAGATTTAAGATAAACATCAAAGGCTACCGACTTTTGAAGATTTAAGCAGATGACATCACAGGGTCCACAATCTGTCCGGTCATCGCACAATCAAAGCGGAAAGCATAGTGGCGAACTGTAAATGGGTTAACCACTAAACATGCAGTGCGATGCAAAATGATAGTGTCATAACCTTTTTCGATAAGCTTTTTAACACAGATTGTATGAAAGTAATTATGACCAATGATTTTACGAAGTTTAAAATGCATGTAACCATAATAGTCAGGTTGTGATAATCCTTGTCGCAGAAAAGTTCATAAATACTTTTATATTTTAAAAGTAGATCATGGTTACTATATTTTCGAAAGTTATGGTTACGGTAGTTCTGATGGAGTATCTTTTTAGTTATGATGGAGGAGCTTTTTATTTATTATTACGGAATTAAAATACTCAACTCGATTACAAGCTCTGGAAAGATGTTGATCTAGGAACATTCCCGTCTAGTAGGAATAACTAACTACATCGAAATTAAAATCCTCTCCTTTGTCATAAATGTTGCTTATTTGTTCTCCATTTTTAATTGAGAGATGCAAATCCTGAAAAGAGGGACAATAGTAGAAATATTAACTTTGTTAATTCGACACTTCCAAGGCGGTAGCCTTATTGTTAACCCGTTTGTGTTTGTGATCTCATATACCTTGCTTCTTATTAACATTGTAAGTGTTGCTTGTTGTTTTTGGTCGGTTGTGATCTGTAAAAGCTACATTTCCAGTTCGACTTGTATAGCTACTTTTGAAAATGTTTAGGTGTATATTCTTTACCACAGTAGAAAAGAAAGAAAGGGTTGTCAGTGTTTAAAGGCACTAACCTGCCAAATAACGACACAATCACACATTACAAACTCGTTTATCCAAACCCTATCTATGTCTTCAGGTCATACAATAATGTATATATGCCGATTAAAAGTATAGTTTTATTCATGGGTATTCAAAATACCCGTGATTTAATATGAGTAAAATGAATTATGAGTTGTAACTTAATTCGACGCTCCAGTTTTGGAGTTTGGCCTGGCTGGTTAAAGCCGTTTGTATTGAGTCTATAGAGTTTGAATTCTCAAAATATGTAAGTTATATATATACCTCGTAGAAACGGTGTAAAATTGGGATGTTGTTGGCGAGATAGCTACTTTAATATATAATTCAGATACCGAGAGGTGTTATTAAAGGCGTCGATGCCAGCTGTCTGATTATCTGGTGAAAAACTCAAAATAAAATACATTTCAAATCAATCCAAAAACAAATCTGGGACAAAAGGTGCATTGTTAGTACCCATAAATTAAATACGATTGTATTCGTCCATTATATAGACTGATTACCATTTAAACAATAGCACGACTGTTCTTCTGCGTTGGGTAACATTAAAAGATGACTTGTGTCGATCTGGAAAAAAAATCGTGTGATAGTGTTTATAGAAATTCTTTATGGTACATTTTTTTATTGGAGAGTTAGAATTTAAAAAATAGCTTTATCGAATTTACGTTTTACCCTAGTTTTTTTTACAATGTTTTTTGCAACTAATCATAACTATGCTGACGTTCATTGTCTTTCAGAAATAATTCACTGTATGAACAGGGCAACATTTACGCAAGGGTTAATAAAGGACTTTAGTTCAAACAATTAACATCGGTATATGTTTTATTTATTTTTTCTTGGTCTAGTTGGCAGGGGCCAAATAAATAGCCAAATGTCATTTTTAATCACGGGTAGAATTCCCCCAATGGAAACTAGAACACTAATACCATGGATTGTAATTGAAAAAAATGTAATTGAATGGGGATCAAGAATATACTATCTATTTCCAGGTATCATCATCATTAATATATTCTGAGATCATAATTATTCCCCATTCCAGCCCGATATGACCTACGCTTTTGGGCAATTTGATTTCATTCATCTCTTAACCATCAATATTTAATCAGTAAAAGTTTAAAGGCGCTTTAAACGTTTTACTCTCCAATACAACATGTTTCATTTAAAACCACACACGTGTACCTTATGTAAACCATAGGTTAAAAAATAAAGCAAGACCAATTCATGATTAAGAGTTCTTAATGTGTACGGGTGGATAATTTAAAATATAAAGCCTGCACTATATATACGAATATCATTTTACATACAATTACAACATACCTAATATTACAAACATACCAGAAATACTATAACCAAAGAAAGATAATTCACCATCCATAGTTAAGTTCTGAAACAAAACATATATCAACCAAAACGTGCTTACCTTAAATAAATGTAGAAGATATAATATTATATTAACTATACTTTGCAAGTCTTATATCAATAATCAATGCTTTTCGCTTTCAGTTAGAAAGGGTTAGCGCTGTCATAAAGTACCTTTATGATGTGATCCAAGTTAGTTTTCACTCTATCAGTAATCGTTCAACTCAACTGCCAGTCAATATTTGTCAATACAACAAACAACAAATAGTCTGTCTAGAAATGTTGTAACAATACGTTGACATCACGATAATTGTTATCATTAATTATTACACATTCCAGCTCCATGAACGTTTTTACCTGAAGAATAAGGGAATTAAGAACGAGCAACACATGCTACAGTGAACTACACATTGTGCTCCCTTAATTTATGTGTTATGTCAGCTATTTGATGCTTTCTTTAAAAAGTGATTATTCCTGCACTTTCGGAGATTACCCCAGTCAAACTCTATACCGTTTAGGTCAGTTTGAAAAGTCTGAATTTTGATAAGCTCAGAAAGTGTAGGAATAATTGTTTCATTAGTGGCAGAGGAAAGGGTTTGCCTTAATTAGTAGAGATATGTGCTTATTCATTTAGTATCCACGAAGAAATGATAACAATTTTAAATCTACCTATATCACGGCTTTTGTTAGTCGTGTACGCGACCAAAATATCACGTGGTATAGCCACCCTGATATACTCGTATGCCCAGCTTAATACTGCGGATATAACAAAATAGATATTAATATCTAACAGGAAAAGTAGCATTCAAGGACGACAGTCAACCACAAACACACTCAGAAACAAAGAACAACGTTAAGGATAAATAAAATGCAAGATAAGTTACAAACACAAAAGGGTTGACAATAGGACTCTAAAATTTTACATAGAACTATTTTTACCAATGCAAGATTATTTAAATGTAGAATGTCTAAACCCGAACTGTGTACTTTTTGTAACATCACAGAAACAAATAAAAGCATATGCACTAGAATCAAATTGCAGACAGAGAATACATTATACCAAATTAAGAAATTCAAATTACACCTTCTAGTATGGGAATGAAAATCCAGCAGAGCTTTTGCTTCAAAGGTGACAGACAGTTTGGTACAGAGGAGTAAATGAGTGTACCATTTGATCCAATATCGGGCATTATTGGCACAACTGGGTGCAGGTGTACATTTATTTAAAAAGTAAAATATAACATAAATTGTCTTGCAACCATACCAGACCAGATAAATGAAACAAAGTATCGTTCGGTTCTGAACAGTGTTAATGATGCAATTCATGGCATAACGTGTGGCATATATTGAACAATAATTACGTGACAATCATAATGTTGCACCCGTGTCTATTTTGGTAGACGTGAATATGTATACTTTAAGGATTATGTCCCCTTTTGTGTAATTCCATTTAGATTATATTTTAAAAAGATAAAAATTAGAACTTAGACATGACCTCAAAAATGGTATACATTTAATACATATTAATAGACTAAAAAGACTATCATTATGTACTAGGTGTATATGGGGTTTAACGACGCTTTTAGCACTATTTCAGTTATATCAGGATGGTGACTACAGTAGCAGGGACAATCTCGTGTGACTCCATGACTGCACCTTCTAAAACCCTGTAAGGGAAGGTAGGTGTATGAACCTTCGTCCCTCGGGTATTGTGGTCGTACCCTAGACTGGTTTTCTCTTTGGCTGCAACTGCTGTGGTTGTTACGTACAATTATGGATACATCCTGAGATGTTTCTATTTATGTCCGCTTGTGTGTAATCCAAGTCGATTTAAACATATTTTATCGCCAATATAGTTGGGCTACAAGTTCTAACAACATTAGTTGATGCCCTTCCCGACAAATAGTATACACACAATTAATCCCATTGAGATTACATTTGAAAAAGATAAAAAGTAGAACTCGTATAATCTTGAATATTTTTGCATGACACTTTCAGTATAAAATGTTTAAACATTTTTCTAGGCACTGCTACCCTTGAATTATAAATACATACTTGATAAATATGTGAATTAGTCAAAACACTCATGACCTTGAGTATGACATAAGCTAAGTATAGATCAATACAACCTGTTATCAAGTAAGTATTTACTTTTCAAGTATAGCAAACTCTAGATAAAAAGTGGAAACATATAAAACTGCAAGTTACATGTAAACATATTCAGAATTATTTGAGTTTTAATTGTTTTCTTTTGTTAATGCACTTTCAATGGAATTCCACAAAAGGGGACATAATCCTTAATGATCGAACAGTTATGTCTTGATTCTGAAGATCATCCGACGAAGTTGAAATATACCGATAGTACTTCACCTCGTCCAAATATGGATTTTGTCTGCTGGGTCATTGTCCATTGAATCAGTATTGTACTCAACACTGTAATGACCTCTTTATTTTTAACTTGTGTAATTCTAACCGAACGTTTTATTTGTAGTACATTTTAATTCCAACTTGATGTTTTTGTTAATATAACAGTTAATAAATGTTGGTAAAAAATATTGTTTTAAATTGAACAGAACGTTCAATTTAAAACAATATTTTTTACCAACATTTATTAACTGTTTAATCTATAATTTGAAAACATATGTACATGATCTAAACAGTATTGGTTCAATTTAAAGTTAACTAAAATACAATCTTGAGATAAATCGTGAATGGCTCATTGAGTTTAACTATTAGAATTATAAAGTACAAATACGAAATATGCATTTATTTGGAAAACGGTTAAAAATAAAGTTTTATAATAAATTGTCAATGCCACTGTAACTGCTACTAGTTATTTTTGGGATATGGACCCATTTTGATTTTTTTAAAGACATGCCCTCAAAAATGGTATACATTTAATAAATATTAATAGACTAAAAACACTATCATTATATACTAGTTGTACATGCGATTTAACAACGCTTTTAGCACAATTTCAGTTATATCAGGATGGTGACTACAGTAGCAGGGACAACCTCTTCGTCCCTCGGGTATTGTGGTCGTACCCTAGATTGGTTTTCTCTTTGGCTGCTACTGCTGTGGTTGTTAAGTACAATTATGGATACATCCTGAGATGTTTCTATTTATGATGATGTTGTTTCCGCACATATCACTCGGTGCACTACTTTCAAGGCTGGTGTAAGCGATAAGCAAAATAAACTGCCTACCATGTACTGGATTCCTAAATTACATAAAAATCCATATTAGGCACGCTTTATTTCTAATTCTAGTGCCTGCACGACAACAAACATCTCCCAACTTTTAACTTCTTGTCTTACTGCCGTTAAAGATCACGTTAAACTATATTGTGATAAAACTTATGAAAACTCTGGGATTAATTTATTTTGGTCTATAAAAAAATCAGGATACGTTCTTGATAAAATTTTCAATAAAGGTCAAGTTTCATCATTAAGTACCTATGACTTCTCTACACTATATACAACCTTACCACATCATCTTATTAAAGACAAGCTAATTTCTCTTATTCAAAAAACATTCGCTAGAGAAAATACTTCATTTTTTGCATGTAATAATATAAAAGCGTTTTTCACTAACGGCAGTTTAGACAATTATACTATGTGGACTTGCTATGAGGTTTGTGAAGCACTCATCTTCCTATTAGATAATATTTTCGTCAGGTATGGTACCACCGTTTATAGACAAATTGTTGGTATCCATATGGGTACGAACTGTGCACCACTTGTCGCAGATTTGTTTTTATTTTGCTATGAAAGGGATTTCATGTTGAGTCTTTCACCAGATAACCAGGCATATGTTATTGAAGTTTTTAATGACACCTCTCGGTATCTGGATGACATACAGAACATTGACAACCCTTTCTTTCCAACTATGGTTCATAATATTTATCCTAAAGAACTTCGGCTTAATAAAGAAAATATATCTGATAATAACGCTTCTTTCCTTGATTTAGATCTCTCGATTGAAAATGGTAAAATAATTAGCAAAATCTATGACAAGAGAGATGATTTTAATTTTGACATTGTTAATTATCCCCACTTGGATGGGGATGTTCCCCGAGCAACTTCTTATGGGGTGTATCTGTCTCAACTTATTCGTTTTTCTAGAGCTTGTACTCGAGTTGAGGACTTTAATATTCGTAATTTTTGTATAACTAAAAAGTTACTCAATCAGAGTTACCGTTACCATAAACTTCGTAAAACCTTTGCAAAATTTTATTATCGTAACCCTGATCTTCTTTCCAAATATAAATGTAATTTAAGGACTCTTCTGCGACAAGGACTTTCACAACCTGACTTCTATGGTGATGTGATTTATAAACTTCGTAAGATTCTTGGTCATGATCACTTTGATACTATCTTTGTTAAACTTGTTAAAAAGTTTATCAAAAGAGTTTATGACCCTATCATTTTGCAACGTACTGCATGCTTGGTGGTGGACCCTTTTACAGTTAGCCACTATGCTTTCCTCTTTAATTGTACGATGACCGGACAGGCTGTGGACCCTGTGATGACGCCTTCCTAAAGCCCATTGGGACGGTGGCGTTTGATGTTTGTCCATGATCTTTCTTGTCGTGCCCTTAATGGTTTATTCTCTTACTGCTCTGGCTTCTGCAAAGTCATTGAGTACCTTCATTGTGGCTTTCTAGGCTATTGTTTTTTTGGATTATATTTACACGAGCATATTTGTGTTTTACTTTTAATGCCTATTGATGCTGCCTTGTTGGTTAGAGATTAGATCATGGCGGGGATTTCTTTATTTACACTGTCCTGTTTTAATGGGATGACAGTAGGGTAAGTGTGAGGTTTGGTGCACCCTAGAATCGGTTTAAACCCCCCCAGTTGCCTACTTTGCCACTGACCGTTCCAAGGCGGTAGCCCTATTATCAACACTTCTGTGTTTGTGATGTCGTTTGCATTTTTTATTACTTTTGTCTTTTCGTTTGTCTGTTTGCGTGTTTGTTTTTGTGTTTTGTGGTTGACTGTCGTCCTTGAATGCTGCTTTCCCTGTCCGATATTTTTATTCTTTTTTATATATCTTTACAATAACATATACGTGTATCGTTTCCTAATTACTCTGAATGTGGACTTTTTTCTTAGAGATTTCTCTTAATGTGAACTTTATTGTTAGAGATTTCGTTTTGATGGGATGTACTTTTATTTACACTGTCTTGTCAATTTGAGCGCTGAAGACAGGATAATAGCGAGGTTGTGTACACTTAAAGTCGATTTAATCTAACCAGTGGTAATTATTTCCTACTGACCGTTCCAAGTCGGTAACCCTGTATTCACCACATTTTCTGTCGTGTGTTGTCTTTTTCATTGTGTAGTTAATTTGCTCTTTGTTTGTAGTACAGTGCGGATATACGGTGCCATTGCATTAGTTTGCTGTTTTTGCTATAGGACCCTTTTTCTCATTAATGCCCACTTAATAGTGCTGTCCCACTGGAATACCACGTCGTACAAACAATCCAGGTCCACAGGCCGACCAGTCTTAGCAATATCCTTTATATGCTGAGGGGGCAGTCCACAGTTTCGCATTAATGTCCATTGTGTAAATGTGAAAGAAATCTACTAAGCGTCTTTTAGGTCCATGAATGGTATTAATAATGGTTATAAAGTGCATGTTTGTTTGTTTTTTCAGTTATTAGTACTTATGGCTTGATTTTGATATCTGTCAAAGCTGCCTTGGTTGGGTTTTATGGAGGCTATAAATAGAATACGAAACTATCAAAAACTTCCATAAAGTAGGTAAAATGGCCGATTTTCACACACATGATGATCAGCATGGAATAACTTTTTAAAATGCCGGACTCGGTATGTACAGTTTAGCATTTCCTGATTTGCAAGAGCATGATAAGTGCAGAAATGACCATGATATGCTTAGGATTTTTTTTTTTTTGCTTATTGACATTTGAGAAATGTATGACACAATGATGGTGTGATTTATTTTTGCTCAAGGGTTCAGGCTAAGGGCTTGTCATGGGTTTGATTATTGAGAAATGTACATGAAACTGTGGAGTGCCCCCTTAAGGGTCAAACTTTTTTTTACTAAAACAGTCAAATAAAGGATTTTTTGTCTGTATTTCAACATATTTTCAAAGTTTGTTACTATTTGGTTGGTTTGCGAAGAGAACTACTTCGGTTAGAATGTAATTTGTCGATAAGGCAAACCCGCATTGCTACGAAACCCAGATTATGAACAACTCGGTAAAATATGTATATTGTAAAACTCCGCGATGCACCGTATCTTGAAATATCTCGATATATGTCTAATTTATCTTGAGATACTCCATGTTGAGATATCACATTTTATCTTGAGATATCTCAATTTATATTGAGATATCTCAATTTATATTGAGATATTTGTATTGAGATATCTCAATTAATCTCAAGATATCTCAATATATATCTCAAGTTATCTTGAGATAACTGTCTTGAGATATCTTAAGTTGTTTTGAGATTATTATCTTGAGATATTTCAATGTGTCTTGAGTCATTGATATCTCAAAATAAATAGAGATATATCTTACAATTTCTCAAGATGTATCGCAACTTATCGTGAGATATCTAACTTGCGATATCTCAAGATCCCATGTGTCTTGCGGTTGGTATATGCAGTTTTAGTAGGATTTTCTAAGTTTGAGGTGGGCTTTTTGCCATTTAAAAACTAACCATTGGTATAATTCTTGGGTTTGCCATAACACTGTTTCATTATATGTACAGTTTGCTTATGGTAATGTCCCATTTAAGTACTGGTTGCTATGGTATTTTGATGTCATAGTAAAATGACGTTAAACATAGAATAGCATGTGGCGTGACGTCATGTCACATGACGTCATTATGTCGTGTCGCGTGAAAAAAAAAATCGCATAAGATAGCGGCTTGATATAAATCGGGTTATAGGAGGCAACTATTTCAGTGTTATCTTAAAAAGGTGCTGTTAGGCCAATTTTTGCACCAAATCGCAATAATACGTATGTCAAGACATCCGGAATAAATTCGCGAAATGGAAAAAGGGGCGTTTCAAATTTTTTTAACGGACAACTTTCCCTTAAGGGGGCAGTCAACAGTTTCGCATTAATGTCCATGGTGTAAATGTGAAAGAAATCTACTAAGCGTCTTTTAGGTCCATGAATGGTATTAATAATGGTTATAAGTGCATGTTTGTTTGTTTTTTCAGTTATTAGTACTTATGGCTTGATTTTGATATCTGTCAAAGCTGCCTTGGTTGGGTTTTATGGAGGCTATAAATAGAATACGAAACTATCAAAAACTTCCATAAAGTAGGTAAAATGGCCGACTTTCACACACATGATGATCAGCATGGAATAACTTTTTAAAATGCCGGACTCGGTATGTACAGTTTAGCATTTCCTGATATGCAAGAGCATGATAAGTGCAGAAATGACCATGATATGCTTAGGATTTTTTTTTTGTTTATGACATTTGAGATATTGCTAAAATTGCATTTTTATCATGTTTTGAAGGGTGGGGTAATCTTAAAGAAATGGGACTAAAGTTGTACAGAAAATACTTTTTGATACTTGTATTTGGTATGGAAACATGGATAATTTTATTGTCTTCTAAGAAATGTATGACACAATGATGGTGTGATTTATTTTTGCTCAAGGGTTCAGACTAAGGGCTTGTCATGGGTTTGATTATTGAGAAATGTACATGAAACGGTGGAGTGCCCCCTGAGCGTCAAGCAAAGGAGATACTAGGACCAGTTTGCAATATTCGCGTAGCCATTCTTTAAGCTTCGCAAAGCCAAAAAATCATTTTGACCCCACTGTTTACATGTAATGTTATTGACAGCCGAAAACCAAAATGGCGACAGCGGAACATTCCATTTGTCTAGGGTAGGGTGACTTAAAAAATCAGTTGACCAATAGTGGCGTAAATAATAAAATATAAATGCAGTATACTATTTAGCTACCTTTCATTTGCTAGATATAATGTTTTTCATTCCAAAATAAAAGATAAGTATGATCGATTGCTGGGGCTGCTGAACATTGAACAACAACACCACTTTGCATGGCCTATGCTTTACTTGGTACATCCGAACGCTAGAAACAGACATGCGCATACGACAATTTCTAAACATAATACCGCCATCTTGTTTTAATTTTTGTTGCCAAAAAATGATAAAGTATAATGTATGGTAGTGAATTATGTTATTATGTAACATAATATGGAAGTTAAGTTCATTTAAATTTAGACAAGCCGTACTAATGATGGCATGTTTCCGTCCTAGATCTAACATTATTATCACATAATGGATGTTAGTTTAATATAGATATACAAATCGAACAGGGAAAGCAACATTCAAGGACGAAAGTCAACCACAAACACACACAGAAACAAATAACAAATTTAAAGATGAATAAAAGGCCAAATAAGACATCACAAACACACAAGGGTTGACAATCGGGCTACCACCTTGGAATGGTCAGTGGCAAAAAAGGCCTCTGGGGGTTTAAACCAGGTTCTAGGATGCACCAAACCTCACACTTGCCCTGGTGTCAACCCAAGAAAACGGGACAGTTTGAATAAAGAAATCCCCGCAATGAACTATTCTCTAACCAACAAGGCAGCATTAATAGGCAATATAAGTAAAACACAATGTTTAATAGATTAAGATTAAAGAAAATGAAGAAAAGCTGTCATTTGGCAAAAAAATCCCAAACACAAACAAGCAATCAAGTAACTGTGTACAACTGTGTACCAGCTCGGAATTGTCCCTTTACAAAAATAAAATTAATGCAAGTTTGACAAAACTTGCTTAATTAGGTATGACATCTACATGATGGTATACATAGTAACACAGTTACATGACCAGGATGACCTCAGATATTGACGTATATAAGTACTTATGTACTGTACCTTTGTTATTGACTAGTCTACTGAAAAACAAAGACTACATATACGAAGTTAGTCACCTTCGTTAAAGACATTCCACCTCTGAGATCGTAATTGTTTTAGGACATGGATAGATAAACTTTATTAATACAAAAAAACAAATGGCCTATCAGTATACAATACGAAATAAACATCATAATTAAACAGTCAATGGTTTGCAGTCATCAATTTTATCAGTATTACTAGTATGTAGTATATTCATTATTGTCCAACTGTAAATACATGTTTGTTATTTTCATACCTATATTTATACATATAATCGTTATAACCTTATATTTTCTTATTATCTTAACGTAAGGCTTACATCAAAGTAGTATATGACTTTTCACATCAGACAAATATATCATTTGACATTATATGATAAATAAGCAAATAAGAGGAGGTTTTCTCCTATGTTATATAGTAAGTTTCGTTTCTTTTTTGAAAGCTTTTAAAAATAAAAATTGCAAGATTTCTAACAATTTTAACATTTTTTGATTGCAACAATTCTATACATTTGGGTATATTTGGTCTTTTCCACAACAAAACCTTAGCGTCTTTATATATAAAGCCTTTGAAATTAGAAAATCAATGGTATATAAATAATACATTTGCAATATCCGTTTTTTAATGTTATTCTAAAGTTGCATGTTTACGTTATAAGTGTATATTTTTTTATTACAAACTATGTATATACATGTGTTTACTAGTTAGAAGCTTCCCATTTATCACGCTAGTTAAATCTAATATTATATATAAATTAATATAACTATGTGCATTAACATATTAGTGATTCAATGTGATGGTTCAGTCACCTTCTCTGCATATTTTGCGGTAAAAGCAAAATATCAACAACATTAACTGCTAAAGTATTAATTGTTATCTTATAAATATAAATACTTTTCTGTTGATTATGTTAATTGTTGGAATAATGTTGTATATATATTTCACTATCGCTGTCAAGTTTATATGTATTTGTTGTATCCTCACGGGTCTTATGACCCATTGGAATTATCTGAATAAAACTATATATCAATAAAACCTTTTAATATGCAACTCTTTAAAATCATGATG
Organism: Cyrtodaria siliqua; assembly: GCA_037043455.1. Lineage (NCBI taxonomy): Eukaryota > Metazoa > Mollusca > Bivalvia > Adapedonta > Hiatellidae > Cyrtodaria > Cyrtodaria siliqua. The sequence continues at coordinate 144,563 of JAWPHD010000307.1, read as the reverse complement.
AAGTGGACATTCTATTTTAAAATGAAATTCATCCTCATGGATAAACAAGGAAATTGTCCCACATAGCACTTCTTGCATGCCTTTTGTATAGGTACAATAACCGCATGTATTATTAAAAGCCCGTAAAACACAATATCTTTATATACATACCAAAACAAATACCCTTTTTTTGCTGGTATTCTCATAGGCCAGTTTTTGAGGGCGTAGGACAACTTGAACAGTACTTTAATTAAACGATGTTTGATGTTTTTAAGTACACTTCACTGAGTACTACTACACTAACACACACCACCCCTTACATGTGAACAATTATATTTCTGTGCTGATGTGTAATTCTAGCATGTCGTGCTACAAAGGTGAATATGTAATCAATATGTAACGCATGTCAAGGTATTGAGCAGAACAAAGCGAGGTCATACACCTTGATTCAAAATGTTTGGTAGGAAGAACTGATGGTAAAAATTGGGAAGAAAGTGTCTGGTAAGGAAAAACTGTCGTGGCATGTTTACGTCTTCGTGACAACATTATTGTAACACATGTGACTTGATCTATTATTATGTTAAACTTTGTTCCTATCTAGATGTAATACTATTTTCTCTCAGCAGCTAATTTACGCTTGCATAAAACCTTGCTTGTATGATTCTTATACCTAGAAAATGATACCTATATAAAAGGTTCAGTACATGATTCTTATATAATATAATTCATATAAGAATTATAAGAGAATCATATAAAAGTTGAAAAAAATTGTTTTCATGATAATATATGACAATGCTTGTGTTTTAAAATCGAAGGTTTTATGATTTTTTTTTTTTAAGGGGTTTATTTGCATTTTTAGGCGTTCATGCGGTTTTAAATGCCGGAAGAAAATGGCAAATTCCATGAAGCGGGTTAAAATTCTTATATTTACATTATTTTCCCGTCGCTATCATGGCTATAGTAATACTTATGATTTGGAACACACCAGGAAATTATGGAATATCTGGATACTTAAAAATAATGATGTTTTTTATCCAACACAGCTAATAATATCAATCTAAATTCTTCCCAAAGGTGTAAACAATAAAAGCCATACTACGGTCTCCATTTAAATGGTAAATCTTGCATTTTCCACATTAGAGGGCGGACAAATCCACTTTATTTGTTAACCTCAGAGAATTTACCTTTAAGATTGATTACAGCGGTGGTATTAATTTAACAGGTAATTCGTCAATATAATACGTTTTTAGCAATCATTATTACACATAAAAGGAGGACATATAGAAGTCGAAGTCATGTGACTTCACAAACACATACGGGTTGTCAATAGGGCTACCGCCTTGGAACGGTCAGTGGCGAAAAGGCCGCTTAGGTTCTAAGATGTACCAAATCACACTCTTACAATATTGAAGTAAAAATAAATCACCGTCAGGTTATATTCTCTCACAACAAGGCAGCATTGATAGGCAATATAAGTATAATAAGTATAACACATAGATGATCATGTATATATGAATATATAAACAAACGCATAAAAAGCCACAATGCAATTACTCTCATTGACTTGGCAAAAACAAGAGCAACATCATAATTAACTCACCATATTGGGTACGACAAGACAAGATTTAAGATAAACAACAAAGGCTATCGTTTTTTGAAGATATAGGCAGATGGCATCAAAGGGTCCACAATCTGTCCGGTCATCACACAATCAAAGAGGAAAGCCGCTAAACATGCAAAATTAATTTTATATTCTAAAAGTATATCAGAAATGTATGGTAACGGTACTCCTGATTAAGTAGCTTTTTAGTTATACAAAGATTACGAAATTAAAAATACTCAACTCGATTACAATCTCTGGAAAAACTAATATACAAGATGTTGATCTAGGAACATTCCTGTCTAAGAAGGAATAACTAACTACATCGAAATTAAAATCCTATCTCTTGTCAGAAATGTTGCTTACCTTTTCTCTATTTTCAATTCGGTCAAAAACTATTTTATATAATGTTTGTGCCTCGAGTCCCTAAATAACCATACTAAATTAGAACTGGGGTTGTTTTTAGTAAAAACAGATGTCTCACCTACAGAAGAAAGGGCCATAAATCCGCCAAAAATCATTCAAATGGAACACGACGAAGACATTTGCAACTAGCCTTGGTAATGGTCATCCCTACCAAGTTTCATGGAAATCCAGGCAGGGGATCAGAAAGAGTCGGGAAACTTTTTATGTATATTTAAAACCTTTAAAGCGCCATAACTCCACCAAAATTCATTCAACTGGAACAAGACAATGATTTACGCAGCCAAGTTTCGTTAAATGCCGAATTATGGTTGAGGAGAACTAGTCCGGACAAACATCGTGTATTAAAACGTTTTAAAGTGCCATAACTCCACCAAAGATCATTCAACCGAAACACGACAACGATATGTGCAACTAGGCTTGGTACTGATCGTTCCTGCCAAGTTTCATTTAAATCTAGCCTGAGGTTCGGGAAAACTAGTCTGGATAAAGTTTGTGTATAAGGGGCCATAACTCTGTCAAAAATCATTAAACCGGATCATGGCAAAGATATGCGCAACCAGACTTTGTACTGATCATTCTTTCCAAGTTTCCTTGGAATCCAGCCATGTGTTCAGGAGAGCTAGTCTGTACAAACCTTAAAAGGGCCATAAGTCCTCAAAAAAATGCATTCAACTTGAACACGGCGACGATATGGACAACCAGGCTTGATACTGATCATCCTTGCAACATTTCACGGACGTCCGTCCAGGAGTTCAGAAGAGACTAGTCTGGACACTGTTTGTGTATTAAAACATTTAAAGGGCCATATCTCCGCCAAAACCATTCAACAGGAATATGGTGGTGATATGCACAACTAGGCTTGCTACTGAACATCCCTGCAAGGTTTCGCTAAAATCCGGTTCAGGAGAATTAGTGCGGACAAAGTTTTTGTAGTAAAACCTTTAAAGGGCAATAACTCCACCAAACATCAGTCAACCGGAACATGGTGATGAGATGCACAACTAGGCGTGATACTGATCTTCCTTGTAAAGTTTTATTGAAATCTGGCCAGGGGTTCAGCAGAACTAGTCCATACAAATTATGTGTATTAAAGCCTTTCCAGGGTCATAACTTCGCAAAAGATGTGAAGATATGCACGACTATTCTTAGTACTGATCATCCCTAAAAAGATTTGCTGAAAAATGAAGGCCCTATCATAACAATCTTGTAAAGTTTGGTACAGATCAGATGAAAAATGTAGTTGCTAGAATGTTGACATCAAACAGTTAACACATTTTTCAATAAGTCAAGGGCCATAACGTCAGTGTAACTGGACCGATCTATCTGTTTTTTGGACTTGACCAAGCTTTTGTCAATATAAACAATCTACTAAAGTTTGGTAAAGGTAGAATGGAATATTGGGGCGCTAGAGTTTTGACAAGACAAATTATAGCAATTTTCGTTAATTCAAGGGCAATAACTCCGGTTTTACTTGTCTGATCTGGCTGATTTTCGAACTCGTCCGAGCTTTTATTGATATTAACAATCTGGTAAAGTTGTAAATATGGATTAACAAATCGAACAGGAAAAGTAGCATTCAAAGACGACAGTCAATCACAAACTCACACAGAAACAAAGAACAGCATTACAAAAGAATACAACATTACAAATGAATAAAAGGTCAAATACGACATCACAAACACAAAAAGAGGGTTGACAATAGGGCTACCGCCTTGGAACGGTCAAGTTTGGTGAAGATCGAATGAAAAATGGAGGCGCTAGAGTGTTGACCAAAATATAGCAATTTTCGCTAATTCAAAGGCAATAACTTTAGTGTTACTGTTCCGAACTGGCTGGGTTTAGAACTCGTCCGTGCTTTCGTTAATATTAATAATCTGTTAAAGTTTGGTAAAGATCGGATAAAACATGGAGGCACTAAAGTGTTGAAAAGACAAAATATAGCAATTTTCGTTAATTCAATGGCAATAACTCCGGTGTTATTGGTTCGATATGACTGGTTTTCGAACTCGTCCGAGCTTTCATTGATATTAATAAACTGGTAAAGTTGTAAAGTTTGTTAAAGATCGAATGAAAAATCGAACAGGAAAAGTAGCATTCAAAGACGACAGTCAACCACAAACACACACAGAAACAAAGAACAACATTACAAAAGAATACAACATTACAAATGAATAAAAGGTCAAATACGACATCACAAACACAAAAAGAGGGTTGACAATAGCGCTACCGCCTTGGAACGGTCAAGTTTGGTGAAGATCGAATGAAAAATGGAGGCGCTAGAGTGTTGACCATAATATAGCAATTTTCGTTAATTCAAAGGCAATAACTCCGGTGTTACTGTTCCAAACTGGCTGGTTTTAAAACTCGTCCGTGCTTTCGTTGATATTAATAATCTGTTAAAGTTTGGTAAAGATCGGATAAAACATGGAGGCGCTAGAGACAACATATAACAATTTTCGTTAATTCAAGGACAATAACTCCGGTGTTACTTGTCCCATCTGGCTGGTTTTCGAACTCGTCAGAGCTTTCATTGATATTAATAATGTGGTAAAGTTGTAAAGTTTTATGATCGAATGAAAAATGAAGGCGCTAGCTCGTTAGAGCTGTCATTAAAATTAATAATCTGTTAAAGTTTGGTAAAGATCGGATGACAACTGAAGGTGCTAAAGTGTTGACATCAAAAAGTTAACACATTTTTCAATAATTTAAGGGCAATAACTCCATTGTGACTGGTTCCATCTGACTGATTTTCAAACTCATTCGAGTTTTTGTAGTAAATAATAATCTGGTAAAGTTTGGTAAATATCGGATGATAAATGGAGGCGCTAGAGAGTTGACAAGACAAAATATAGCAATGTTCGTTAATTCAAGGGCAATAACTCCGGTGTTACTGGTCCAATCTAGCTGATGTTTTAACTCGTCAGAGCTGTCATTGCTATTAATAGTCTGATAAAGATTGATAAAGATGGGATAGAAAACAAATGTGCTAGAGTGTTGACATCAACAGATTAACGGACGACGGACGGACGACGGACAAAATACCATGGCATAAATCTGGGACAAAAGGTGCATTGTAAGTACCCATAAATTAAATACTATTTTATTCGTCCTTTATATAAATTGATTACCATTTAAACAATAGCACAACTGTTCTTCCGCGTTGCGTAACATTAAAAGATGACATATGTCGATCTGAAAAAAATCGTGTGATGGTGTTTATGGAAATGCTTTATGATATATTTTATATTAAAGAGTTAGAATTTAACCAACAGCGTTAGTCTTTATCGAATTTACGTCTTACCATGGTTTTTTTACAATGTTTTAGCGACGAATCATAACTATGCTGACGTTCATTGTCTTGCAGAAATAATTCAACATTTGAACTTCAACACAGCTGAGTAGTATTGCAACAAATAGGGGTTACAAGTAAATTCGTTTGAAATAGCAACACTAACGCAAGGGTTAACAAGAGATGTTTGTAAAACATATATGCCCCCCTTCAACAACCATGACACAAACATTACTGCCAAGTTTTGAGTGCCAGCTGTTTTTGGCTGTGCTTTAGTACCGTCAGAGGTATAATGGGTTTTTTCAATGGAATGCTATGAATGTGACAAACCTAACAGCACAATGCAACACTATGTAACACTACGCTAGAAGAAGTAGTCCCTCATGCATGCCTTTAATAAATTCGATATTATGTGATCACTGACAGAAAATGATGATGTGTGTTCGCTTACTGTGTAATTTACAAATATTGTCCTTGTGTGTTCGCTTACTGTTTAATTAACAAATATTCTCCTAAGTAAATCCTTAGATTGTTTATGTATTAATACGCGCTTCTCCGAGATTTTGATTATGACGCATTTGACAGACGATCAGTCGGTGTTTGTAAACAAAAGGCCGCTTAATCATTTGATGCCCTAAATAAGAAACAATGTTCAGAATAAAGGCAATTTATTTTTTATTTAATATTATTTATTTAGGTCATACATACCTATTTTATCAAAATTTCACCAAGTCATCTTTTTATCGTCTGTTTAAAAGGTTATAAATCGAGTTAAAATCGTGCTACAAGCAGACGGTCTGTGTTTATAGAAAACGTATCATGTTACTAAAAATAGAACAGTCAGTGCTCGCTGAAGAGCTTGCTTAGCAAAAAATCTACGGAAGCTAATTCGGGCCATATGAGTTAGCTAAAATATGTTTAAATACAAAATTGGTAAGGAATATCAATAATCTGAACCATCACTGAATGTAAAAAACAAATCATGGAAGTTATATTTACAGCACTTCCATTTCCCATCCATTCCAACACATACAAAAGCACCGCCCATCAGTGCCTTCAGCACTTTGATTGAGTTATGGAATCCAAGGAATTAAAAAACAAAAAAAATGATAAAATAAAATAAAATAAATAATAAGAAAAAAAAAGAAGAAAAAAAAAAAAAAAAGAGAAAAAAAAAGAAATTTCAAATAAAAATATTTTTTCAAAAATTAAACCCATAAGCCAAGGCCAATCAATATTTAGTGATTTTTCTTTTTTACAAGTTTTGTTACCATGGCAACCACATTTCTTAAGCGAATCTACCCAAAAGGGGAGGTGCCTAACTACACCATGAGACAAACATTCTTGCCAAGTTTGGCATTTGTAGTGCCAGCTGTCCTTGAGTTATCACGAAGACAAGCGATTTTTAGTGATTATTTACACGTTTTGTTACCATGGCAACGACATTTCTTATGCGAATCTACCCAAAAGGGGAGTCGCACAACTACACCATAACACAAACATTCCTGCCGAGATTCGAGTTTGTAGTTCAAGCTGTTCTTGAGTTATCGCGAAGACAGGCGATTTTTAGTGTGTTTTTTTTACAAGTTTTGTTACCATGGCAACCACATTTCTTATGCTAATCTACCCAAAGGAGGAGGTGCACAACTAGACCATGACACAAACATTCCTGCCAAGTTTCGAGTTTATAGTCCAGCTGTTTTTGAGTTATCACAAAGACAAGAAGATTTTGGGATGGTCCGACCGACCGACCAACCGACCGACCGACCGACCGACCGACCGACCGACATCTTTTTAATATATTATGTGACCATGGCATCCACATTTTTTATGGGAATCTACCCAAAAGGGGAAGTGCACAACTAGACCATGACTGAAACATTCCTCCCAAGTTTCGAGTTTGTAGTGCCAGACGTTCTTGAGTTCTCGCAAAGACAAGAAGATTTCGGGATGGACCGACCGATCGACGGACCGACAGACCGACCGACCGACAGACAGACAGACAGACCGACATTTGCAAAACAATATGCCCCACCCCACTTCGGGAATGGGGGCATAATAAAGGACAGCAAGTTTTAAACAATTAACCTTGATATATGCTTTATTTATTTTTTCTTGGTCTAGTTGGCAGGGGCCAAATAAATAGCCAATCGTCATTTTCAAACACGGGGTAAAATTCCTCCAATGGAAACTAGAACACGAATACTATGGTTTGTAACTGAATGGGGATAAAGAATATGCTATCTTTTTCCAGGAGTCCTCATCATTAATGTATTCTGAGCTCATAATTATTCCCATTCCAACCCGATATATGACCTTAGCTTCTGAGCAATTTTATTTCATTCATCTCCAAACCATAAAAGTTTAAAAAGTTTAAAAACGCTTTAAACGTTTTACTCTCCAATGCAACATATTTCATTTAAACCACACACGTATACCTTATGTAACTCATAGGTTAAGGAATAACGCAATACCAAATCATGGTTAAGGGTTCTTTATATGTATGGGTGGATAATTTTAAACATAAAGCCTGCAATGTATTTAAGCATATCATTTTACAAACAATTACAACATGCAGAACATTACAAACATACAAGAAATACTATAACCAAAGAAAGATAATTCACCATCCATAGAAAAGTTCTGAAACAAAACATATATCAACCAAAAATGTGCTTACCTAAAATAAATGTAGTAGATATAATGTTACTATTAACTATACTTTTGCAAGTCTAATATAAATAATCAATGCTTCTGTAACTGAAACCAGAATTGTTTGCTTTGAGTTAGAAAGGGCTAGCGCTGTCATGCAGTACCTTTAGGATGTGATCCAAGTTAGTTTTCACTCTATCATCATCGTTCAACTCAACTACCAATCAATACTTGTCAATACAACAAACAACAAATAGTCTGTCTAGAAATGTTGTAGCAATACGTTGACATCACGATAATTGTTATCACAAACATTACAAATTCCAGCCTCATGAACATTTTACCTGTATAATAAGGGAATTAAGAATGAGCTACGCATACTACAGCGAACTAAACATTTTGCTCCCTTGAGTTATGTTATATCAGTTATTTGATGCTTTCCTTGTATACATTTCATGTAAAAAGTAATTATTCCTGCCCTTTCGAAGATTACACCAGTCAAAATTTCCACACTGACACGACCATATCGTTTCGATCAGTTTGAAAAGTCTGATTTTTGGTAAGCTCAGAAAGTGTAGAAATAATTGTTTCATTAGTGGCAGAGGAAATGGTTTGCTTTAGTAGAGATATGTGCGTATTCATTAAGTAACCACGAAGAAATGAAAAAATAAACCTACCTATATCGCGGCTTTTGTTAGGCGTGTTCGTGACCAAAATGTCACGTGCTATATCCACCCTGTTATATACCAAGCTTAATACTGCGGATATAACAAAATAGATATTAATATCGAACAGGAAAAGTAGCATTCAAGGACGACAGTCAACCACAAACACACCCAGAAACAAAGAACAACGTAAAAGATAAATAAAAGGCAAGATAAGACACAAACACAAAAGTGTTGACAATATGGGTACCGCCTTGGAACGGTCAGTGGCAAAAAAGACCGCTGGAGTTGAAACCAGGTTATAGGATGCACCAAACCTCACTCTTACCCTATTGTCATCCCAAAAAAACGGGACAGTGTACATAAATATACCCCCGCCAGGTTATAATTTCTAACAAAAAAGGCACTATTAATAGGCAATATAAATAAAACACATACATGACCATGTATATATAATATATAAAAAAAAATCCCAAAAGCCACAAAGTAAGTAGCAGAAGCCAGAACAACAAGAGAACAAACCGTTAAGGGTACGACAAGACAAGATTAAATACAAACATCAAACTCTACCGTCCTATAAGGATTTAGGTAGACGTTATCATATGGTTCACAATATGTCCGTCCATCGCACAATCAAGAAGGAAAGCATAGTGAAGAACACCACTAAATATGCAGTGCGTTGCAAAATGATAGGGTCAAAACATTAGAAAAATCCCCAAACTACAGACATATGACTTTTGAAAATAGTTCGTGTACACAAATTGACGGGTATAAATGGCACAATTTCCTGTGGGGGATTCTCCCTTGGTTGATATGTTAGAGGGAATATAAACCTTCATATTACAACAATTTTAATGTTTGATACATACTCCAAGATTGCGTGTGTATCTTTAAGATGATCCTTGCTCATACACCACTGTATTATTGACAATGCAACCTTTTACATAGGTTTCAAGCAACGAGTAGTCCATTGTTTCATTAAAATTGATAGATAAGAGTTATAGCTTTGCAAAACAATTGTAAGTAGAATTCAGTTTCCAAATTGAAATGACGTGGAATTAACGGTACCATACATCAAAGGAATTTATTGGACAAATACTCTCGTAGTGTAAAATTTAAAAGTCAGAACTACTATTTTATAATCCAAATATAAAACTCAATAAGTTCTTTTATCAAGATATATGAAAAAAAAGGATATTTTATTTCATAAATGATATTGTGGACGATAATGTTTTCTTCTTTTTTTTGTATTTTGAAAACATATAGCAACAGAACAAATTATGATAGGAACGTCTCGTTTATCAAGAACTTTGGAGTGGTGAATGCAATTCCAGGTGATTGAAACAGGTTTATAAGAAACCAAACTAAGATGGAATACCCAATAAATAAAAATGTTATAAATTGAAATTGGCAAAAAAGGAAAATCATACGTTTTATCTTCAATTTTTGAAGTCAGTCGCCGAATTACCTAGTACTTCCCAATAACAATGGGAGAGCGATTTGGACAGAGCCTTACATATCGAGGATTGGAACAAACATTTAGTTCAGTAGACATGGTAGACGATGAAATCTTTGAAATTTTAAATTTGACATAGAACTATTTTTACCAATGCAAGAGTATTTAAATGACCGAACTGTGTACATTTTGTAACAAACAGAAACAAAGCATATTCATTAAAATCAAATTGCAGACAGAGAATAGATTATGCCAAATTAAGAAATTCAAATTACACCTTCTAGTAAGTGGAAATGAAAATCCAAAAGAGCTTTTGCTTCAAAGGTATCAGACAGTTTGGTACTTAGGAGTAAATGAGAGTACCTATTTTATCCAATATCGGGCATTATTGGCACAACTGGGTGCAGGTGCACGATTATTTAGCTTGCAACTATGCCAGATAAATGCCAGATAAATGAAACAACATATCTTTCCGTTCTGAACAGTGTTAATGATGCAATTCATGGCATAACGCGTGGCATATATTGAACAATAATTACGTGACAATCATAATGTCTATTTTGGTAGACGTGAATATGTATACTTTAAGAATTATGTCCCCTTTTGTGTTTCTATTTATATCCGCTTGTGTGTAATCCAAGTCGATTTAAACATATGTTATTGCCAATATAGTTGGGCTACAAGTTCTAACAACATTAGTTAATGCCCTTCCCGACAAATAGCATACACACAATTAATCCCATTGAGATTACATTTGAAAAAGATAAAAAGTAGAACTCGTATAATCTTTTATCTTAAAGTACATTTTTCTAGGCACTGCTACCCTTGAAATATAAATACATGCTTGATAAATATGTGAATTAGTCAAAACACACATCACCTTGAGTATGATATAAGTTAAGTATGGATCAATACACCCTTTTATCAAGTAAGTATTTACTAACAAGTATAGCAAACTCTAGATAAAAGTGGAAACCTAGTAAACTGCAAGCTACATGTAAACATATTCAGAATTATTTGAGTTCCAATTGTTTTCTTTTGTTAGTGCACGTTCAATGGAATTCCACAAACGTGGATATAACCCTTACTGATCGAACAGTTATTTCTTGTTTCTGAAGATCATCCGACGAAGTTGAAATATACCGATAGTACTTCACCTCGTCCAAATATGGATTTTGCCTGCTGGGTCCGAGTCCACTTCAATCCTCTTTATTTCAAACTTGTATAATTCTAACCGAACGTTTGATTTGTAGTACATTTTAATTCCAACTTGATGTTTTTGTTTTTAATTGAACGTTCTGTTCAATTTAAAACAATATTATTTTTCCAACATTTATTAACTGTTTAAACTATAATTTGAAAACACATGTATATGATCTAAACAGTATTGGTTCAATTTAAAGTTTAACTAAAATACAATCGTGAGATAAATCGTGAATGGCTCATTGAGTTTGACTATTAGAATTATCTTTTCATAGTACAAATACGGAATATGCATTTTTTGGAAAACTTATCAAAATAAAGTTTTATAATAAATTGTCAATGCCACTGTAACTCAGTACTACTAGTTATTTTTGGGATATGGACCCATTTTGATTTTTTTAAAGACATGACCTCAAAAACGGTATACATTTAATAAATATTAATAGACTAAAAACACTATCATTATGTACTAGTTGTATATGGGGTTTAACGACGCCTTTAGCACTATTTCAGTTATCAGGATGGTGACTACAGTAGCAGGGACAACCTCGTGTGAGTCCATGACTGCACCTTCTGAAACCCTGTAAGGGAAGGTTGGTGCATGAACCTTCCTCCCCCGTTTTTTCTGGTCGTACCTAGTTTGGTTTTCTCGTTGGCTGTAACTGCTGTGGTTGTACAATTATCGATACATCCTGAGATGTTTGTAATTATGTTTTTTTTTTATATATCTTTACAATAACATATACGTATATCTCTTCCTAATTTCTCTGAATGTGGACTTTATTGTTAGAGATTTCTCTGAATGTGGACTTTATTGTTAGAGATTTCTCTGAATGTGAACTTTATTATTAGAGATTTCCTTTTGATGGGATGTACTTTTATTTACACTGTCTTGTCAATTTGAGCGCTGAAGAAAGGATAATAGCGAGGTTTTGTACACTTAAAATCGATTTAAGCTAATAGTGTGCCTTATTGCCTACTGACCGTTCCAAGTCGGTAACCCTGTATTCACCACACTTTCTGTCGTGTATTGTCTTTTTCATTGTATAGTTAATTTGCTCTTTGTTTGTGGTACAGTGCGGATCTGCGGTGCCATTACGTTTGGTTGCTGTAATTGCTATAGGACCTTTTTTCTCATTAATGCCCACTTAATAGTGCTGTCACACTGGAATACAACGCCGTAGACACAATCCAGGTCCACAGTCCACAGGCCGACCAGTCCTAGCAATATCCTGTATATGCTGGCCGTCAAGCAAGGGAGATACTAGGACTAGTTTGCAATCTTCAACCCCACTGTTTACATGTAATTGTATTGACAGCCAAAAAAATGGAGACGGCGGAAGATTCCATTTTTCTAGAGTAGGATGACTTAAAATATCAGTTGACCAATAGTGGCGTAAATAATAAAATATAAATGCAGTATACTATTTACATACCTTTTGCTAGATATAATGTTTTTCATTCCAAAATAAAAGATAAGTATTATCGATTGCTGGAGCTGCTGAACATTGAACAACAACACCACTCTGCATAGCCTACGTTTTACTTGGTACATTCGAACCCTAGAAACAGACATGCGCGGACGACAATTTCTAAAATAAAACCGCCATGTTGTTTTATTTTTTACAATGTAAACAAGGCGGTCAAAATAAATTTTTAGGCTTTATGAAGCATAACAGATGGATATGGAAAAATTGTAAACAGATCCAAGAGCTTCTATTTTCATTCTATCTAACCATATCAGGTATGAAAATTGAAAGCAAGAAATAAAAAAAAATCTCGATTCATATTTGACGTCCAGTCACCCTGAAATGCACAGTAATTCTCCTACCTGTAACAATTATCGACCATATTCATGCCAGTTGGTGCATAATCCCAGTCCACGTCCACGGCAGCTAGAAAGTAGTGCCGGAATCTTGCCGTAGACACTTCCGGTGCTAGCAGAGTTAACAGGCAAACGCAGTGAGACAAAAATAAGACCCATAATGTTCCCTCATTTGGAGGTAATGTTCCCATATTTGCCTCCAAGTTCCTGAAGTTTTTATCTTTTCACTTTTGAACAAACACGATGCCTGTAATATCGTGGTATACTAGGATACGTACTATTATTTAAACTTATATTTATCCTAAAATCAGTCAATTGTTTCTAATGAGTCTATACATAATTAATCGAACACACAAACACACACATGTACATGCATTTGCAAAATTGCGATTGCTATTGTTTAACGATTAATGGCGATACACAACTATCAATTATATAGAATTAATGTAATTCGATTTGACTAAATTTCTTTGTTTTTGTCTAAATTTTGTTGTACTGAAATTATAGGAAATTTGCCAAAAAAGGAATATGGGTCATATATTTATCTTAAGATTTCGCAGAAACCAAGCTGGTGACCTGTTATTTTTAAAGCTGAATTTTGCTTAGGATAGACCATTCTAGCTATGTACCAAATCTTTAAAGACAGTTGTTCATAGGAAAACTAGAAAAAAAGTGTAGGAAATGGCATTACTGCTAGTTTGTTAGAAGATATAGACATGGGGATATCTTTATTTATACTGTTTTGTTATACTGTTTCGATTAATTGGGATGACAATGGCATAAGAGTGATGTTTGGTGCACCCTAGACGCTGGTTTAAACTACCAGCGGCCTCTTTGCAACTTACCTTTCCAATTCGGTACCTCTTTTGTCAACCAATCTATATTTGTTGTATAGTCGGAAATTTAACGACGTTGCGTTGTAAACATTCGCCTCTCACCGCTGCGGGTTCGAAACCCACTGGGAGCTCGACTTGTAAATGAGGAAGTGTCGATTCTTACGGATGGCGGGAGGTGTACAGTACTGGTTCTACCCAGGAAAAGTGGGTGGTCTGCCTCCATAACAAAAACAAGTCGACTGTCATATATAACCATACATGTGTTGAAAATGACGTAAAACACCATACAAACAAAACAAACAAATTGAAGTATAGCATGTCTTGCTTCGAGTTATCCTTATAAATGTTGTTTGTTTTAATTGCGTGTTTTTGGTTGACTATATTCTGCGAATGCTGCATGTACTGTTCGACTTTTTTGAAATACCTGGAACTATTTTTATTCTTTGTCTTATAGGATTGGACGCTTTACACGTTTGAAGCATGTGGCATAAATAATAGTTCATACGCTTTCGTCCATTTGCATCGACGTGTAACGCCGATTCAAACAGATAATCATTATCGACAAAAAAACATCCAGTAAACAATGAACAATGAACTGCACCTGCTGCATGATTAATTCGTGGATGAAGTCGGTTGTAAAAACAGTATGACACACTGCACAATGACACTAACAACCGCGAATATTTAAACTCTTTTTCTTTGTAGATCTTTCAAATATAACAAAGCTAAACTTTTTACTATGTATTTTACATCGATGCAGTTCATAACAACCAAGTTTTGATGTGAAATGTAACGTTTTTCCGGCACTTGCTTGTATCGGCCAGTAGAACTTATGGGATGTCGTGTTGTCTGTCGTTCGTCCGTCGTCCGTTAACTTTTATCTTGTTAAAACGCTAAGGCTTTCATTTTTTGCATCCGATCTTTACTAAACTTAGCCAGAGTGTTGATATTAATAAACTCTGAGAAGCTTGAAAATACGTTAGAGTAGTTACATCGGAGTAGTTACATCGAGTTATGACGTTTAGTTAAATATGCTATAGTTTGCCTCGTTAAGACGACATGACCGTGATTTATCAAACTTGGCCAGGTTGTTGATTTTAATACAAGATCAAAAACATTTGAAAACCAGTAAAATCAAATTAGTAACATCGGAGTTATGGCCCTTGATTAGTTAAACATGCTATATTTTGAATTGTTAAGACTATAAGGGGCTTCATTTTTCATTTGATATTTTTAATATATTGTTGATATTAATAAAAGCTCAGTTTGAAAACCAGCTAGATCGGTCCAGTAACACCGGAGTAATGACTCTTGATTTAGTAAATATGCTATATTTATCCTCGCAATGACGCTATAGCCTTCATTTTTCATATTTTCATTACTTATTGTTTAGAATGTTAATATCAATAAAAGCTCTAACACGTTTGTAAACAAGCCATATCTGTCTCAAATTGATCCCTATAGATTCCCTCTACCACATCCCTGATATTTGTTTTATAAAATTATAATGGTCATAGAAGATGAAACATTTTCAAAAAATAGCCATGTCAGACTGGAAACACCGGAAATATGGCCCTTGATTTATAGAAATATAGCTATATAACATTGTTAAATCTCTGGCTACTTTATTTTTCGTCTGATCTTTACCAAACTTGGTCATAGTTTTCAAAGAAGGCTTCAAGCTCAATATCCTGTCAAATTTGAGCAGAAACAACAGGATTGTGGCCCTCGATTGAATCAAATGTGCTGTGTTAACACTGAAGGTCCTGTAATTTGCATCTGAGACCTCTACCCGACTTGTTCAGAACATCAACATCAATAAAAGCTAGAGCAATTTTAGGCCATATCTGACTAAACCCAGTACATCTTCCACATGCTCAAGATGCCATCCGAAATTGCCAAATAAACTATAAACTGTATTCGTATCCAAACGTATCTATTTTCGGACGGTTTTATATCACAAGCTACAGTGTCTGACCTACGTAACGTACAACTGTTTAAATCAGAACGCTATAACATCAAGAAAAAACATCAACCTACTGTCATTGTTTTTAAAATTGACACTCGTAAACCGATATCGCCTTTTTGCAAAATTTACCCACAAATAAACTTGTGAACACTATAGGACCTTCGTATTTGAGTTTATCGTTACCAAATTTGTCAGGGTATTTATATAAATGAAGTTTGTTAACTAGCCAGATCAGATTAGTTACATTAGAGTTATGACCCTTATATTACTTAAAAATGCCATATTCTACCTTGTGAACCCTATCACCTTTATTTTGTATTTTATCTTTACCGATCTCGGCCAGATTGTTGTTATGTATATATATATATATAAGCTCTGATAAGTTTTAAAACCAGCTATATCCGATTACTTGCGCTAGATTTATTGAAAAATGCTATATTTGCTTTGTTAAATCTCTATAGCTATTCATTGTTCATCTGATGTTTAACAAACCTGGTCCGAGTGCTGATACCAATGAAACGTTTAAGTTCAATAACCAGCAAATTTGAGCAGAAACTGCACCCACACACCTCACATCCCTGTCACGTACCTGTAATCAACCGATTACATTTGGTTTTTAGTCCCGCGTAGCTCTCGAACTTCTAGTGCGTTAGTGATGTTATATTTTTCGAGTACATTTGTATATACTAAACCATAAAAGCTGTGATATTCATTGCTAGAATCGGCAAATAGTGTTAATTTACATCTCCTGCATGAACATAAGAAATGAATCGACCTTTATAAAAATGTGTTTATACTTAGAACTAAAGCAATCTGAACTGAACAGTAACTTCATAATCAAAATAGATAGATAAATACATTTCTGAGTTAATTGATGATGCCGTTTTTAATGACGATCTAGCTATGCATATATCGAAATGTTAAGGGAGAATTTATGTAACTGTTTTTTTGCCTTAATTAGCCCTTAAAATAGTATAGCAATTTCAAAATGTTAACTGGGAAGGGTTTAATCTAATGTTGGTAGAACATGTTACCCAACCCATTGGTCATTATAATATTTCTATCGTTTATATGTTTATTTTGCTCTGTATGTAAAATATTGGCAATAAAATATGTTTAAATCTAAATCTAAAATAGTATACGTTTGTTCAACTCTTTAAGTTTAATATCTATTTCATGTTTACATTCATAATTCGTTATAAAAGTACTGGTTAGCACATTTATTGCAAAATATCATCTAAAATGTGAGCATTCATTAAGATAACTGCCCTTTTAAAAAAGTAATTCACAGACGTGTGGCGATATCGATTTTATTATCACATATTTGTCTTGACTGTCATAGTGTCGAGAGACAACGAAACAGGAATTGTTTAGAATTGCGTTTATTTGCTGTTTTAAATTTCAAACTACATATTATTCAAATTGCTTCCAGTGGCAAACTGCAAACATAGCTATGGTCATAAAACTAAACTAATTGAAACTAGAATTACGTGCTTCAGTTTCAAATAAAAAAACGTATTTGCACTACTCTACTTTCAGTTTAATTAATACTTGGCTCTAAAACTGCGAAGACTCAATTTTGTTGTAAATCATAAACAGTATTTCAAATGCATTTCGCTTTAAGATATAATTTATATTTGAAGACAATCATATTCGCATAGCCTGAAATGACTGTATTCATTAATATTTGAATTGTGACAACACAAACGACGTGACTGCTGCTTATTACAAGCATTTTCCCTAAGTGGGTCAATATGAAATATAATTGTATATATTTAGAAATTGAATTTGGAAGTTTTACTAGACAACGAGCCGACATAACCGATTATTTAGATGTAGCCTTTTAATAAATATCCCTCTTAATAAGACAAGACATGGAGATCATAGGAATGCATTTGTTAATTAAAGAAACAACCCGACAATAACGGCAGAATTACACAAATGGATATAATTTAAAAACAAACGAGTCATGAATGTAAATTAATAATTTATCGTATAATGCTAGACGCTTAGACCACGATGAAATTCTGCAGCCATTCCTTGTACCACATATCCCAGCATATATAGGGATATCCCCCATGTCATGTAGCTAGAACCATCCTACAAGTGCTAGAAGCAAATCATGTCAGAATTTTCTGCGAAAAGTCCGGATCTTACTCCAATTATACACGTATGGGACTTTTTAACGTCGAGAACTTCCACAGCACCAAAACCTCCAAGAATTTGGTCAAAGTATCACTCTAACATGGAATACCATTCCACAATGATACACCCAGCGCTACATTGTGTCAATGAGAGCCCGACGATGCGCTAAATTTGCTGCTTATGGAGGCCACCCCAGATATTAAACGCCTTTCGGAAGTTGTGACTTTTGGTTTTGAGGGTGTTGAATTTCATACCGGTTCCGCGGTACGTCGGAATTATTACGTTTTTAGCAATTGGATTTTCAGCAAATACGCGATTTGAATTGTTTCAAATGAAAGGTTAATACATTACATTAATGTTTCTTTTGTTTTTAAATTAAATCCATAAAATCCAGGTGACCTATTATACACTATGTCCAGGGTATGAAAAAGAGTGTCCCACAGGGGTTTATTTTAGGCCCGTTACATAATATGGTTTACTTTATTGAAAAATGGCGCTTTGTGCAATTACGCTGACGAAAATACTGTGTTTTTTCACTCAACACAATTTGATGAAGTTTTAAAGTTGTTTTTAAGAAAGTAATATCCTTATAGATTATAGATTGGTTTCCTTTGAACAGTGTATGCAAGCCGACCCATATACACTAAAGACTATTGCTACAGTTGACAAAACGACAGTTAACAACTCTTCAATTTTGCTCTTGTAACACCAAATTATCTTGTGATAAAGTAGTCACACTTTCGAGTAACTTTTAATTACATTTTTATTAACAGAGTTGTAGTTTATGTAGAAATGAGAATCAACGTATATGTTCTTATAGATTGCATATTTTTGACGTATTGCTATTATAAAGTTTTTTTATAAATGGTAGAATACGTATTGGCAGTAAGTTTAAATACACTTGTAATCAATCACACCTTTGCATTGTCCACTTTTAATTTCTGCCTATTATCCTGGCATTTTTGCTCTGAAGGTAGTACTAAGAAAATGGATAACATTGAAGGCCTTACTTTAAGATGTGTGCACGGCGAACACAAAATTCCGATCTTGTTGAGACAACATAATTACCAAAACATGAGAAAAAAAATCCTATATACTCCACAGCACCCAAACGCATTAGCATCGTAGATCCTCACTGTACCGCAGAATAATTCAAATTGAATATGCAATGAACATGACAATACCGGCACAACACACAAGTGTACTGACTTGGAACGGTCAGTAGGCAATATGGCCTACTGGTAGTCTTAAATTGATTATATGTGTACAATATTATCCTGTCTTCAGCGCCTAAATTGGCAACACAGTTTAAATAAAAGTTTATCCCATCATAACAAAATCCGTAATAAGAAAGGCATCCCTTTATGTACGCAGAATGAGAACTGTAGCAATTGAAACATTTAAGATTTTTAATGATTTAGCTCCACTTCTCTTTTCTGAGGGATATTTTCCATCTAATGCATTACACGCTTTTCAGCCATTATTCATGGTGCGTATAATAAAACTTAATATCACAATGCATTATGTTGCTCTCATAAAAAGTAGATGATGTAAAAGTCGAACAGGAAATATAGCATAAAAAGACCACAGTCAAACACAACAACGCCCAAACAACATCTACAAAGATGAATAAAATGACAGATATGACATCACAAGCTTAAAAGGATTGACAATAGGGCTACCGCCTTGGAACGGTCAGTGGCAAAATGGCCGCTGGGGGTTTAAACCAGGTTCTAGGGTGCACCGAACCTCACTCTTACCCTATTGTCATCCCAATAGGACGGGCCAGTGTAAATAAAGATAACCCCGTCCGGTTATATTCTCTAACAAACAAGGCAGCAATAATAGGAAATATAAGCCAAACCAATAAATCATCATGCATATAGAATATAAAAAATAAGGTCAAATTTTCAATCTCAATTTGTTTCTATTAGATCGTTTTTTTTTAATTTCTACGCTTTATGATACGTTAAAGATGCTTTCATTGTCACACAAGTTATTTCATCTCGCAACAATAGCGACAGTTGCATCACATTAAGTGATTATTTTTTTGAATTTAAGACCAGTAGTAATGGTTTGAAATGAGGTTTTTATCGCATTTCGGTAATCATGTCTGTTTGACAAGTTACTGCGGTTAACCATTAAATCACAGTCAACTGCGCGTAAGCATGACATTATTAAATACAAAGAGGCCAACGTGGGCCTGTATCGCTCTACCGGCTATATACATTTGTTGAAATCAAGTGGAAAACAAAGCTTCATTGCTCTAAAAAATGGCACTCAGAAGAAGTTTAGTATAAAATACATGAAAAAGAATATAAATATGGCTAATCTAGCTAAATCAAGGCTGAAGTAAACTTTATCAGACGATTTTGTGAAACTCCAAAATATGTTAGACAAGTACTTCAGTTAAATTATTAGAACAGTCAAGGTCCATAACCCTGTAAGGTAGATGTCGATTATCGAACGTATCTAAACAGCTTACTGAGTCAAATTATTGCATAAACAAGCAACGAATCACTTATTTTGAGCAGAAATCACTCTGTAAAACAATTCTTATTAATACAAATATTTAATCAAGTATTTGGTGAAAATCTCGGGCAATATAATTTGTTCAAGACCTTTCACTAACAAACTGAATTAAAATATTCTGACAGTCAAAAATGAGGAAAGATTATCTAATAGAAACCACAGCACCCAAACTTAAAGGCACCGTAGGTCCGCACTGTACCACAAACTAAATGCAACTTTTGTATACAATGAAAAGGACAATACGCAACATACAGAGTGGTGAAGACAGAGTTACCGACTTTGAACGGTCAGTAGGCAATATGGCCCACTCGTTAGCTTAAATCTATTTTATGTGTACACAACCTCGCCATTTTCCTAACTCGATAACGTTTGGTTCATCTATGTTTATTTTCGAGTTTATCCAACATATTGTTGGTAAAAACAGTCGCTGAAATACGTATATCAAGGGCCATACTTCTGTTTTGTACTCATTTGTAATACTCCCTGGTATCTTACATTTGTCTTACCAACTTTGTTGAATCGGTACCATATCATTATTGAATTGCATTACCAATCAGATTTATGTTTAATAAAGGGCAATAACTCTAGCATATGAGTTTAGTGTGCCCGTTGTCAAAATCGTCCAGATCTTCCTGTAAAAAAGCATTTCAGCAATTTGTTGTAAAAATCCATTATTCTATACAACGTACAACAGCAATATAAAACACATTACATGGTCCTAGTATTAACTTTCATACCCCATCCAACCCCTTCTCCAAGAAGCAAAAAGGGGTTGGCTGGGGTGTGAAATAAAAAAAAAATTTCGGCTTAAACAGTTTGCATATTGTAAATTTAAAACATTTATTAGGTAATTTTAAACAGGTTATCGCATTTTCTTTAGTAAAAAAAATGTTTTTAAACGTGGTTTTGTTGTCGAAATATCCGTTATAAATCCTGCTAATATAAGCTTTCTCATCGCTTAATGGAATTAAGGCGAGACCACGAAATGAAGAGCGCTTATATTCTCTAAAGGCTACATGAAAAAAATGGAAGGATGAGGTTATTTATTTATTTATTCATAAAAGTACAAAAAACAAGAACGACACATTGCTTTAAAATAGTTCTTCATTCATTCTACAAATGCATATTTAACTATTTTCATACATATCAGTGTGCAACAAGCAGTTACGAAGTTGTAGATAGACATAACAATGCATGACCTTGACCCTTAACCGTCTATTTATGATACACATACAATGTCATCCCATCACAAATGACACTGTACACATCTGTAAAATATGATTTCGAATATAATAATTATCTAAATATGTTGCATACTAAGCGCGATCGCAGCTTTTTAACCAGATGAAGCTTGTCCTCTCATTATTTAAGGATCGACACAGGGAGGTATTCTCACGAAAGACTAGAAAAACATGAATGGATATGTAAAATATGTAACACTAACGATACTGAGGACGAGTTACATTTTACATTGATATGTTCTGAATATAATGCAATCAGAAGTAGATGCATAAAACAATATTATGTCCAAAGGCCAAGTATGTTTAAATGTATTACTCTCCTCAGCCAATAAATAACTGATAAATAACTGATAATCTAGTTCATCCTCACTATAATAAAATTGTTCTATAGTGCTGTATTATAATTTTTCTATATTTTGTTTTCAAGTTATCTCTTTTGTCTCCACAATATTTGGTGAAATCTTACTAATCTTGTTATTGTGTTTAAATTATATTTGTAAATGTGTATTTATATGATGAAAAATAATGTAATTGTTTAAGTCCATAAAATTGCTTTTTCTTCTTCATCATGTTATTATCCAGAGACCTAGCACGTGAGTATATTAATTAAGTGTGAAGCACACCCACAAGTTAGTTAACATATACACATTAAATTCAATCACATTTTCGCATGCGGTTTAAGAGTTATGGAGTTCTGGAGGTACTGGGTATGAAAATTGCACGACTTTTGTGTTCATTGTCAAACTTATCCGAGATTTTATTAAAATAAAGCCTTCAAATCAAATTTGGGAAAACAACATAAAGACAACAACTCTAATGCATGCGTCAAGAGTCACTCATCTGAAACAAACTTTCAAATAAACTAAGGCGACAATTAGAAACCTTTACAAAAGTCATCGTGTATGCAATCAAACATTCTTACATGGCGGGAGTATAAAGTATTGGTTTTATCTAGGAAAAAGTGGGTGGTCTGCCTTCATCACGAGAAGTCCGACCGTCATATATAGCAAAACATATGCTGTAAATGACATAAAAACACCATTCAACCAACCAAAAAACCTTTGTTTTACTGGACATATCCGAGATCTTATTTAAACAGGACTTCAAATCAAATTTTGTGAACATCAGAAGCCGTTTACTGATGTTCTTATGAAGAAAAAAAATGAAATTGCCTTATTTAGCCACAATAAAGGGCAATAACTGTGTTACATATGCAATAATTTTATTAATCGTAGAACTCATACAAGAGCTTGTTGGTAAATATTAGATGTCGTTTACTAAAGATTTAAATTAAATAAACAGAGTTAAACTTTTGTAAACGTTTTCAAACCTGCTTTTATAACTTTAAACAGCTTGACACAGTTTACCCAAGTTTAGATGGAAGTTGAAGGCTCTGGTGTTCAAATGACCAAAAACGCACAACACTTCTCTCTTTCCACAGTTTCACAATGGTACCCTGGGGACAGTTGTGACTCTGAGATGTGAGAATACGAACTATGGAAGGGCAGAGAGATGACGGATAATAGTCCTATATAGTATTGCAAACACTTGTCGCAGCCTATAATATCTCATAAATAACAAACAGTTAGCTATAGCAGGTGTATGCATCACACAAGTGCGTTATAAAGGTATTATGAAGGTGGATGAGTTAACAAGTGAACAAATATTGTGTTATTTGCAGACGAGTCTTCATAAGCGAACACCCAGGACGTTGTATTCAGGCATCTGAAATGAAAAACACATACTATAAAAACACATACTATAAATACACATACTATAAATACACATACTATAAATAATTATACAAAAGTAATTATACAAACGAGTTTATGACAATAGGTTACGATTTCGATACATTTTTATGTACAACATTTGCATTTCTTCAATGATTCTTGAGTTCTTAAGTACGTTACATTGAGTTTTATCTCCGTCAATCATGTGAAAAAGGATATAGCTTATACTTAACCAAACATAAAGCACGTTGATATAATCGACCATATTGAGCATTTAAACGTGCTTAGACATACATATACGAGAGATGATAACGAAGTTATCTAAGACTTTTCTTATAGATTATTTAAGGTTATACTCATACATTAGATATTTACATGTTAAAGTGATATGTTTGCTTTACAATAGATGTTAATTGGATTATGTATAATACATATTTATTCATTAATTCATTGTCCAAGTAATCAAATACTGATTTACAGGGCAAACACATCTAAAAAAACACTTGACGCCAACGTATATATAATATATGTTTATAAAAGCTTCATTATATAAAACTTTAAATGAAACAAACCTTCGGAAATCCAACTGATGGAAAATCGTAAAGGAATTGAATATTGCTATGCTGAAACTCAGGTTTTACTGAAATGGAGAAAAACACAACATAAAATCTAAGTATTTCATTGTTACTTTCCTGTCATCAAAGTATATGGAATAAAGCAATCGTATTTTTGAAATTATCGTGTAAGCTAATATATCTGATTTCTTGATTAAGAACTCTCGATTGAAAATGGTAAAATAATTAGCAAAATCTATGACAAGAGAGATGATTTTAATTTTGACATTATTAATTATCCCCACTTGGATGGGGTTGTTCCCGGAGCAAATTCTTAAGGGGTGTATGTCTCAACTTATTCGTTTTTGCAAGAGCTTGTACTCGAGTTGAGGACTTTAATATTCGTAATCTTTGTATAACTAAACAGCTACTCAGTCAGGGTTACCGTTACCATAAACTTCGTAAAATCTTTGCAAAATTTTATTATCGTAACCCTGATCTTCTTTCCAAATATATAAGTAATTTAAGGACTCCTCCGCGACAAGGACTATCACAACCTGACTTCTATGGTGATGTGATTTATAAACTTCGAAAGATTCTTGGTCATGATCACTTTCATACTATCTTAAGTTTGTTAAACTTGTTAAAAAGTTTATCAAAAGAGGTTATGACCCTATTATTTTGCAACGTACTGCATGCTTGGTGGTGGACCATTTTACAGTTCGCCACTATGCATTCCTCTTTAATTGTACGATGACCGGACAGGCTGTGGACCCTATGATGACGCCTACCTAAATCCCAATGGGATGGTGGCGTTTGATGTTTGTCTATGATCTTTCTTGTGGTTCCCTTAATGGTTTATTCTCTTGTTGCCCTGGCTTCTGCCAAGTCATTGAGTACCTTCATTGTGGCTTTCTAGGCTATTGTTTTTTTTGTATTATATTTACACGAGCATATTTGTGTTTTACTATTATTGCCTATTGATGCTGCCTTGTTGGTTAGAGATTAGATCATGGCTGGGATTTCTTTATTTACACTGTCTTGTTTTAATGGGATGACAGTAGGGTAAGTGTGAGGTTTGTTGCACCCTAGAACCGGTTTAACCCCCAGTGGCCTACGTTGCCACTGACCGTTCCAAGGCGATAGCCCTATTGTCAACCCTTTTGTGTTTGTGATGTCGTTTGCATTTATTATTACTTTTGCCTTCTTGCTTGTTTCTGTGTTTTGTGGTTGACCGTCCTCCTTGAATACTACTTTCCCTGTCGGATCTTTTTATATTTCTTTAGAGTGACCAGTTTACTGACATCATCGCTTTTTTATATGGTCTTTATTACATATTTATTAGCTTGTCGCAAACTTTATTTCAGAATTGATTCGAATTTTTTCGGCAGTTTTCTAGCCGGTTGTAAATGACAACTTCTATGAGGCGCATTAAATAAAGCTTCCGAAAAACCATGTAATTAAGACCATACGCCAAATAAACAAAAAAGGACAGGTCACCAACTTGGACTGGTCTCTCTGAAAAAAGAGAACACACTCGGAGGGGTAAGTTTTATTCATTCAACTTGTCCGTCTTATTCACAAAAATTTGTGTCTGCAGATAAAGACGCACGTTCAAATTGAGCATAATGAGGTGCATTTTCTCATGTACGTCTTCTTTTCGAAACAAGATGGTACAAAAGTCGAACAGAAAACGAAGCATTCACAGCACTCTGTCAACCAAATACACGCATTCAAAACAACAATTACCAAAATAAATAGAAGCCAAGTATGCAACGTCACAAGCATATACAAGGATTGATACTAGAACATACTTTAAAATACCAGATAACATAAAGATTACATTACAATTAAATTTTACCTCGAGATACAGGTGAACGGGGTATCACCCTATACATCGCTTTCATACCATTGGCCGTATGTATCCCCACGTGACAATGTATCATCCAATAGCCAGGGTTATATCCAAGCATTTCTACAGTTTCATATGTCCCAGGAAATACTTCTAAAACATCTCTTTTAAGAGCTAAAGATGTGCTACGGAGATATAGCTGTCCATGGAAATGTACCGTATGAATGCCAAATATTGAGCCCATTCCAAAAATGTACCAAGCAGTTTTTTCCCCTTCATGTAAATTTAAACCTTCAAGGTTATTATATATTAGTCCATTGATTGTATAATACACATTGCTGGCCGCAAACTCTACGTCTGTGTAATTGCTTTCACTTCTAAAAGGCGCCCTTGTTTTGAAATTGTATTGTTTATAGTTGCTTCTGTTTTCATCTATTACTGCGAAGGAGAGTGCAAATTCTTTAGTAATTTTATCTGTTCTTTGACCTTGTAAATCTAAAACCCCAGGTTTGCATATAACTAATGGTCCAAACAGACCACTGTTGGTATCGTTCAGGGGGTGAACTCTTGAAAAATAACTCGAACCCACACAGTTTGGTTCATGATGCATAGGCCCTGATCGTTCTGGTACAACATAACTGTACATCCGGACATGTCCTGGCATCGTCGGGAGTGCTTCGGATATTGATGCACCATCACTGAACACCACATTTCGTGGTATTATGTTATAAGGATGCGAAGCCATGTTCTTGAGTACTATTTCAATGGTGTCTCCAGCATTGGCTCGAATGAAAGGACCTAGAATTCCCAAATGTTTTTCTTCTGGTGTCCTTTGTTTCACCTGTGTGAACGACTGATCCGTAAATTCTCTGTAAATGGCCTTGGAGTAAACGCTACCAACAAAGGTGGGTCCATCCCTTACAAACTTATATCCAGTGCTGAAAAGAGAGTACATTACATGTACATGTAATACAAACGCTTAATACGGGGCACTATGCAACTGTAATACATACGCTCAATACGGGGAAATATGCAGTAGTAATACATACGCTCAATACGGGGCACTATGCAACTGTTATACATACGCTCAACACGGGGCACTATGCAATAGTAATACACACGCTCAATACGGGGCATTATGCAATAGTAATCAATAGTAATACAAACGCTTAATACGGGGCACTATGCTACAGTAATATATACGCTCAATATGGGGACACTATGCAATAGTAATACACACGCTCTATACGAGGAACCATGCTACAGTAATCATACGCTTAATGCGGGGCACTATGCAACAGTAATACACACTCTCAATACGGGGCACTATGAAACAGTAATACAACCGCTCAATACGGGGATATATGCAACAGTAATACACACGCGCAAAACGGAGAAATATGCAGTAGTAATTTACACGCTGAATACGGGGCACTATGCAATAGTAATACACACGCTCAATACGAGGCAATATGAAGTAGTAATACATACGCTCAATACGGGGCATTATGCAATAGTAATACAC
Source organism: Cyrtodaria siliqua (assembly GCA_037043455.1). NCBI lineage: Eukaryota > Metazoa > Mollusca > Bivalvia > Adapedonta > Hiatellidae > Cyrtodaria > Cyrtodaria siliqua. Next base: position 117,081 of record JAWPHD010000307.1, on the reverse strand, counting down.
ACGCTCAATACGGGGCACTATGCAATAGTAATACACACGCTCAATACGGGGCACTATGCAATAGTAATACAAACGCTCAGTACGGGGAAATATGGATTAGTAATACACACGCTCAATACGGGGCACTATGCAACAGTAATACACACGCTCAATACGGGGATATATGCAACAGTAATACACACGCTCAATACGGGGCACTATGCAATAGTAATACACACGTTCAATACAGGGCACTATGCAACAGAAATACATACGCTCATTACGGGGACATATGCAGTAGTAATACAAATGGTCAATACGGGGCACTACGCAATAGTAATACATACGCTCAATATGGGGAAATATGCAATAGAAATTAATAAGCTCAGTACGTGAAATAATAAAATAGATGAACATGTATGTTATCTATTCGTTCTACTCATGGAACACAATGCTTTACCATACGTGTAGTCTTGTGTTTGTTTCTGTAATACAATACATAACAACATATGTAGTCTTGTATTTGTTCCCTGTAATACAATACATTACAGCTTGTGTAGTATTGTGTTGTAATAAAATGCATTTTAGTATGTGTAATCTTGCGTTTTGTTTCTGTAATACAATTTTTTACTTATGCGTAATCCTGTGTTTTGTTTTGTTATACAATGCACAACAGTATTTGTTAACATGTGTTTGTTTGTGTAATACAATTTATTACAATGTGTGTAGTGTTTTGTTTCTGTACTACCATGTATTACATTTTCTGTAATCTTGCGTTTCTTTTAAGTAATAAAATCATTGCAATATGTGTAGGATTGCCTGAATAGTCTGCAATACAAAACCTACTGTACGTGTAGGCTTGCATTCTGTTTCTGTAATACAACGTATTACATATGTGTAAACTTGCGTTCTGTTTCTGTATTACAACGTATTACATATGTGTATGCTTACGTTTTGTTTCTGTAATAAAATGCATTACATTATGTGTACGATTGCGTTCTGTTTCTGCAATACAATGCATTACACTGTGTGTAAGCTTGCGTTCTGTTCCTGTTATACAATGCATTACACTGTGTGTAGGCTTGTGTTCTGTTCCTGTAATACAATGCATTACACTGTGTGTAGGCCTGTGTCGGTTCCTGTAATACAATGAATTACACTGTGTGTAGGCTTGTGTTTTGTTCCTGTAATACAATGTATTACACTGTATGTTGGCTTGTGTTCTGTTTCTGTAATACAATGCATTACACTGTGGGTAGGCTTGAGTTCTGTTCCTGCAATACAATGCATTACAATATGTTTACTCTCGTTAGTATATGTGGTGGGTAAACGGAAATAACTATACTACGTGTTTTTTTCCTGTTTCAATTATTTTTTAATAAGTATATACACTGACCCAAAATGAAAACTTTACATAGACTTCAAAAGTATATATTTTGTTGATAAATGTATATTCGGGGTTAATTTTTTTTGTCATCGAAGCTTCAATGCCATATCAATGTGTTTGTGTAATTTATTGGATAAAAATAAGATATTGCATAATTTTTTATGAACAATTAAGTTGAGAGGGGTCGAAATGAAAATTCCTGAAGAATGAAAATGATCACACAGCATTTGGAAACAAGAAATTACTGACTGAGTCCGCAAAGTGATGTTATAAAAAGCATCAGTAACCTCTGTGACCTCCATTTTTACGAATGCATTGCAGAATACGTCGCCTCATTGAATTTACGTAACGTTGTATGAGCGCGTTTGGAATACGTTGCCATTCTAACAGAAGTGCATTTTGGAGGTCATTTATGGTATCAATTTGATGATTGGACCTGGCCCTCCGACCCAATTCATCCCATATGTGTTCTATGTGGTTCAAGTCCGGGGATAAAGCGGGCCAAGGCAAGACGTTAACGTTATTTTGAGCAAGGAATTGTGTGGTTATACACGCCGTGTGAGGCCTTGTATTGTCATGCTGGAAAGTGCCAGGTCCGTTATTTTGCATGAATGGTATCATTGTGTTGTTTAAAACATTGATGTAACTTTGAGCATTGACATTTCCTTGGATAATGACCAGATCAGTTTTCAGATTTCCCATTATCCCACCCCAGACCATAATATTGCCACCACCAAATCTGTCTCTCTCCCGAATACAACAATCTGCAAGTCGTTCATTTCTACGGCAATAAATGCGTATTCTTCCATCTGCATGGCTGACAGTAAACCGCGACTTATCGCTGAAAAGTACCGATTGCCACTGGTAGCGCGTGAAATGCAAAATACGTCGTGCCCATAACAGTCTGGAAGCTCGCTGACGATGTGTGATAATCTGTCCAGTATATGGACGACGAGCACGAATAGGAACTTGGTTCTGTCTCAAACGAGTTATGATCGTCTGTGCATGAACCCCGTAACGCCGAGCAGTAATGGTTGCTGGTAAAAAACGATTACGTAGGTGAGTCAACGTGATAACGCGATCAGTACGTAACGTTGACGCACGTACGCAACCGGGTCTTGCATGATCTCTGACAGACCCAGTAATGTTGTACCGGTTCACGAGATTATGAATAGTCTGTCTGGAGCAGCCAAAATGACGCGCGACGTTATTTACTATTGACCCCGCCCTGAGAATACCAATAGCTTGGTTTCTCTGATCTTCAGAAAGACGTGGCATCACTAAATGCAAAAGTTTTTTAAAAACAAATAAACTTTTTATTATCAGTGCTGAGCAGCAAATGATTACTTGTTGGTGAAAAACCTGTAAGTGAAACACCTGTTGCTGCGCACGTGCAAAGTAAGGAACACGTTTTTCATGCTTGGACGCATGCATAGACCGGCGATTTTGAAAACAATTGCATAATCGTTAAAACAGAACTTGGTCCTAAATCAACAAATCCGCTTTTGATATGTTTTTAAGTATTAAATATCATTATAAATACGATTATTACTATGCCATTGATGTATGTTCAGTAAAAATATGTTTTTAAAGATAAAAAAAAAAACAGGCGAACAGGCATTGCTTAAATATCGAAAAAAATCTAATGGGAAAATCTCTTGCGCGAATTACCGGAAGTGACGTCATTGAGAACAAACTATTTTTTGTTTACATTGGGACTGAACGCAAAACAGTATACCTTGTGCGAAAATGCGAGAATAAAGCGATCATGATACCGAGTCAGAGGAAATGCCCGTGATAAGACGGTTACACAATGTGCAACCTTACGATTTTGACCCAGAATACGTGTCTGAGGACGAAAATACATCGGATTCATGCAAATGGAGAGCTTGTAAAGACTATCGTGTCATGTCATTCGTTACGTTCAGCGGTTCATTACACTATTCACTAACCTAACAAAATAGTGTCTTTATACACTGACAACAACAACAAACAAAAAACAACGTAAAATTGTTTACATCGAAATCTGACAGAAAGTCACCCGCAACACTGCAATATCTTGGTACATACACAATTACCGCGAAATGTAGTATATTCCGAATGAATGGACCTGGTCTAAAAACGAGCGTCAGATTTTTTTTGCCGATAAGTAGACATGGAACAAATATATTTATTAGATATTATCCATAATTGATAAAAAAATAAATGAAAACAATAATAAATGAAACAGCATATAATTTCTATAGTATTATATATTTGCCATAAGTCGCCATTAACACCAAACACTCTAGGAGCGGTGTTTGTAATATGACACGCTCTCTAGTCTCCACTGCCCCCAAATATCAATACAGAATAATCAAATACTGCGGTGCACTATTGAAGTACAGCTCTAATTAGAGTACATACGTCGGTATATCACAAAAGCACGCACCATTTAGGGGAACCTAGTTTTATGATATATGTCCTGTTTATTGCAATTACTTGAGCGGTGTAATACCGCCGAGGGCAGACGCGTATTGCACAAGACGGATATATCACATGATATGCGAGCTCTAATTGTCGGGCACAAAGACAGAAAAATACTATGATTTAAATAATATAGCCAAATGTATTATGAGCACGATATAGACAGTTAGTAAGTATACTTACTCAGAAAAATACGCAAAATGTTTGCTACAAACTCGCGCGTCTTTTGTAGGTTCCCACTTTCTCGACGAGTGGGGTGATTTTCTTCGGTAACGGTCTAACCACACTTCAGATCTTAATATATCATTATCTCGATTAGGGAAACGAAAGAAACTTAGGTTATTATCTTATCCTTCTTTATGCAAACGTTTTCACCCAGCAACAGCACACGGCATTTTTAACAAGTACCATAAAATGTAATCCTACATAGACAATACTGTACAACTCAATGCGACACGGCTAATCGTTTGGTACCAATGACGTCAAAGGATCACGTGACACTTACCAGGGCGAAACTCGAAGCCTGTGCGCTATGAGATAAAATAGGCTACTGTGAGAAAACGGGACAACCAATAAGTGTTAGATTTAAACAGATTGTATATTATATATATATATTTCCGAATATATACTCAAAAGACACGTCATATTTCACTTTAATCGCAATGAAATCGTGATAATCATGTGTAAAACTTACAACAACATGTATGCTAACAAAACCGATATTCAAACAAATAAAGTGTAAAGTTTTCATTTTGTGTGTGTGTGTGTGTGTGTGTGTGTGTGTGTGTGGTAATGGCAAGGGTGACCGCATCAGCGGACATGAATGGTTGCGGGAAAGCTTACATATTCATTGTATTTTAACCGTATTATTCTCTGTCTTTAGTTTAAAAAAAATACAAAGCAGTGTTTATATACATATTCTATCAAGAAGAGATGGTTTAATGGACTAGAGACGATCTGGAAGAGTGATAGATGTCAATCCAAATAGAAAAGACAACCATCGCAGTGTGCTTCATGAACTATGCACATGGATTTAATTGAGCCACATGCTATTTTCGATTTAATTATTGTTTATGAAAATGTTTGGACAGAAAAGTCTCGACGTCATGGTGGATTGTTTTTGTTATATCATAAATAGTAATGCATATGTGGTTCATATTACTGGTACGTGTATATATAATGCAATAACAGTGTACTTCGATCGCAAAACAAGAGTAGTTTAGTTTAGGCGAAAAGCATCATAATAATATTAATGATGCATACAGCAAACCATAGACGAGTCGTCGAGTTTTTCATACAAAACTGTTTCATTAACAACAATTAAATCGGACAGAGCGTGTGGAGTGTAGTTGAGTGCAAATGCACACTGAATATGCAACTCAACCACACTATGATGGTTTTACTCAAATTTGGGCTAACACCTGTATATAGTTCTTCCAATTCGCCTCCAGACCGTTTAGTAATCAAAACAAGACATCGGCTGGCAAATAAAGGTCAGACGACAACAACTCACGTTTCAGGATTCCACAAACTGCCCCCTGTCACTGGGTCCGTTTTCTCGGGGCAGAAGTCCCACTCACCCTCTACAACGGCGATGAAGTATCGGCGTACCAGACCATTTATGGAGGGAACAATCCGTGGTGGCATAATCGAACCCGGTAGTTTGTGATCGGTGCATACTATGACGTCATACCAGGCATACATTCCCTCAAACTCATGCTCAAGCTGCCCGGTACGCAGCATTAGATGACCTACATTTTAGTAGAAAATAACCGTCATACAGCGTTCAAATGAAATACGGTCTTATATTGTAACGTGTATTTTGTTATATATGTACTTTAATCCTAGAGGAGAGTATGATATGTCAATAAAGATTATTATGATGGAGAATAGATACTATTTTATAGCAAAATACAGTTAATGAATCGCTGAACCAAGCTATTAATATAAAAGACAGTCACCTGCTTGGTCTGGAACCATCATGACGGTCTCCCCAACTCCCGGGAAAACAGACGCGGAGTCTATCCTTCGCCCATCGTGATGAAAATTATTGCCTTCAAAACTAAAATGATGGTGGTCAAATCTCTCTCCGAGACCATACATGTGCCACGACACCTTGTCACCAAGACACATGGACAGACCCTCCAGTGTTCCAAACGAACGGCCATTTATTGCTGAAAACAAGTGAAAGTTATTTTATAGTATCACTATTATCGCATGTTTTCTTATTATTTGTATAATAGTAAATTAGAGAGTTTACATCTTATATGAAATCCATGAAAAGTAAACAATGTTACCGAGAGGCACAATCAATTTTCTATAGCCTAGTACGAATATATATTTTAAGTGAGTCGCTGAAAAAATGTAAAAATGCTGAACGCAAGCAAATGGGCTATACAAACATCGTTTACGTATGTGATCATTTGAAAATAACACTATCACCCGCTCTTGTAAAACCAACCTCTGATTCGGTTGGATAGTCTGAACTGTTCGTCTTCTTTGTCAACAGTCCATGGCTGTCCCGTGAACGCGTGGATGTTTTCATCGATGTACCATGATAGGTTCTCGTCGATAACCATCCAGTTAAGGAAGAATTCTCTGCTAACGTCTTTCTGGAAATAAAATGGAAAGCAAAATTGAAAATGGATTTAAGTTAACAACCATATCTTTGAAATGCCTTCTTGAAGGTAATATGGCAAACCTTTGCATATTTAAAGGGTGTGCAGCTTCAAAAACAAATACAAACAAAAATACACAAGATTTTGTTGTTGTTTTTCAGAGAGGGACTTTATTTCAGTTAAACAAGTATAGACTATTAAAATATTTTAAATTTTAAATAAATTGTTCACAATATCACACACAATTCTGAACACGTATACAATCAGCTACCAACAAGGACATTTAGTCCATAGAGTATGGTTAACGTGTGTCTAGAAAACTGAATTCCCGGAGTTTGTAAACACATAATGTTTGTCTTGTTTTAGTTAGTTAACATGTTTGTCAAGTTACAGTGTTTTATTTAATGAAAGTAAAACAATGGGTCACCGTGATATAATTATGTAAGTCATCGTGATAGAATGTTTAAACAATTTTTAAACACATAATATTTGTCTTGTTTTAGTTAGTTAACATGTTTGTCAAGTTACAGTGTTTTATTTAATGAAAGTAAAACAATGGGTCACCATGATATAATTATGTGTCATCGTGATAGAGTTTTGAACTATTTGTTTAAATGAAGGTCACATAGGATTACGTGTTCATGAGATATGTAGGTAACATTAAGTGTTGAATTCATGCCTTGAAACGTGGGAAAATATGTTACTAGGTCACTCTGACTTTCAAAAAAAGGGCATGTCAAAGAGTAAGTCTCTTACCTATTTTGGGTATCATTGATTTACTTTAATAGTTTGCCTTGCCAAATGCTCAAGTATATAACAGTTTGGCTATATAGCCCTAAATATAATCACTTCCTTGATGTGTGTTATTGGAAGGTTATATGATCAGCATATGCAAAACTGGTATGCACATTTACAAAGTTCTTCACAATTAGACACTTATACTTTAATTAAAAGCGATTACTCTATTGAAAAATATATGCAATGTATTTTAATTGAGAAACACAGAATAGCATTATCCAAATTTAGATGCTCTGCTCATAAGATAGCTACTGTAGAGGGGCGTTTCAGGGGATTAGAACGAGAGAAGCGTATTTGTAATGTTTGTAATAAGAAATCGATTGAAAACGAGTACCTCTTTTTATTAGTATGTCTCTATTATCGGTAAATACGAAAAGGATGTTTACCGCGATATTATTGCATCTGGCCCAATATAAACAAGTTTAAGTCATTGTTAAAATCAAAACAGACTGGCGTGTTGAAAAAAACTAGGAATGTAGATATATTTAGCAATGACAAACGTGTAAAAAGTGTAAATAATTAATAGTCTTACTTTTTTACTTGTAACTTGAAGAATGTATACTTACTATGTATATCATGTTTCAAATCCATTTTGTATATCCATTTAAGTTAAAACATATCCTTTGCAAATAAAAGCAAACAAAAAAGAAACACTCACACTAAAACATAATAAAAACAAGAGGCCCAAGTGGGTCTGTAGACGCTCTACTGGTATGATGTGATTCAAAAAAATAAACATGATGGAGGCCAAGCCAGGAAACATGTTTCCTATATATAACTCTATATCAACTTTGGGTTATCGTAGCGGCCATTTTGAATATTTGACGACAACGAAAAACACACACTTGATAGAGGCCAACAACAGGAACATATATATGATATTTAACTAGAATGGAATAAGTGGTAATATGTCGTTTGATAAATGTCCTTAAATTTCACCTAAGTTTAGCCATGGTCGCCATCATGGATGACTGAAGACCCCAAAAACATAAATCTGAGGGGGACTAACCCAAAGATCATTGTGATTAAGTTTCATCAAAATCCTTCAAGCGGTTTCAGAGAAGATGTCATTTTTAACGTTCTCCTATATAACTCTATGTAAACTTTGGGTCGCTGTGGCGGCCATTTTGATTATTCGACGGTAACGAAAAAACATAAACTTGATAGAGGCTAACCCAAGGAACATGTTTATCATATTTCAGAAGAATGGAATAAGTGATTTCGGAGGAGATGTTGTTTGAAATATCCTTAAATTTGACCTAATTTTAGCCATGATGGCCATCTTGGATGACGGGCAGCTGCAAAAAACATAATTCTGAGGGGGACTATCCTAAAGATCATGGTAATGAAGTTTCATCAAAATTCTTTAAGCTGTTTCAGAAAAGATGTTATTTTTAGCCTTTTCCTATATAACTCTATGTAAATGGCGGCCATTTAGATTTTTCGACATTTAACGAAAAACACAAACTTAATAGAAGCCATTCCAAGGAACATGTATATGATATTTCAGTAGAATGGAATCAGTAGTTTCGGAGGAGATGTCGTTCTAAATTTACTTAAATTTGACCTAGTTTGAGCCATGCGGCCATCTTGGATGACTGGCGGCCGCGAAAAACACAAATCTATCCCGAATATCATTGTGCTTAAGTTTCATCAAAATCTTTCAGGCGGTTTCAGAGAAGATGTAATTTTTAACCTTTTCCTATATAACTCTATGTAAACTTTGGGTCGCCGTGGTGGCCATTTTGATTATTTGATGATAACGAAAAACACAATCTTGATAGAGGCTAACCCAAGGAACATGTAAATGATATTTCTCAAGAATGGAATAAGTGGTTTCGTCGGAGATGTCGTTTGAAATTTACTTAAATTTGACCTAGTTTTAGCTATGGCGGCCTCTTGGATGACTGGCGGCCGTTAAAAACACAAATCTGAGAGGGAATATCCCAAATATCATTGTGCTTAAGTTTCCTCAAAATATTTCAGGCGGTTTCAGAGGAAATGTAATTTTTAACCTTTTCCTATATAACTCTATATAAACTTTGGGTCGCCGTGGCGGCCATTTTTATTATTTGCGATAACGAAAAACACAAACTTGATAGAGGCCAACCCAAGGAATATGGATAGGATATTTCAGTAGAATGGAATAAGTGGTTTCGGAGGAGATGTCGTTTGAAATTTCCTTAAATTTGACCTAGTTTTAGTCATGGCGGCCATCTTGGCTGACTGTCGGGCGCGAAAAACACAAATCTGAGAGGGACTATCCCAAATATCATTGTGCTTAAGTTTCATCAAAATCTTTCAGGCGGTTTCAGAGAAGCCAACTAACATTTTTATTATTTGACGATAACGAAAAACACAAACTTGATAGAGGCCAACCCAAGAAACATGTGTTTGAAATTTCCTTAAATTTGACCTAGTTTTAGCCATGTCGGCCATCCTGGATGACTGGCGGTCGCGAAAAACACAAATCTGAGAGGGGCCCTCCCAAGTAACATTGTGATGAAGTTTCATCAAAATCCTTCAAGCTGTTTCAGAGGAGATGTCGATTTTTTAAAATTGCTAACAGACAGACAGACGGACAGACGGACGACGGATGAAAAGTGATCGCATAAGCTCGCCTGGCCTTTGGCCAGTTGAGCTAATAAATAAAAATGTTGCTGTATTAATGTATGTGTGTAATCCTTTTTCCGCAGAAATTAATAAAAATTCAATTGTTTCATTTTTGCTGTTGATGCACACAATGTAAACATTTATTTACTTTGGTGTTATTTACTGTTCAAATATAAAATCTTCTTTTTCGATCTGTCACTGAACAATTTGCATGCTACCTCATGATATATATAATGGACATGCTACCTCATGATATATATAATGGACATGCTACCTCATGATATATATAATGGACATGCTACCTCATGATATATATAATGGACATGCTACCTCATGATATATATAATGGACATGCTACCTCATGATATATATAATGGACATGCTACCTCAGGATATATATAATGGACATGCTACCTCAGGATATATATAATGGACATGCTACCTCAGGATATATATAATGGACATGCTACCTCAGGATATATATAATGGACATGCTACCTCATGATATATATAATGGACATGCTACCTCATGATATATATAATGGACATGCTACCTCATGATATATATATTGGACATGCTACCTCATGATATATATAATGGACATGCTACCTCATGATATATATAATGGACATGCTACCTCATGATATATAGAATGGACATGCTACCTCATGATATATATAATGGACATGCTACCTCAGGATATATATAATGGACATGCTACCTCAGGATATATATAATGGACATGCTACCTCAGGATATATATAATGGACATGCTACCTCATGATATATATATTGGACATGCTACCTCATGATATATATAATGGACATGCTACCTCGTGATATATATAATGGACATGCTACCTCATGATATATATAATGGACATGCTACCTCGTGATATATATAATGGACATGCTACCTCATGATATTTATAATGGACATGCTACCTCATGATATATATAATGGACATGCTACCTCATGATATATATATTGGACATGCTACCTCATGATATATATAATGGACATGCTACCTCATGATATATATAATGGACATGCTACCTTATGATATATATAATGGACATGCTACCTCATGATATATATAATGGACAATCACGTGAATTTTTGAATTCCTTTAGAGTTTATTTTTCATTCAAGAAACTTATGGCCAGTTAATACACATAGTTAATTGTGCATTAATTTAAATATGACTATATTGATAAACAATGGGATGTTCCATTTAGATGTGTATTTTGAGTATAAATATACTCATATCTTGTTCATTTTTTTAATACGTTATTTACTTTGTTGTTTTTTCAGCAGCAAAATACTAATGCATGATACTAATTAATATAAATTGTTGCATATCAAAATCATATTTCAAACGTGTACGTTGTATACTTGACTCATATCATGTTCATTTAAAACATACTCTTCTCGTTATATTGAAATGTATTGAACTGTATCCGCCTCTATTGTATTGGCGAAAAACATTGTAATGTTTGTGCCGAATAAAGAAGTAAATTAAATTGAATTGATGTGGATAATACTGAAAAATAGAGAGAAAACAAGGCGAAACACGTTTATCAGATAATTTTAAAGAATAAAACTGCGATACACAATACCAGTGGAACCATACGACCATTATAAAACAACCTTGCATTTAGTATATTTTCCTCACCTGTTTTAATTACTAGGTCAACTATTTCATTTAGTATGCAAACTTTCATTGTTATCAGGCACTTCAATGACAATACTGTTTACAAGTTTATATCAATTCCGTGACATAAATGACTGGACAGCGTCTCTTAATTGGTCTAAGGTAATTAATCCCCAATAACTATCAATCTAACTGGGAATAAAGGTATCGCTGATAACTAGTTGACCATAAATGCCAGATCAAGTATATGATGCAAATGGCGGAAGCAAATGCTATTATGAAATGATTGTGCACATTACGTATATTTGGTTTAAACATATTTTATTTCTCATTATTATTACAACATGGAATCAGTACACAATAGCAGAAAAAGGATTAGAACGAAAGTAAAATACTTATGATGTTCTTCTCCTATATTTCAGACACGTAGAGGATGTTTAGCCAAGGGAGTAATTTGCATTAATATTTTTATTTTTTGAGACAGAAAAGTGTGGGAGTGGACCTTTGGAAACGGCCAAACACGATAAATACGAAATACTGCAGTCTCAGTTTGATTGAGATAGTGAAATATGCTTGCTACCGTTCACGCCCCCTAGCCCAGGGTTGAGCAGAACTCAATATTCATAAAATCAATAGTATAGACTTTAAACCATCCCGAAATACTTTAAATAAATAAAGAGGTACCAATAAAAAAGAAGTTTAATGATAAAAAACTACATCAGTTAAATATAAACAGGTCGATAAATAAAACTATTTATTTCAAAAGTCTTAGAGATAGCATTTTCAATACATCTTTCTGACTTAGGTCACACAATTAAAGACGTTTTTTGTTTTTGCTTGGAAATTCTCTTAAAGAAAAAGAAAATGTAATGCGTCAGGGAAATACCTAAATGAGGACGTTGTTATTAGTTTACGAATCACATATCTGGCAGTATTTCTGCTGCCTCAGCAACAAGGGGTTAACTTGAACAATGCCATATCAAAGCAGTATTTGGGACTTTAAACATTTATAGATTGATTTTCAATAAATTTATTTTTAAATCCCACTTAAAATTTAGATTCGATTAACTGATTAAATCACTACCTAAGACGTGTCACCAAAGCCATGTTAAGCTGTGTTTGATAATGAAGATGTTTCTGCTGTTCAAAACCAACTCCCAAACGATAGAGACTAATCTTAGACAGATACATGAGCATGAATAAATAAAGCAACAAGGAACAGATCGAAAGGTCATCAGGATAATGACTCCTCCTACAAAGAAATAAACAGACCGAACCGATTGCTTTTATCTATTTTAATAAGATCCACTATCATTTTCGTATACTTTATATATATAACCCGCACTAACCAGGAAAAACAATAAAAACTGCATAATTACCCACGAAATAACGAGGAATTTAGGTGGCCATACACCAACCTCGTAAATAAATATGGTGACCGGGCGATGACATTTGACGACACGCATGTAACGATACATTCAACAAATACTGTACGACAATGCTCGTACTTGTAATATTATTTAAACCACAGGTATATTTTGTTGTTTTTGAGGGGAAGAAAGAGGGATGTTTTTTATTAGCATAGTGTTTGATGTGATTGGTATTCGTATAATTTTTTTTATCGTACACATCGTCCGTTTAGTCAATTGAATTGAATTGGGGTTTTAAGGCGCACCGACACATGAAAAGGTTATATGGTGCCTAAAAGGCATGAACATGCCAGGCTCATCTTCCATGTACATCGAGATAAAATATGGAAAATGGGCCTAGAACCTTCTCACCCTGAACTGCAGAGTTGCTGCAAATTCTATCGTAGAAATTCCATTTACGCTGGAGCGACGTTATTGTTTTTCTGCCACTGCTCTTTTGATGCGAGCGAGATAGCACCTGAAACAATGCAGGGATCATGATGAAGACCTTTAATGAACATGAACAAAAAATGATAAAATGAACATGAATTTGGGGGGATTCTACCCCTTTGCCTACCCCTCCAAAGGGATCTGCAGTGGCCGTATTCTTTGCCCCGTGACCAAACGGGGCCCCCGGCAACCACACGGGGCCCGTTTAGGCAAGTAAGGTGTTAACTGTATTAAAACAGAAACAGATACATGCGCCGAACGGATCATATACAATCATATAAAAATGACAATGTCCAAAACGTGTTGCAGGACACATAATGTCGCATGTTTATTACATTGAAATGTCAATATTTAGAATTAAAAACATTTAAAATTAAAGAGCATAATTAAAAAATGAAAAATGAAATAAAATGGATGATGCTGCTTCACATATACTGTTCAAATCTTTAAGCCTGATTTAGGATCCCTATAAGAAATTCCATCGTACCTGCACACCATTTACTGACAACTTTCCACGCTTGCATACCACCAGTGGTCCAAATAGTCCGGTGTATATATCCCGCTGAAGATCTACGGCGGAATGATATACGTAGGTTATGCAGTCAGGGTCCAACTTTGTGGGCGCACTACAGCCCGGAACTTCAAAATGGTACACTCGTAAGTCGCCTGGGTTAATTATTGCTCCACTTGGGCTATGATCTGTTTGAGATAGTAAATACGTGAATGTTAAAACTTGAAAAACAGTTAAAATTCTTAAAACATAGAAGCATTCCAAAAACTTTCTATACAATATACTTCATTAAACTTTGAAATCGAGTGGTCCTTGAATGCTACATTTCCTGTTCGACTTTTATATCTACTTTTATATTGCCTATTAATGCTACCTAGTTTTTAGAGGATATAGTATGTCGAGAATATCTTTATTTATACTGTATCGTTTTATTGGGATGACCATAGGGTAAGAGAGAGGTTTGGTGCACCCTAATACCTAGTATAACGTCTTCCATCCCAAACGGCCTTTTTTGTCACTGATCGTTCCAAGTCGGTAGCCCTAATGTCAACCATTTAATGTTTGTGATGTCATATCTTGCCTTTTATTCTTCTGTTTAGTTATTGTTTTGTTTCTGTGCGTGCTTTTGCTTAATTGTGGTCATTGAATGCTACATTTTCTCTTCGACTTCTATATTTAATTGTGTGACCCCTTTATTGTCCACTTCAAGGATGAGTGGGGTCTGGCAGGACGGCCACGCACGCCCGCGCACGCGCACGCACGCAAACGCACGCACGCACGCAAGCCCGCACACACATGCACACACACACACACGCACACACACACACACACACGCATAGAGAATATAAATCATATAATGCATGCATATATTTTTTTTGTATAAATAAGAACATTATTTTATTCATATGCACAGTAAAGGGATTTTCGCGAAATAAACAGTACATGGAAAAATATGGGACTCTGTTAATGTTTTGTTTTTAAGCAACCGTTTAGAAATCAATCGATGAAGAAAATAAGTCGAAGTTTTTCATATTCCACTAATGATCTTAGAAAATATGCGTTAGAAACACAGTCATTGTAAATGTTAGACAAGCCACGGTGAACCCTCCTTAGTCTATTAACAGTACACCAATAATAACAGTTTGACACAGAACTAACCATGTGGGTGATTTTTATAAAATGCTCCTTCGCTT
The DNA here is from genome assembly GCA_037043455.1 of Cyrtodaria siliqua. NCBI lineage: Eukaryota > Metazoa > Mollusca > Bivalvia > Adapedonta > Hiatellidae > Cyrtodaria > Cyrtodaria siliqua. The sequence continues at coordinate 102,001 of JAWPHD010000307.1, read as the reverse complement.
TGTTTTGTTATCGATACGCCGTTTGCCAGGAAGGAGTAAGGTCTAGATGCGCGATTTAATACAACAACGACCACACTTTCTCCAGCCTCCGCTTTGATTGGCGGACCTGCAAGACCCTCGTGAAGTGCTTCTATACCACGTGGTTTGGGTATCGTGAAGGTGTCGTCAAGGTACTCTCTGTAGACGGCCTTTTTGTACAAGGATCCTATTCTTTGCTTGCCTGCTTGTAGAAACGTGTTTTCAGATCTGAGCAGAAAATGACACGAAATTAATTAAATCAACAGTCGATGTATCGGCATTGCTTTCAATAAGTTTTTTTTTTATTATATAAAATTGTCTGAATTTGTGCGAGGAATAAACAAACAACAACAAAACAAAAAAAATGGCCGCATGTCAATTTTTTTCTTACCCTTTATGTGATATGATTTATATGAACGACATACATTACTGTTAGAAGAACTTGTTGTCCATCGCATTTAATATATTAAAGATTGGGAAACTCAATGAGGGGTTATTTGAGGCCACCTGTTCTTTAACGTTCACCTTAATATGAACTCTCTTTGTCATTAAAGTATGTAAACCAAGTGTAATACTTAGTTTTTTGCAGTAGAATACAAAAAAACGCAAAATACAAACAGTGACAATATCATGTTTAGCTCATCTGAGCCTTAACTGAATCAAAGGCTCAAAGTCAGCTAGTGTGATCTCGCTTCGACCGTCGTTTGTATCCAAAATGGCTTCAGTTTTAAAAATGGCCCACATTAATCATAACGAATAGGTTTTGACTTGCTTTTTATCTAGAAATAATAGCTAGATCCTAAACTATCGAGTTTATTCAATAAAGCCAACGAGGTAAATAAAAAAAACACACTCTTTCTGGGATCCAGTTTCCACAAAAAATTATAGAAGGAACCATTAATAATGTGGGCAGATTTTTCTCCAGAAAATAATCGATATACCGCAGATGTTCACGTCTGTTCAAATCAGAATTTGTTTAACCTTGATTTAAATGAAGTCCCATGTACTTAAAAAGGAACCTACCTGGAGTTCAATGTTTGCCAGGGAAAAATAGGAAACACTGTAAAAAGAAATCTTGTTTTTTAGAAATGATCTTTATATCACAGACTGCCAAGTGTGTCCAAGAGAAGCTACTTATCAACACAGAAAATAAAATTCGTATAAATAAAACCCTTGCTTTACACAATGAATCCCCTAGGCCAAATCATTTTAAATACGATTAAGAAAAACATAAATCTTCTTCTCAAAAACCTCTAGAAATATTTCAACTGTTTTTTCCCCTGAAACGACCCTTTTACCTTAGATTGTCAGATGTGTTTAAATGTAGTCGCTGTGGTGAAAAATGACCCCGCCCGCTTAGCGTGGGGTTGGTCCATGTATGTATATATACATTTTGATTTATCATAAAGCAGCTGATTCACATGGAGAAATCAACTTTAGATCATGGCGGGGATTTCTGTCCTGTTTTAATGGGATGACAGTAGGGTAAGTGTGAGGTTTGGTGCCCTCTAGAACCGGTTTAAACCCCCAGTGGCCTACTTTGCCACTGACCGTTCCAAGGCGGTAGCCCTGTTGTCAACCCTTTTGTGTTTGATGTCTTTGCATTTATTATTACTTTTGCCTTCTCGTTTGTCTGTTTGCGTGTTTGTTTCTGTGTTTTGTGGTTGGCTGTCCTCCTTGAATGCTACTTTCCCTGTCCGATCTTTTTATATTTCTTTGTACAAACGAAGACACCGAAATAATTTAAAGTATGACTTGGAACTATGTGGTCAAATGCTTTTATGTAGATGTTTCTCCTCGATAACTATTGGACAGATTTGTTTTCAGAAATAATCCGTATACAATTAAAAAAACTAACCCGCCAAATAACGGCAACATTAAACTACAAACACGTTATCAAAACTCTATCCAGGTGTTCAGGTCATACAATAATATATATGTGCTGATTAAAAGTAAATATTTATTAACGGTTTCTTAAAATACCCGTGATATAATATGCGTAAAATGAATTATGAGTTGGTAACTCTTTATTCGACGCTCCTCCAGTTTTGGGGTGTGGCCTGACTGGTTAAATCCGATTATATTGTGTCTATATAGTTGCTATTCTCAAAATATATGTTATTGTCGTCAGTAATTTTAGAAATGGTGTACACATTTTGTAAAATGTGGCTGTTGTTGGCGGGATAGGGACTTTAACTATCAAGATAGTTTACATGAATTCACCGAGGTAAGACAGTGTTTTCTGTTTGTTTATTGCATTTATGTTTGGCTTATCTCATCTTTCTGCCATTTAGAAAAAGGTTTATAAAATAGAAAGTTTGAATTCGCCTTTGGGGTCGAGCGCGGGAGTTTATAAAAAAGTATATAGGGAAAAAGGAAACAAACGGCTCAATAACCATCGTTCAGAATGTTTCAGTTGTTTTTCACAAATGATCGTGATACTTCTATCAGGTTTTTGATCAAATGAAATCCCTGGGACAAAAAATGTCCTTCTACATTTTTAATTTTCTTATTAAATGCTTAGCCAATATAATTTATATTTTACGTACATAATCCTTTAGTCATATACAATTCAATCCAATTCACTGCAAATTGCATTAGCATAAAAGCCTTAAGACACAGTTGTTACCAATATCAAACAAATACACATAAAACACAATACAGTATGCAAATAACATATAACACAACACAGTATGTATATAACATATAACACAACACATTATGTATATAACATCTAACACAATGCAATATGCATATAACATATAACACAACACAGTATGTATATAACATATAACACAATACAGTATGCATATAACATATAACACAATACAGTATGTTTATAACATATAACACAATACAGTATGCATATAACATATAACACAACACAGTATGTATATAACATATAACACAATACAGTATGCATATAACATACACAACACAGTGTGTATATAGTCTATATGATTATGACCCAGATGATTAGGCATATATACTTTAAAAACGCCACACTGAAAATAAATAAAGATTATACAGTAATTTTATATCTTATTTCAAAATCAGTTGAGAGCATGAATTATTTCATCTTCATGTAAAAAAAGGGCTATCGTGTCATTAGTTTAAACGTTGTATAACTTGTTAAGCCTAGTTTTCCAGTAGGTAAACCTTTTGCTGACACACCAACTATACTATGTAAAATAATGTATAGCAACATTTAGGGAATTTTGAAATATTAACCATTTTTCAAAGCATAATAACACAAGCATAACATAGAACATTTAAGTCAACCCCTATTTACTAAATACCAATAAAATGTGTGTTAAATATCAAAAAGGGATTGAATTAAATGTTCTATGTTGTGCTTGTGTTATTATGCTTTGAAAAATGGTAAATATTTCAAAATGCCTTGCGTGTTGCTAACTTATTTTACAAAGTATATATAGCTTTTATAAGAAAATGTACTAGAGGGTTTACAAATAACACTCATTATAAAGTGTGCAATAAAAGTCACTAAGATCAGCACACATTATATGATCCTTGATTATATTAATAATTTGAGCAACATAAACAATTCCAAAATACAAAGCTAACAAACTATATATATTACATTAATAATGTCAGGAGTATGCACTTAACTGATACAAAATCTATCGGGAGAGCGCGTTGTGTCCATTTGGGCCTCTTGTTTACTTTTACTATTTATTTACGATTGTCAGCGATCTCATGATTAGCGATCTCTTGATCTGAGAGGGTAAAAGATAACAACTTTTAATGAATATGGACAATGGGCATATGAGATATTTTATTGCAATTCTGTTTATTTATATATTTTCTGGCTGTTCGATAAAAATAAAAATTTAATTGTTAAGTTGAAGATTTCAATGTTAAGCAAATACAAAGTTTCAGGTTATAATGTAAAGGAGATATATAAATATATTATTGATGAATGTTCTGTCCATTTTGAAAGTCGCTCTCTTAAAATCTTGATATAGCTATATCAATTTCATTAAAGTCCACTTTAAAACAACACCTATCCTTTATGATAAATACTTACACCATGATCTGTTTTCTGTTGGGCGCATAATCCCAGACCATTTCCTCAATGGCGAGAAAGTACTTCCGAGTCATGCCTAACGGTTCCATCTGCCCTTTCATTTGAAATTGTACTCTTGGGCAATGTTGAACGTTAAGAAATGCTTCCATGCCGGCTATCAAGGACAAACAGAACACGTGTATTATTATATATAGATCGAGAGCTGGTATGGGGGCAGATATGAAAATTGACAAATCATGCGGCCAAAAAAAGTCTCCCCGACTAAAAATCAGTAGAGTTATTACTTACTGGTCCTTTGGGATCATCAAGCCCAATCGTTGTGGCTTTTAAGTAGAATATCGCTTAAGCCGGTGCTAGGAGGCATGAGATGTGTTGCACTTAACATTACCTCTCATGAACAGACTCAATAAAACCGAGTCGGATACTTTTATCTCTTGTTTGTGTTTGTAGCTTCCAAGGGATCCCTTTTTCAGTATTTATTATTATCAGATATTTTCTAAAGACTTTAATTGGACACACAGCAATCTTAAAGGTTTTATGAAGCAGAACAATTAGCATCTCGTTAAATAATCCAGTATCACTTTGACTTCAAACCTGGTTGCAAATAATTTAAAAAAATCGTTTTCAATTTGTCTGTGCTTTTCTACTAACGTTTCTAAATGTATTAAAACAAACTTTCTAATGATATAGGCCCTCACGCGCACCGAACGTTCACACGGTCATGGTAACAACAGTTTCTATCGCAGCAGTTTCAACAAAATGAACGTTCAGAGCAAGATTGTCTCAACGAAGAACAAAAACACACCAATGTATCACTAGAATTTACAAATGAATAAGAAAACCCCACTACCAGGGGCAAAAACTATGTTATGCGTGACTTGAATTGCTCCATGACTGACTAGGTGATGTCGGTGAAATGAGTAATGTTTATGTTGTACTGGCCACCGTTTATCTTTTTTTATCTAGTAAGGTATTCTGCGTCCTTTCTTAGGCTTGCAGAATGGAACAAGAAAATCAATAAAATAGATCTAACACTATCTTGAGAATACATTATACACGACAAATACACTGTTATCACACATGTCCAACACTGAAGTAAATAGACATTTGCTTCTTCTGTTTGTTATTTCTTATCTTTCCTCCACTTCTGGAAAAACCGCGATTGCCTCCCCCCGATACGCTATAGGCAATACTAGAACAGTTGCTTTGGAGTTGTTATGTTATATAAGTGTGGACGCACCATACGATGCCTATGTACAATTTATGGAACCCTATAACGAATCGTAAACTCCATTCATCATTGTCCAAGCTAAATTTGGTCACGCACATTGACCGTATGCCGTATTGTAGCGTCTCCGTGGCCGAATGGTTAACGACGTTGCGTTGTAAACGTTTGCCTCTCACGCTGCGGGTTCGAATCCACTGGGAGCTCGACTCATAAGTGAGGAAGGGATGGCGGAGAGGTGTATAGTACTGGTTCTACCCAGGAAAAGTGGGTGGTCTGCCTCCACCACAAAAAAATCGACCGTCATATATAACCTTATATGTGTTGTAAAACACCATACAAACAAATAAACAAACAAACAAACAAACAAACTATTGTATATTCGTTGTGTTTGTCGGACAGTATGTGCTTGATCTAAAGGTGTCTAAATACCTGTTGCGATTTTAAGTTGGTCAAATGGCATGTTCAGATAAACTTTTGATTAACAACATGATTTATGAATTACGGGCTAACAATGATCCAGAAGTGGAGGTGCTGAAAACAAAAATAAGTAAGCTCGCAGATGCAGAACCATTTGTACATTGTCTATGTGTTGTTGTTTTACTGTTTTATATGGAATATCAGAGTTCCCTGGGGAAATATTAAACTTTTAACATCTTTAGAATACATGTGATAATAGTACTTATCATCTGAGATAAAGGAGTTGTCAGAAGACAAGAGGAAACTACAAAGGAAACTAAATGAAGAACGTAACTCAAGCGAATGTGTTGGTAAATTTAAATAATATTTTAGTGATAATTATTTCTCTGTTTAGTGTTTGTGTTTAGTTAAACATAATTGCTTTAATCGTATCGAGATCACCATGTGTATTTAAATATATTATATATTCTGTGATGAATTATAGAAATTTCCAGTTTGAGAAAATCTATGACATATCCCTTCCTCTACTGTGCTATCTCGCCTAGTGTGCAAGATAGCTCAGTATCCAAACGATAGACGTCAGGATATTAGTCACGAATTTACGTCATGATATTACTCCGCGCTGTCGCCAAAGGAGTGACAGAAGAAGGAATACTTGTGTCAAAAGAGGATTAGAAAGAAATTCATCACAGAATATATATTATATAGTTTAATTAACATTTTTGTCGTGATACGGAAAATAATTCACTCGTGAGAAATATACTCGTGAGAAATATTCTTGCGATATAGAAGCTCGTGCGAAAACGCACTCGTTTCTATATCGCAAGAATCTTTCTCACTCGGAAATTATTTCCCGTATCACTTCAACAATGTTAATTAAACTCTATATATGACAAAGTGCACATACCGGCATAATGAAACTGATTTCTGCAGTAGATCAACCATCGTCCTGGGTTGATTGGCGTCATGTACCCAGAATAGAAACTGGCAGAGTTAACAGTCGCTGTGTCAGTTCTAAAAAGAAAAGGCTGGATCAGAGAAAAAAAAATTAACAAATCAGTAATGTTATTATTTACCGGTCCTGTGGGATCATCAAGCCCTCTGTTTGTGGCTTTAAAGTAGAATATCGCTTAAGCCGGTGCTAGTAGGCGTGCGAGGTGTTGCATCTTACATTACCACTCATGAACAGACTCAATAAAACTGAGTCTGCTACTGTTATCTCTTATTTGTGTTTGTTGCTTTCAAGGGATCCATTTTCAGAATGTATTGACATTCACACTAGCGTTTGTTTATTGCTGTATGGCGGCCGTATAAAGTTGCCCCGATTGCAAATCAGTAGTGTTATTACTTTTGGGATCATCAAGCCCACTCTGTGTGACTTTAAAGTAGACAATCGCTTAAAGCCGGTGCTAGGAGGCGAGAGTTGTTGCACTTAACATTACCTCTCATGAACATACCCAATAAAACAGAGTCTGCTACTTTTATCTCTTGTTTGTGTTTGTAGCTTCCAAGTGATCCCCTGTTCAGTATTTATTAACAACAATACTTACGAATTTGTTGATATTTAACACAAACACAAATACTGCGACGTGAGTAACGATATGCTCAGGAATGGCTTGTTGAAATAAACCACCAAAACAAACAACCCCACTCCTCACCCAAACACACACACACCAAATAAAAGAATCATATGAAATGGATACAAGTCTTTTTCTATGTCAAATCAATAACAAATACGGGGTTAGCACTGTCAAGTTAAAGTTTAAAAATGTAATTCTCCACAGAGACGTAAACTGCTTAAATTAACCCTTGTGCGTAGGAAATATTTATTTCAAATAGCCGTCAACTGTTTGCAATGCAAATGTCTTGCAGACAGAACTAGTACGTGTTTATTTCGCGGCTGAAAGGCAACCGCGTGAAAAAGTTCGGGTTTAATATCAAAGTATTCAATACCGTTGTATATTTATCCTTGCTGTATTTCACTGGACATTTTAGCGAGTCTCATCCGAAGGACAGGTAAGGTGGGAAAACGTTTTTAATATTTCGATAATTACACAAAATCGGTCCTGCCCGGGATTGAACGCGCGATCCCTAGGTTACTTAACCGTGGTGCTAACCATTACACCACGGTGTCACCTTAATAATTTACCGTTTCTGCTCAATGACCATAGTCTGTCCGTTGACATGGATGGTATGGAGACCCAGGTTGAGTGACATGAAGTACCAGACAAGGTTTTCTCCTTCGCAGGCCGGAAAGTCGGGCAGATTGCCATATGTGTAACCGTTAATATGGTATTTGTCATTGCTCTGAATAAATTCTTGATTTTCTTCGTCCTGTAAATACAATTATGTACGTTTGTACACTAGTATTACATATCACAAAACAGTTTATAGTCACGTGACTGCCACGGCCATAAGCAATGCTAAATGCTAGTTGGAATAGCTTTTGGAATATATTTAGACGTGAGTAGTAATTGCATTCCTCATGCCATCCACCACAAGAACTATACCTGTTTAAACCGCTTGTTTTCTCCCTTGTATATGTTTGTTGCTTCCAAGAGATCCCATTTTCAGTATGTACACGTAACCTGTGTTCTAAGTTCATCTATTTATGATCATTTTCTAAAATAATTGAAAATTTGTTCTTGACCATTTGCTAAAATACGAACAAAGACAACACTGAAGTAAACATTATTGATAATAAAGCACCTTACCCTCAATCGTTTACAGACCAGTGGATCGTTAAAGTAGACATTTATAGTAAAGCACCTTACCCTCAATCGTGTACAGACCAGTGGATCGTTAAAGTAGACATTTATAATAATAATAAAGCACCTTACCCTCAGTCGTTTACAGACCAGTTGATCGTTAAAGTAGACATTTATAATTATAATAAAGAACCTTACCCTCAGTCGTTTACAGACCAGTGGATCGTCAAAGTAGACATTTATAAAAAAAAGCACCTTACCCTCAGTCGTTTACATACCAATGGATCGTTAGGTAGACATTTATAATAAAGCACCTTACCCTCAGTCGTTTACAGACCAGTGGATCGTTAAGTAGACATTTATAATAAAGCACCTTACCCTCAGTCATTTACAGACCAGTGGATCGTCAAAGTAGGCATTTATAATAAAGCACTTTACCCTCAGTCGTTTACAGACCAATGGATTGTTAAAGTAGACATTTATAAAAAAGTACCTTACCCTCAGTCGTTTAGATACCAGTGGATCGTTAGATAGACATTTATAATAAAGTACCTTACCCTCAGTCGTTTACAGACCAGTGGATCGTTAAAGTAGGCATTTATAATAAAGCACCTTACCCTCAGTCGTTTACATACCAGTGGATCGTTAGGTAGACATTTATAATAAAGCACCTTACCCTCAGTCGTTTACAGACCAGTGGATCGTTAAAGTAGGCATTTATAATAAAGCACTTTACCCTCAGTCGTTTACAGACCAATGGATTGTTAAAGTAGACATTTATAAAAAAAGTACATTACCCTCAGTCGTTTAGATACCAGTGGATTGTTAGGTAGACATTTATAATAAAGCACCTTACCCTCAGTCGTTTACAGACCAGTGGATCGTTAAAGTAGGCATTTATAATAAAGCACCTTACCCTCAGTCGTTTACATACCAGTGGATCGTTAGGTAGACATTTATAATAAAGCACCTTACCCTCAGTCGTTTACAGACCAGTGGATCGTTAAAGTAGGCATTTATAATAAAGCACTTTACCCTCAGTCGTTTACAGACCAATGGATTGTTAAAGGAGACATTTATAAAAAAAGTACCTTACCCTCAGTCGTTTAGATACCAGTGGATTGTTAGGTAGACATTTATAATAAAGCACCTTACCCTCAGTCGTTTACAGACCAGTGGATCGTTAAAGTAGGCATTTATAATAAAGCACCTTACCCTCAGTCGTTTACATACCAGTGGATCTTTAGGTAGACATTTATAATAAAGCACCTTACCCTCAGTCGTTTACAGACCAGTGGATCGTTAAAGTAGGCATTTATAATAAAGCACTTTACCCTCAGTCCTTTACATACCAGTGGATCGTTAGGTAAACATTTATAATAAAGCACCTTACCCTCAGTCGTTTACAGACCAGTGGATCTTTAGGTAGACATTTATAATAAAGCAGCTTAAGCTCTGTCGTTTACAGACCAGTGGATCGTTAAAGTAGACATTTATAATAAAGCACCTTACCCTCAGTCGTTTACAGACTAGTGGATCGTTAAGTAGAGATTTATAATAAACCACCTTACCCTCAGTCGTTTACATACCAGTGGATCGTTAGGTAGACATTTATAATAAAGCACCTTACCCTCAGTCGTTTACAGACCAGTGGATCTTTAGGTAGACATTTATAATAAAGCACCTTACCCTCAGTCGTTTACAGACCAGTGGATCGTTAAAGTAGACATTTATAAAAAAAGCACCTTACCCTCAGTCGTTTACATACCAGTGGATCGTTAGGTAGACATTTATAATAAAGCACCTTACCCTCAGTCGTTTACAGACCAGTGGATCTTTAGGTAGACATTTATAATAAAGCACCTTACCCTCAGTCGTTTACAGAGCAGTGGATCTTTAGGTAGACATTTATAATAAAGCAGCTTAAGCTCTGTCGTTTACAGACCAGTGGATCGTTAAAGTAGACATTTATAATAAAGCACCTTACCCTCAGTCGTTTACAGACTAGTGGATCGTTAAGTAGAGATTTATAATAAACCACCTTACCCTCAGTCGTTTACAGACCAGTGGATCGTTAAAACAGACATTTATAATAACGCACCTTACCCTCAGTCGTTTACAGACCAGTGGATCGTTAAAGTAGACATTTTTAATAAAGCACCTTTCCCTCAGTTGTTTACAGACCAGTGGATCGTTAAAGTAGACATATATAATAAAGCACCTTACCCTCAGTCGTTTACAAACCAGTGGATCGTTAAGTAGACATTTATAATAAAGTACCTTACCCTCAGTCGTTTACAGACCAGTGGATCGTTAAGTAGACATTTATAATAAAGCACCTTACCCTCAGTCGTTTACAGACCAGATGATCGTCAAAGTAGACATTTATAATAAATCACCTTACCCTCAGTCGTGTACAGACCAGTGGATCGTTAAAGTAGACATTATTTATAATAAAGCACCTTACCCTCAATCGTTTACAGACCAGTGGATCGCCACATCTACGCACATTTTCTTCAAAATACCAGTTTTCGTTCTCAATGGCGATGTCTGCATAAAGGAACAGCTCACGATCAACGTCCTTCCGTCTACCGTCGGGAGAGAGCACACCTGGGAGAGCAAAGTATATAATGGCTTTAGAAAATTAATAATTAATAATTAATAAATGTTATTAAACCAGGCCAGTTCCTGTTAATCGGATACGTATGGACAATGGTATTTGTCTGTATATATGAAAGATCACCGAATGATCTGTCAGTTGTAAAGGATTTCGCACATATGTTTAATGGCTTCAAATACTAAAATGAAACTAATGGATACAGCTGTATGTAGGTTTGAAACCACTAATTATTTCCCCCATAGCTGTCATATACGAATGATTTGCTGCAAATTGAACTCAAGTATGGATAATGCAGCAGTGTAATGTTCATACAGAAAACTAATTCTCCACTTGAAAAATCACCAGAAAAGGTGGGGTCACAAGACATGTAAGAAAGTTCTTCTTTGTTTACTAAACAGGTCAAGGGTACAGCTGTTTTCATTGATTGACTGTTTTCATTGATCACAAAGTGTAAGCATAGAGTCGAAATTTCGAAAATGTTCATCAGTGATCCAGTAAAACCTATTAATACGCTTCTTATACATACAACCACAAAATCGAATAGAAATGGGCAGTTTTCCCCTACTTATAATGCCCATTTCCATCAAAAGAGGAGGGATTACTTTTTATTATAAGAACTACATTCGATACACCTCGGCGGATTACATGTAATTAGTGGTTGTAAACCGGTTTAAACGTCACACAGCAAATGAAGCATTCACAGAACATAGTCAACCACAAACACGCACAACAAACAAAAGTTCAAGGTAAAATAGATCATACGCGTGCAACACCACAAATATAAAAGAATTATGGTTAGTAACTTAGAATTTTAGTTGTATTTAGGCGAGTGTAAGAAAAGTGATCAATTTATGCGAGCCTCTGGTGAGTATTTATCACTTTTCGATACGAGCCAAAATACAACAGAAATTCTAAGTAAGTAAACATGTTTTTTTTATCATGCAAACTGTTTTAAATAACATAATTTACTTGAAAAAAACACAATGTAAAACAACAGCTCACCTCTACTGCGGTTAAAATACAAATGGATTATCTTTTGTCAAAGGTAGTAACTTTGGTAAACAAATAATTTCGGCCGTTAATTATATTTATATCGATAATAAATGCAAAATACTATTTTTTGATAATGCAATCATTTCTAAATTGATAACTAGGAAACATAAATGTGTTTATATGTAGTTCAAATGTTTGATTCATGACTCTTAAGGTCGTCGAACAATAGCAGGTGTACACAACTAGCCTAATAGAGCAGTTGGACGGAAACTATTAGGACAGTAGAAAGTAGATGTATTTCTAGATCTACAGTAGAAACATTTGTTGCATGATATAAAATGGGGATGATAACAGGAGTAACAACTTGGAACGGCCAGTGGCAAAAAGGCTACTGTCGATATAAACAAGGTTCTAAGGTGAAACTGAAAATGGGCCAACAACTAAACAACAATGCAATGAAACTGTTGTTTTTTTATAATTGAAAAACTACTCCTGGTATTACACGAATACTTGTTTTATTATTAAAATGATCTTTGTTTATGCAGATCAACAATAATTTGTATTATATTGTAAAGGATATCATGTTTCATTTACTGTCGCATCACAGAGTTACAAAGGTCCCGTAACATATACCGTTGTAATACTCAGGCAAGTGTCGTTTTATTAATTTTATCTTTATTACTCCGTATTTTATAATGTCAAAAAATAATGAAATGCTAATAAAATAACTTGAACCTATCATTGACCTTGTAATATGGGGTTGTGATATTACAGAATAAAAACATAAATAAAATAAAAACAGTTGTAAAACTGAAAAATACCCATACCTTTCCTGCAGGTGAGAGCAAAACCAATAAGACCCGTGTTAATATCCCTGGCGGCCATTATATGGGAGTGATATGCCCACGCGACGCAATTATCGTCGTCCTTGGTTGGCTCGTGTATACGTCTCACATCCCACATGTATGTCTTAGATCCGCCAGGCGGCACTCCATCATCCATTGTATGGGACATCCCCATACTGTCCACATACATGGCACCTGGTCAAGATGTTCCATTTTTAAATATTGTATGCAGATGACATTATCTTTTATAACACTAAAAATGTTGCCACGCATAAGTATCATATGATCCTGATATGACTCTCAAATGATATTTATTATATGATACTTATATAGAAGGAATAGTACATGACTCTCATATCATACCTATTACATGATACTTATACAGAAGGAACAGTACATGACTCTCATATGATACTTATTATATGATACTTATACAGAAGGAACAGTACATAACTCTCATATGATACTTATTACTTATACAGAAGGAACAGTACATGACTCTCATATGATACTTATTATATGATACTTATACAGAAGGAACAGTACATGACTCTCATATGATACTTATTATATGATACTTATACAGAAGGAACAGTACATGACTCTCATATGATACTTATTATATGATACTTATACAGAAGGAACAGTACATGACTCTCATATGATACTTATTATATGATACTTATACAGAAGGAACAGTACATAACTCTCCTATGATACCTATTGTATGATACTTATACAGAAGGAAAAGTACATGACTCTCATATGATACCTATTGTATGATACTTGTACAGAAGGAACAGTACATGACTCTCATATGATACCTATTATATGATACTTGTACAGAAGGAACAGTACATGACTCTCATATGATACCTATTGTATGATACTTGTACAGAAGGAACAGTACATGACTCTCATATGATACCTATTGTATGATACTTATACAGAAGGAACAGTACATGACTCTCATATGATACCTATTGTATGATACTTGTACAGAAGGAACAGTACATGACTCTCATAAGATACCTATTATATGATACTTGTACAGAAGGAACAGTACATGACTCTCATATGATACCTATTGTATGATACTTGTACAGAAGGAACAGTACATGACTCTCATATGATACCTATTGTATGATACTTATACAGAAGGAACAGTACATGACTCTCATATGATACCTATTATATGATACTCATACAGAAGGAAAAGTACATGACTCTCATATGATACCTATTGTATGATATTTATACAAAAGGAACAGTACATGAGTCTCATATGATACCTATTATATGATACTTATACAGAAGAAACAGTACATGATTCCCATATCATACCTATTATATGATACTTATACAGAAGGAACAGTACAAGACTATCATACCTATTATATGATACTTATACAGAAGGAACAGTACATGACTCTCACATCGTATCTATTATATGATACTTATATAGAACATTATATATGAGAATCATATCAAAGTTGACAAATATATTTTTTATGTTTTTGTTTGTGTTTTAAAGACGAAACTTTTAATAATGTATTTACATTTGAAAATGTCTTTTATATCAATATCATATGAAACGTTTTCTATGAATTATATGTCGTTACGTTTATATAAGAAGCATAGGATACTCATAAGATACGCATATGATTATCGTAAGAGAATACATGCATACGATTATTATATATGGCAATAATGTAGATATAATAGTACAGTCCCCGTCAGGCCTAAGCAAGTAACCAGAAAAGCTAAACACCGAGGCAGAACATCTGAAATCGAATGGGTACCTTCATGTCACCCTGGAAATGGACACATGCATGTCACCCTGGAAAAATGCCTTAATACCTAGGATGTTCAGTGGGTGGTGCATTCTAAACTAGTTTAGTCAGATAATTTAACACTATCACTAAGAAACTAGAAATCAACGTTATACTATATTTACTTCAACTGTATTTACTTCAACTGTATTTACTTCAACTGTATTTACTTCAACTGTATTTACTTCAACTATATTTTACTTCAACTGTATTTACTTCAACTGTATTTACTTCAACTATATTTACTTCAACTGTATTTACACTGTATTTACTTCAACTGTATTTACTTCAACTGTATTTACTTCAACTGTATTTACTTCAACTGTATTTACTTCAACTGTATAACTGTATTTACTTCAACTGTATTTACTTCAACTGTATTTACTTCAACTGTATTTACTTCAACTATATTTACTTCAACTGTATTTACATCAACTGTATTTACTTCAACTGTATTTACTTCAACTATATTTACTTCAACTGTATTTGCTTCAACTGTATTTACTTCAACTATATTTACTTCAACTGTATTTACTTCAACTGTGAAGGAGATATTGGGCCCTTTCTCGAGAAATATAAACGTTCATTTTCACCAACACTTGTTTGTGTACAGATATGTTAACAACTTTTGCGTAATGGATGACGGGTTCTCGATTTTGTTACGGTGAGAACCAATCAAAGGAGTTGGTTCTTTTCACAATTTTATTCACGAGTCCATATTTGTGTGAGAAGTAACGTGTTATTTTCGGAGAAAAACGTTTGCTATCAATCCTGTATATACCTCAATTCCATTTAAACCACGTTTATATAATTGTTACATGTTGATAGTATGGGATATTTACAAGTTTATTACGAATCAACTCTATAGAGTGGTATCGTCCAACATACTCCATATTTTCTCCCCGCCAAATTCCTAGAAAAAGGTCAAGTATGTTCTGTTACCAAGTAACTGTTCTAGATACATTGAACATATTATATAAATACGGTCAAAATGTTTGTTTGTTTGTTTGTTTGTTTGGGGGTTAACTTCATTTTCCAGCATATTTTAGGCTAGTATGACGGTCGATTTGTAATGGTGGAGGCAGACCACTTACTTATTTCTGGGTATAACCAGTACTGTATACCTCCAGCCATCCGTAAGAATTGACAATTTCTGAAGTACAAGGCGAGCTCCTAGTGAGAGTTGAATGCTCAAAATGTAAATAATTATTAAAGGATATTCAAAAATATTCCAGATCATTCACAGTTGCACCATTTCTGATAACATTTAAAAAAAACTTTGGGGATACATATTAATATAAACATAAGCCGGGCAAGCCGTTCCTATTTATTTAAACTCTAAACATGCGGGATAGCTTCCAAACTGTGTATACTTAGGCAAACTGTTTGTTTATTCGTCAATGGATGATTAATCTTCTGTTCCAAACTAAAAAAGTAAATATATAATGTTTGGAGACATCATATACTGCGCAAAAATAGAAACGTCCCCAATTTTACCCATATATTTAAATTGTATTTAATCTTATATGCCAATACCTTTGATAAAGGCCAGCACTGTCATGAAAACATTTGTCTTTGAATCAAACTTGTGGGCAAACTTATTCCCCTTGATTTGGTTTAAACAGCGTTTCCGAGCCTTGTGGTTAAAACTTTGAGTTAACACAGTTTTGTTCTATTGAAATAAACAGGGAATGACCTCATCACCACAAAATCAGAGAAAAGACGCTGATCTTTTCACTAATTTTTGCGCTATACAGCTTTCAAGAACGAATATTTTCAGATTACCTCCCTTTATAATAAAAATATAGTAATTTCGCAATTTGAATAAAACATGTTTTAGCAGCAACAGACAAACTTTGGTTTTTGATGATTATTACTATTGATCAGAATGATTGAGTGATAAGTATAAAACGATGAAATTATATCTAGATTGGTGTACAAAGTGTAACAAAGTCAACCCAATGCAAATCACAGCTTAAAAGAGGGACGTTTCTATTTTTGCTGAGTATATATATGTATATGTGCAGACGTATAAAAAACGATTTTACAGGTTTATTCAATTATAGTGTCAAAACTTTAGTATATCGTGTCATATCTTGTTTAATTATTATCTTGTACCTTTACTGATTCCTTTGATATGACAACTAAATGGTTACCATTTTGGTTATACTGATCCTTCGATATCAACACTAAATGGTTACCATTTTGGTTATACTGATCCTTCGATATTACCACTAAATGGTTACCATTTTGGTATATTCTGATCCTTCGATATCAACACTAAATGGTTACCATTTTGGTATATTCTGATCCTTCGATATCAACAGTAAATGGTTACCATTTTGGTTTTACTGATCTTTCGATATCAACACTAAATGGTTGCCATTTTGGTTATACTGATCCTTCGATATCAACACTAAATGGTTACCATTTTGGTATATTCTGATCCTTCTATATCAACTGATCCTTCGATATCAACACTAAATGGTTACCATTTTGGTATATTCTGATCCTTCGATATCAACACTAAATGGTTACCATTGTGGTATATTCTGATCCTTCGATATCAACACTAAATGGTTACCATTTTGGTTATACTGATCCTTCGATATCAACACTAAATGGTTACCATTTTGGTTATACTAATCCTTCGATATCAACACTAAATGCTTACCATTTTGGTATTTTCTGATCCTTCGATATCAACACTAAATGGTTACCATTTTGGTATATTCTGATCCTTCGATATCAACACTAAATGGTTACCATTTTTGTTATACTGATCCTTCAATATCAACACTAAATGGTTACCATTTTGGTTATACTGATCCTTCGATATCAACACTAAATGGTTACCATTTTGGTATATTCTGATCCTTCGATAGCAACACTAAATGGTTACCATTTTGGTATATTCTGATCCTTCGATATCAACACTAAATGGTTACCATTTTGGTTATACTGATCCTTCGATATCAACACTAAATGGTTACCATTTTGGTTATACT
Organism: Cyrtodaria siliqua; assembly: GCA_037043455.1. Lineage (NCBI taxonomy): Eukaryota > Metazoa > Mollusca > Bivalvia > Adapedonta > Hiatellidae > Cyrtodaria > Cyrtodaria siliqua. The sequence continues at coordinate 84,284 of JAWPHD010000307.1, read as the reverse complement.
GATATTTCGATATCAACACTAAATGGTTACCATTTTGGTATATTCTGATCCTTCGATATCAACACTAAATGGTTACCATTTTGGTTATACTGATCCTTCGATATCAACACTAAATTGTTACCATTTTTGGTAATTAAGTGGACCTGAACGTATTTGGTTTATTTAAGATCCGATTAGATCATGATTTTTGTAATAAAGCGGATGTTACAGATGTCTCGTCTTAACGTGCGCTATATTTGGTGGAGTACTGCCCCAAATTACTACCTTGGTAATAACGTGGATGCTACTGACCTTCGCTACAGAAGGGTAGTCACCAAACTAGCAATAAAGTAGATATGTTCGGATTTCTTGTGTTTTGGGTGATTGGAATCACTGATATGGTTACCTATAAGTTTGAAAGTGGATCTTTTCTGATTGATCCGTTTTCCTTGATTTTAAATACAAAAAGTCACACTACGTTGGTAATACACCAGTTGATTAATTTCTCGTATTTACCTTCGCTATCTTTGTTGTAGAAGAAGCCGTGAGCATGTATGCTAAAGTTGTTAGCACTTGCCATATTTTTGAAGTGAACGTAGACGATGTCTCCCACCTCACCGCGTATTGTTGGGCCAAGCAATCCTGCCCACGGAGGTGACGGAATTTCCGTCATGAAAGAAGCATCGGTGAAACCCTTGAATATTGCCTTTCTGTATCGGCTTCCGATTCTGTCAATACGCCGCTCTTGTTTATCCCGAGAATTTCTGAAATTAATAAATAATTATATAATTTGGCAATAACTGACTACTGATTACTAGAAACATATTACTGCATAAAATGAATTCTGCTATATGATTGAATTAGCGTTTTCTGTAAGTTATAGTTGTATGACGTCATGAATTGTTGAATTCATTTTTTCATTTACTTTTGAAATAATGCTGGTATTATTTTAATTCATAGACAGAAGACCGGGACTGGAAATTTGAACTTTTTATATCTACACGTATAGTTACCTAAATCATCTTAAAGGGATAAATGCAATCTTGAGCTTTTAAAAACACACCGTGTCCCGTTAGATTTTCTTGCATTTGTTTAATAATTAAATTAATTAAAGAATATTATAAAGTCAATTGTTTTTGCATTTTATTAATGTTTGAATATAGTGTACCAATGATATATTTAAACTTAAAGAGTATGAGAGTGGACACGAAAATTTAAAACCTCAAAATGTTATTTAAGTATATTAAAGCAGATTTAAAGTGAAAATGGTACTGGATAAACAAATCGAGACGTTAATTTCAGTGCTTAATAAACACTTCAAGTCTGTGCCTGTAAGCTTTATTATGCCACAAATTATAGCCGAATGTTCGTATTTCAATATAAACAAACATGAAAAGTAATGCTTTTTAATCAATATAAAAACATCCCTTATCTGTTCTGCATAAAGTTTAAGTAAAATATCAAAGTTGATGCAATACAAACTGCGATTTATAATCACCTACTTGATTTGACTCAGTGTTTAAGATTGGTAATATGCATATATTGTATTGTGTTTATCATGTACGACAAACTAGTGTGTACATTAAACATTACTCTTTTATAAATCATTCGTTGTCATGTGACATGGTAAGTTCATATTAACATATTGTTCATGCATGTATTATCACTGTACATTATTATAATTGCTACATCTTACAAATTGCAAGTACGAACTTATTAAGACTTTTAAAATCATAATCATCTTGAGGAGAATGTTGCAGGACAAGAGTAGTAGGGTCAGGGTTGGCGTGGCGCAGTCGGTAGCGCGGCGGATTTGTAACCGGAGGCCCCGGGTTCAATCCTCCGTGGTGCCACCGTGTTTCGTCGGTGTGTTCTTGGGCAAGACACTTTCCCTTCTTCGGATAGGGACATAAACTGGGCGGTCCCGTGTATCGGTCTATCTTCCGAGAACGTTAAAGAACCACAGGAATCATCTATTCGATAATAAGAGTAGGGCACGGTTTCCGTAATCCTATGTATCCTTCCCCTCTCTCTGGGGCGGCTCTAAATAACCTATACTATGTTGATGAGCCGTTAAACAACATTCATTCAATCAATGCTTAGAACGACTGTGTGACCAGAACCAAATGGAAGGCATCTAGGCGGCCCGCTAAACGGCGGTTTCACAATATAGTGTGGATAAAAACGGTTTTAAGGAGGTGTTGGGTCGTATCTGTAAATATTGCTGGTTGTAACCATATGTACTAAAATGGATAGGTGTTAATAATGGTGCAGCGTGGCTCGTCTGTTCTTGTTTTCAAGGTATCCTAAGTCGTGAAGCCAGTTGACACTGCTAATTTGTAGTCAGTAGTCTTATCACAACCTGACTTCTATGGTGATGCGATTTACAAACTTCGTAAGATCCTTGGTCATAATCACTTTCATACAATCTTTATTAAACTTGTTAAAATGTTTATCAAAAGAGGCTACGACCCTATAATTTTGCAACGTGGTTGACACATTTACACTTCGCCACTATGCTTTTCTCTTTGATTGTGCGATGATCGGACAATTTATGGACCCTATGATGACGTCTACCTAAATCCTTATAGGACGGTAGCGTCTTTGTGGCTTTCTAGGCTTTTGTTTTTTATATTATATATACGTGATCATTTATGTGTTTAGTTATATTGCCTATTAATGCTGCCTAGTTTGTTAGAAATTATAACCTGGCGGGGATATCTTTATTTACAGTGTCCCGTTTTTTGGGGTGACATTAGGGTCAGAGTGAGGTTTGGTGCACCCTAGAACCTGGTTTAAACCCCCAGCGGCTTTTGTGCCACTGACCGTTCCAATGAGGTAACCCTATTGTCAACCCTTTTGTCTTTGTGATGTCTTATTGTGCATTTTATTCATCTTTAAAGTCGTTCTTTGTTTCTGTGTGAGTTTGTGGTTGACTGTCGTCCTTGATACTTTTCCTGTTCGAATTTTATATCTACTTTTAGTAGTTCAATGTTCGACCATTTCCAGTTGGTGGATGTGACTTGCAGAGTGTAGACACCATGCTGTAGGTGATTTATATTGCGAACTTAAAGCTTGTAGACTGAAGATTCAGCAGAGGGACGCAGGAATACCATGGTGAAATTAGATGTCTTTGGTTTGTTTTGGTGTTTGTGCCAAGAGAGAGAGAGGTCTTTTATTTATGAGATTGAAGCCAAGACTTTGTGAATTATCTGTTGATTTTGAAGTTGTTCCGTGTATTGTTTAGTTTGTAGCGAGAGGTTGTTTTCTCTTTTGTGATGTGGATAACCTCGCAATAGACTCCTCGCATTTGTCGGTGTTGAACACCATCTGAAAGTCTAGTTCCATTGCTGAAGGTTGTCGTAAGAGAAGAGTATTCCGTATGGTGATGGTGGTGGTGGTGTGGGGACGGGTGTAACTGACTTTCCTGGATAAGTAACTGACTATGTACTATGCCTATTTCTTTTGTTGCAGACAGGAAATCCTCGATTCAGGCAAGGATGTTACCTCTTCTCACTCCGTATTTCTGAAGGAGACTAAGATGTGGAAATTTGTCAAACGCTTTGTGGTAAGTCGTGGAGGAGGACTGCGTTTATTCGGCGAGTTTGACTATTCCAATGGCAAAGTCAGTTATAGTGAAATTTAATTGAGTGTTCAAAGAACATTTCTTCAGTAATCCATTCCAAGTAAGTGAGAAAGATTTGTATTCCAAAGATAATTTACAACGAATTATTACCTGCAATTATTAAAATGTATTTAATAAATTGTCACATTTAAATAGTATTAAATCATTTATACGCAGAACTTTAACTTTGTGCATTCGTGATATAACATAATGCAATAAATTGTGTAATTGTCTGTTTCACTGGAAGTAGGATGTCTTTTGTGTGCATACGACATTAACGTTGCTGTTTATTAGTGGTCTATTTCAGTTTAATTATTCCAAATTGTGTAGACGTCCGTATCTTTATGTCATAAACCATGTTGATTTGCAATTTTATGTCTTGCGATACCTTAAAAATACATAATTACTTTGATATATATTTTACAGATGTGTTAAATAATATTACATTATAAAAAGTGTAGACACATAATGAATGAGTAATATTACTAATAATAAAATCTTTATATAAAGAGAATAACATATCCAGTCTAACATTATGATCGCCATTAACAATGCTATAATGTTCTAAGTAAACTGTACGCTCGCACTTGTGTTATCATTGTACATTATGAACATCATTGTACAATATGTACACTGACCAACACACTTGTTATAATGCGTGAATATTCACCTTGCAGTACATTTCCAACAGTTGCTAATTAAATAATCAATGAGTGAAAGGCTAAGGGTCGTTCTCATTTATAGTACATATTCGTGCAGTATAAACATTCATAGTTATAAAGTCATAGCGTTTGAAGTGTGCATCAGTTATTATTATGCACCTCAAAACAAGCATTTTTAGAAATGTTTATAAACCTATTATGTTAACAATATTAACTCGATAAAAAAGTATAAACAAATGCAAATACTTCCAAATACGCCGTAAAACACATATTTAAATCATCATTATAAAAAAATAATAATATTTAAACAAAAATAAATGAAATGACGGCAATACACACATTAACAAATACGTGGTTACCAAAATAATATAGCACAGTAAAAGGGAATGTAGACATACAGCCAAACAATCTTTCTATCTGAGAATTCTTTCTTAAAAACATGGAAACAGGTGTAAACATTATCAAAATCAAATGATAAAAAAAAGAAAATATGACCATTTGAGGGTTTTTCTAAAACTGAGAGATATGGAAGCCGCCATTTTGAGAAATATGACGTCACAGTTCTAAATAACCATATATGGCATATTGATAAATACCATATAAAGCAAAGAAATTCACGGCAAATTAATGCAGCATCCTTTACTGGCCATATTATATAAATATCCCATTCATGAGAGGGTGATAGTAAGAATATTCACCATGAGGAAATGATATAACATATCCTCAACATATCCTCAGGGTGAATTTTTGCCCGAGGGGATTTTATTATACCGAAATCCCCTCGGGCAAAAAACAAGATTCATTTTCAGTACCGATTTTATTTTGCCAGATTCCTTTTTTGAAAAAAACAACCTTTTTGTTTCTAAAAGTTGCTATGAATGTTATATCGTTGGATCGGAAATAGCGTAACTAAGAAAATGAGTCGTAATTTATTGAAATCGGTCAAGTACTTTTGAAGTTATGATGAGTTAAAAATAGCAATTTCACCATACTGAGCCGATGACGTCACCGAAACAGCGCGAATTAAAGCTGGGCATATGATAATTGTTTTACTATCACCCTGCGATTTACTTTCACCTTGGTACTATCACCCTCGCGTGAGATAATAAGAAATTACACATTGTTGTCTATGAGGATTTAGCATGGGCGTATAATAAAATGCGTTATTACATGGAAGCATACTTATTTTTCATACAGCTGCTGTGATTGTTCGCATATCAGTAAACCGGTTTATTAACATATTTATAAATATTCTATATATGGTAATTGAGTACTGTGATAACACAGTTCTCAAACTGGGGGCTTTCAATTCCATGTCCGTTTCAAACATTTCATATGATCATATCATTTTCCTTTATCTGATATTATACTTCATTACGTGGTCCGAGTATTAACTTTCATACCCAACCCAACCCCTCCTCCAGCGTAAATGGGGTTAGCTGGGTGTGAAATAAAACCTTAATTTTGGCTTAAAAGTTTACATATTGTAAAATTAAAACATTTAATAGTTAGTTTTAAACAGGTTATCAATTTTTTTCCGTAAAAATATTTATAAAACTTGTTTTATTGTCGAAATATCCGTTTTAAAACCCTGCTAATATAAGCTTTCCCATCGCTTAATGCAATTAAGGCGGTACCACGTAGTCTTTCGCTCTTGTCAAACAAATCAGAACTCTCAATAATAATAATTGTTTTGCTGTATGCTTACATTCCCTTTCAAAAAGTGTGTCAAAGCTATATGTGAGGATATTGTTTTGCTGTATGCTTACATTTCCTTTCAAAAAGTGTGTCTAAGCTATATGTGAGGATATTGTTTTGCTGATTGCTTACATTTCCTTTCAAAAGGTGTGTCTAAGCTATATGTGAGGATATTGTTTTAAACTAAACATGACTATATATGAATCATATATTTCCAAATTGAGAGATCACAATTGCTTTGATATCTAAAAATAATGCTGATCACTGCAGTCATATTTTAGTCAAACACACGTTTAGCCTTGCACTCGAGTACTAGTTTGAAGGACGCATTTTATAACGCAAATTTCAAACTTCAAACACTATGTCCGACCTCGTCCACTCTCGTAAAACTAATTACTTAAACAAATAAATAATACTACTGAAGTCGTATAATAGACGGTATAAATCAGATAAAAAGAAGGCCAATGTCGGATGTACGTGCTTATCCGGCTCACTAGTCATTGTGAATTATTTATTGCAATAACATTGCGCTTTGCACTTGTCTCAAATAGGTATGTCTGCTTCGGGAGTGTCTTTAAATATTATATAAATTCGAGGCTTCAACTTATGTGATCATGTATAATAATGTATTGACAGTTATAGATCAGGAAATACGGTGGTAATGATAAGCAGACGGACGTAATCACCCTCAGGGAAGTCCGTCACACAGTAGAGTGTTCTAGACGACAGCTGTCAATAAGTGTTTTTATCATATAAGGAAAGAATAGATTTAACACCTAATTCAGTTTTAACATGTATAACTAATAGTAGAATTGATAACTTATATATAAATGTATTATCTCTCATTCTCTTCTCTGTCGCTTACTCGCATAATTGTTAAATGTTGTATTTCTTTACATCCATATTATTAATTACATATGAACATATTGGAATAAAATATTTTGAATTGAATTGAATTATGATATTCACCTTTTTAATCACAGATGTGTAGCGATAGCATAATGGAAAGGTAACCACCCGAAATTTAATCACAGATAAAAAAAAGTTAGTTTGTTCAGAATAAGGATAGATGCTAAAATGCTACAAATGCTTTTAAACGCCTTTAAAGTTGTAATTAAAAGTGTTCCATATTGCCACACATTGTATTGTCTGCGCCGTATTTGATTAACTTCAAAGGATGAATTTGCAAATATAGAAAACGCAAACAGTGACAGCTGCGGCTAGGTTTTTGAATGGAATCCACAGCTTTTTTCACATAAAGCTGTCATCGAAAGAGAGGGAGAAAGGATTCAGAATAAACCTGAATTTCCACTCTTATATATCGAAGAAAAGACGAAATGACAGACGTTCCCCATTCAAATCTACAAAGAAGAAGACCGTTCATAAACACTTATTTACTTATGTTAATTATGGTTATACTAATAACAATGTCACGATTACTGAAAAATATTTATCTAAATATGCTTATGCGGATGTAGTGAACATGTTAACATCACCTAACATGGCTTCTGAGAGTGTAATAAAGCCATGACTTATGTATCGTAATTCACTAGTGCAGTATAGATGCAAATGAGGACCGAATCACTGTGTAGGCGTGTAATGTGATAAATAGAATCTTACATTCGTGACTGTGTATTACTGACTTTGATAAACTCGGTGGAAAAAAAGCTGGAATACCTGGAAGAGCCCCGTATCTATCATTTTATCCAACTAACTCGTTTATTAAAATCAATAATACATCTATATAAGTTATGTAAGTGCCGACATCAGTTACTTCATGCATGTATTTATTGAATTAAATTTGATTGCGCCCAACTACATGGTCTTGATGGAATATTTCAGGTTTAACCTTTACGAGATTGGAATCAATATATGTTCAAGTTAGGTCAATAACAAGAGACCCAAGAGGGCATTATCGCTCTACTGATTTAGGCTGTTTGGTGTCAATAAAGTTTTTAAAAATAACTCATCGACAAAGATCAAAATCGTCTGATCAGTTTGGTGGGAATCAAGCGTAAAATAAACCATCTATGCTCTGAAAGAAAACACAGGATGGACAAACGGCTCTGATTCGCTCACCTGATGACATGTGTCCATTGAAGACACTTGCAACAGTAGCAAAAATGTCTCGGATAAAATAGGTCTGGTAGGTTCAGAAGAATTTCTATTTGTTTAACGATTGTCAAATGTAAATCTATTTTAAACTGGTATATGTACCCCACGAGCATAGGTGTTACATGGAAACATCATTTAAGGAGGCTGGCTGGGAAAGGACGTAGTGCTGAGATTGTTTTTAAAATTGATATTTAAAGCTTCTTTGTTATCATTTAGATATAAAATTATCAAAAAAAGGGTAGGTCATCACACTTTTTTCCACTAGACGTCTTTGAAGAAGACACATATTTCTAACTCCGCTACGTTACGCGGCTGTAAATGGGTTCGCCCTACAAAAAATGCGACACCTTAAAACAAATTTAATGTTACTAACATGCATTTTATGGAGTAAGCTTTCAAATAATGATAAATAGCTGAACGTATCGTTTGCTATGCCATACAAACAATTGCGATTAAATGTTTTACTGTATACAATTGAATTGAATTGGGGTTTTAAGGCGCACCAACACATGAAAAGGTTATATGGCGCCTAAAAGGCATGAACATGCCAGGCTCATCTTCCATGTACATCGAGATAAAATATGAAAAAATGGCCTAGAACCTTCTCACCCTGAACTGCAGAGTTGCTGCAAATTCTATCGTAGAAACTCCATTTACGCTGGAGCCACGTTATTGTTTTTCTGCCACTGCTCTTAGTGATGTGAGCGAGATGGCACCTGAAACAATGCAGGGGTCATGATAAAGACCTTTAATGAGCATGAACAAAAAATGACAAAATGAATATGAATGGCGGGGTCCTACCCCTCTGCATGTGACGGTGTGTTTGCAGTGGTTGTATTCTACCCCGGCAACCACATGGGGATACTGTATACAAACAGAGGGATTCGTTCCTCATTTGCATTTGTAGTACACAAGTGTATTACGAGAAATAAGTTATGGCTTTATTGCACTTCCAGAAACCATGTTGTGTGATAAAAACCAATATTGTTTACTTAAGTAAATGCAGTCGAAACAAATCTAAGCCATTTAAATTTAATGAAAAGAGAAACTGAAAACTTGAAAGATATAGTGAACACACTTCTTGATATTGGTCTGGAAAGTATATATACTAAGGTGAAAGATACTGTACACAAACGCACAAGCTAGGACTGGTTGGTGAAATATTTATATTAACAAACAATTGATTTAGGAAAACACCGCAGATATGGACTACTACTCAGTGATCTGAAATTCGGAAACACATAAGCATTGCATTTACAAATATGTCATACTCTTAATATACAGTTAATCAACTAATAGAGTCCGTGAATAAAGCAATCTCAAACGTATGTTATATGGAGGACTTCCGTTCACTGAATTTTCAAATAAACTATGCGGATCCATTGTTTGATCGTAATACTTTTAGAATCTATGTATGCGGTAATAGGCATTCGTCTATTTAACATCAGTCATTTTTCGTGCAGCAAGATATCTCTTGGGAGCTGGTTGTTATAGACCAAACGCTGCAGTTAACAGTGACACAGAGTAGAGACCCCAATCATTGTAAAATAATGTAATGGACCATTTGTCTAGAATTAATATGGCTGAAAAGATACTAATGACTGACTGTAATATGTCTAGTACACTCAAGTGATATGAAAACGCAACACGGGAATTTCCGCTATATATTGTATATACTGCACACTTAATTGCACATAATATTCCAAAGAAATCCTAAGATGTTTTTTAAAAAGAAAGTTGCAGTTAACTAGAGAAAGGACACAACTGTGATGTTGTAGAAGTTTTAATCACACTACACTTTGTAACAAGAACTTCATAAATGTTGAAGTAGCTCTTTGAAAAATTGAGCTAGTTCAGTACTGTATTTAACGTAAATAGTTTGAAAAAATGTTGCATCCTAAGTTTGCTCACATGATTGAGCCAAACGCGTATTCTGTGAATAATGAAACATTGAAGGAATACTATTTGCTGTATTATTTGTTGTTTTAGTATTTTTTCCAAAAGGAAAGGTCTTACGTAGCCATGTAACATTCGATTAAAAGCAGCATATTGTACATACAATATATAGCGGAAATTCCCGTGTTGCGTTTTCATATCACTTGAGTGTACGTCTGGGTTGCTTACATTGTGAAATGAGAGATTTGGGTTTTAATTTAATGCAAGGAATGACAAATATAGCTGATATTGAAATGAAAAGGAAGTTAAAATGCTCAATTTGTGCTCACTTTGAGTTATTCATGGCAAACAAAAAAAAACAATAAAACAAAAAATAAAAATAAAAAACGAAATGATATTTCAGGGTAATATTTCACATTATGTGAGTGGCACATTCGTTTTAATAAAGCAGTATGGCGATATTCTATTAAATATAATAATAATATTTTCCATTTAATGTATCCGGAATGCTTTAGAATAGCTCCATAATAGGTTCCGTAAAAAGCGATTAATTATGTATATCATCCATTGTTTCCGAGAGAAAAGTCTGCGATTCATCATGTCTAAGCCGTGCCTGAATTAAACACAGCTAACATATCTTTATAACTTTATATTTTTATAACTAAAAGAACATAGCATCAGCAACACTAGTAAAGCACGAATATCGTGCTCAATAACCTACACGCAAATATCAAAAGTGGGAATTATTCCTGAATATATCTGGCTTTAAGAAATGAAAAAGGTTCCACCTACTCGTCATCAGGGCCGACCATATTATGTCCGGAAGGTGCGTAATCCCATTCAACTTCTACTGCCGCCACAAAATAATGTCGAATTGTCGGCGTCGCCGTCACCGTCATCGACGACAAACACATACACAGAACTACCGATACAGGTATTAACATGTTTTTTTGTGTTTTTTTTGTTATATTTATTTTTCTGGCTTGCTTTTATGTTGACGATCCGTTTTTTCTATTGGTTTTAAATGTGTCATTGAGAAAAAATCGAGAAAACTAATGCTAATTTTAGCAAAAGATTATTAATAGTAAAGGTAAATCCTGATTGACAATATATGATTGTGGTTGATAATCAACTGACCATACCTATTTATAGTTATTAATTAACGTACATACTCATACTGCAACGTTCGTATGGTCCAAACCAGCTTAGCATGTATGTCACGAATGACAAGCATGAACGTAACCGATATACTGAAAATTCTAAACAGTCAGGGAACTTTTGAAAAACCTTCACCTTCAATGGTGATGATGTTTTATCGTAAAGACTTATTCCCATGGTCATGATTTTCCATCATCTTTCATTCTTCATTCATTCGTTACATTTTCAAAAATAACTCAAGTAACGATTTATCGTCACATAGTATAATCTTGCAAACTTTCAATGTGAGGGTTTTCCATAACCCAACGAGTTCGCGTATTTAATTATGATGAGATGAAACATCATCACACATCATCACCATTTAAGGTGATGGTTTTTCAAAAGTTCCCTGACTGCTAAACATAGGACATGTACTTCATTAAGGATCTATTTCCATACGCTAAACTTAATGATCATTGAAACAGCATGGACAGCTTGTTTCTTTACTGCTAACATGCTACATGACCGATTAGCTCAGGTAGATAAACTGAGCCCCGAGTAAGTTTTTCTCTATGAAAAGCAATAGAATATTGAAAATTGTCTATGGTATACAAGTATATTATTATACCTCAAACTACTTTTATGAAGAAAAACAAAGCTAATTAACAAATAAGCTGTACTAAACACAAAACTGGGTTGATAATTCATTGTTTTTAGAATAAAATAACACCAAAACACATCTAATGAAACAATTGCTTTTATGTAATATGTTGATTCATTCAAAAGCTGTATTGGAATGGCCTCATTAACTGAAACAAAATTGAATACCACCATTTTCTCATGCAATTGTATGTCTAACAGTGATTTACAGATACCTATAAAAAAAAATCTCCTCCCCAAATACAACAGGCTGGATCTCGGTCCTTAAGACCCAAAACACATCCATACGCATGCTCTGATTTAAGGTGTCTGAACGTATCGGATGATATACCATTCAAACAACTGGGACTAAATGTTAAAAAAATACTGTACACAAACACAGTTTACTGAAATTGAGGACATATTCTATTTAAAGAAAACTTTATTACCCATAGTTAAATGAAAATGACACTTACTTAGGGTGAGTGATCTATTTTAGCCCAATTTCGTTGTGGTATACTACCAATTAGAATTGAAACTGGGAGATACGTCGGCGAAAATCAAAACCAGAGACTTTGTAGATATTGTAATGATAATGCTGTTGAAGACGAACACCATTTCTTAATGGACTGTTTTTTTTGTAATGATATAAGAAATACTATATTTAATACAACTCTACAGAACAGAGACTTTTTAACTTTTGATAAGAAAGATACATTTAAATTTATTATGCTTAATCATCAGAGGAAAGTTGCAAAATACTTATACTGTTTCATAACTTATTGTATTATCAAGTATAATGTCATTGCTATAAATGTGCAATCATACTTAATATCCACTGAACTATTTATTATTGATTTATTCAATTTACATAACAATTGAGATTTATATCATGTGAATTACTTAATATTATTCTTTATAGATAATGACATAGGTCCGTTGGGCCGGGTGCTTAATTTTCAGTTATTTCATATATGTTTGATATTCAATTGTATATGCACATGTCACTTTAATAAACTATTAACTTACTTACTTACTTACCTACTTACTTACTCACAGTGATTCGGTCCTCATTTGCGTATATAATACACTAGTGTATTACGATACATAAGTCATGGTTTTATTACATTCCCATAAGCCATATCATGCGATAAAGAGTTATCTAACATGAGGACAACACCTACTAGTATCTCATATGACTATAAATTGGAGAAAGTTTCGACTAAATTGATGGCCAATCGCATATAAATCGCAATAAGACAAAGTCATTCGACATTGCGTAACATTCATTATTTTGTTGTATTGAATGGGTCAGTTGTGTCCAAAAACATGACAAAACAATCTTCTATCACCCGGTGCAGTCGAAAATAGTTCCCTTTGAATTGAATTGAATGTTGTTTAACGGCTCATCAACACAGTATAGGTTATTTAGAGCCGCCCCAGAGAGAGGGGAAGGACACGTAGTAATCCGGGAACCTGCCCTACTCTTATTATCGAATAGATTCCTATGGTTCTTTAACGTGCTCGGAGGATAGACCGATACACGAGACCGCCCGGTTTACGTCCCCATCCGACGGACGGGGCTAAGGTAAAGTGTCTTGCCAAAGAACACACCGACGGAACGCAGTGGCACCACGGAGGATTGAACCCGGGGCCTCCGGTTAGTTCCCTTTGAAACAGTGCTAATCTTTTTTTTCTTTAAAAATGCAGTTTCTTGTTTTGTTTTGGCTGTAACTGTGAAAGTTTGAAATGCTTTAGATAGTTTTAGATATATATTTTGAAAGAAGAAATGCAAGGGATCAAAACAATGTTGGCATTTGTAACAGTGTTAGTATACAACTGAAGAAATATTTCTAAGAATATATTCAATCCCCGTTTTCTGTTTGATTTTAATTAGCAGACATGTTTGGCTATATGAAAAGGTAAGTCTCAACTAGCAGACATGTTTAGCTACAAGAAAAAGTAAGTCTGCCTGTATTCTAACGAGGTTTAGAGATCTTTGGAGATCGATGAGCCCGATATTAATATACATAAATTATATCGGTGGTACGTTCTCAGTTATCTGTAACGTCCACGTTTCCGTTTATGCGGATATAATGCAACGAATGTGGCAGAGAACCTTTTGTTTTACCTTTCGAGTCGTTTAAACTCTTCAACATTTGTTTTTACAAAGTACGCAAATGGGTCGCAAACGCGCTTACAGCATTAGTTACGGCCCTTCTGTCCTTCTAAGAAAATGTTTTGCGCTTAAGTAAGTGTGTTTTAAAAGATAACTGTCTAACAAACAGTTGACTTCTAACTCATGAAATTCGTATTAACGTTCACCAGCTGCAATTCTGGACTGACTTGTTATTAGTGTTATCTTATAAAGTCGACGAGTTATTGATTACTGCTTTACTTTGATGAGTTTGACTCGAGGGAAGATTGTTTACGTAATATAGGTTCAGATCTAACTCATATAAAACTAAATCTAAATACTTAGGTTTGCAATGGTCCTAAATGAATGAATGAATGAAAGTTCCACATAAATAATTTTCTAATTTTCATGTGAACGAAAAATACAAACTGCAGTCTGTTCCTTTTAATTTTAAGTAAAATAGCTGAAATAAACAATATGTGTCTTTTCATTATTTTAATTATGAGCAGTAAATAAATCGCACACCCGTAGCACCGTTTAAAACAGTGATCCTACTTAAGTTTCATCCGTAACAGAGATATAGAATATAACAAAAACAAAAGTTTTGCAAATAGCAGATTGATTTCTACATTTTTTTAAAAACTGATTTTACATTTTAATCATAATGACCTGAAATTATTATAATAAATAGTAAAATTTGTTGATATATTCTGAATAGTTTCTTCTTTTGGTTACCAGTGCTTATCGGTGGTAATCTATTCGATAATAAGAGTAGGGCAGGTTCCCGGATTCCTATGTATCCTTCCCCTCTCTCTGGGGCGGCTCTAAATAACCTATACTGTGTTGATGAGCCGTTAAACAACATTCAATTCAATTATCGGTGTCGTTATTCAAGTTGGCTTATCTTATAGGCAAGTATATGCCGCGTGGTACATGGTCTAATGCTTTATTGTTACCGGCATGCTCGACGACAAGAGCTGACACTTTAACATCTTCCTTCACGCCGTATATGTCGGTACTGACCCAAATTACCGGAGCTTCTGTCTGTCGTTTTCTTTTGTAGATGATTGAAACGTACTCTATCGAAATGAATTATGATATAAAAACTTTATTAATAACACAAAAATACATGGGATTTTTATTAGATCTTATGCGTAACTGGATAATAATACGATTGTTGACCAGTCTCCATAACTCAAATGAACAAGACATATACTAGTAAACATTTTTTATACGGGCGTTAGATGTGGTTTTATCATTCATTATGTTTAATGACCAGTTTATGACACAAGCAGAATGTGTTTTTGGTAGTCAAAGAGCCCATCTATAAGAGGTGATCAACCTATATTGTAATATTTGTTTAAGATGTTATTTTTCAGCGGAAGTGACTATCATAAAAAAGCGTCATTTAATTATGTGAAACTGTCATTTAGAATGTATGCATTTAAAATATAATCTCAAATTCCAGCGGTGCGCCTAAAATAACATTTTGAATATGCTATTTTCCAATGTTAAACCTATATATGTTTCTATTGCTGTAGAGTTTTACCTTAAACCAAATAATTCCACTAAATGCATATACTAATTGTTTGAAATTGTGTTTGCAATTTAAATAAATATGGTCGTATTTTTCCATTTAAGACAAAAATGTAAATGTTGAACTAAAAGTGTGAATTTTATCGCAATATTAAGAAACTAGCAGATAACAGGAATCTAGCTTGTATTTACGCGAATATTATATAACGCATTTATAAATTAACCAAAATAAGCATTTTATTCATATTTTGTTAGACAAAAAAGGTGAATAGTTATTGTTGCTGTATATTACATGCCACATAAAAATTCAGAATGTATGTGGTTTTTTTTATCATAACTTGCAAATGTGTATATTTTGCCTCCAAATTTTAAGTTTTATTTAATTTAATTCAGTCTCTCTATTTCCTTCTAAACTTAAACGAACATATAAAGGACACGACAAATTGTGACATAACGAATAAAGAAATTTGAGATAGATAGATAGAGAGAGAGAGTGCGTGTGTTGAGAAGAACACGGAGTGAAAGGAACATAACAATGATGAACTTGTTACATTTAAGACAACCTTTATATAGAAGGACATATGCCATTGGTTTATGGCCATTACTGTTTGTACTGCTTATCAAACGAATACACTTGCTACGTAGTTTGAGTAATATAAATGCATAATCGTAAACAAATGCTCGCAAACCTTGATGCAAGGTGGTAATAACACAGGTACATGACCTCTTCTATGTCTATCTTTTAATGGTCCGCCAAGAAGCTAACAGGACTAGTATCTTATAATTCCTGTTTCAAATTAGTATTCACAAATTTGTTTACATCGTTCATAAGGCTCATTTTTGCATTAAGCACTCTCAAACATTCCGCGATAATATGAGCCGATCGTAAAGAAAACGTATATTGCAGATAGGGCAAATTCGTGTCGACCTGAACGCAGTTTAGATGTACTACTTGCAAAAGAAAGTGTTTTCTATTTGATGACGATGACCGCACTAATCTGCTATTGAATCTCTCTGAAAAGTACAAAGTTAATAACCCTCCAAGACCAAAGTTAGAGAAAGAGGTTAGTTCATAAATTCATTTAGTATGCAAGTTACACTTGCGAAGAATATATCAAACATCGGGGATGAAGCATTTTTGTACATAATAATTACCTTTATAAACTGAAAGTAACCTTACAAGAAAATGTTCTGACTTATTGTGACAGATGGCAGCGACAAAAGTCTATGTAAAAACATAATTTTCCGTTTGCCAATCTCGGATGTTAGGCGATTAAGACAAAGCATAGATTCACGCATAGCTGATCATGTTAGAACGGAGAAACACATAGGCCTATCAATGCATTTTTGACTTTTGACAACGCTCGTTCCTGATATTTTAAGGAGACTATCGTGTCGAATACCTAAGTGTACGGCAGAGGGTACGTTTTCCAGATATTGATCACCATACCAAAACTTGAAAGAGTTGTACTTTGCTTGAGCCAAAGGTCATATCATAGAATTTGGACGGGTTGATGTCGAAGTCCTAGATTTTAGCGTACTAATTAATTATGTCCAGTAGCTTTTGGAGATTGGAGGGGCTGGTTGCGATAACTGCAATATCATCAGCGAGGGTAGGGTTACTGCTTTTTATTCTACGTATGTTTTCGCCCTCGTTCGACTGTTAAAGCCTTAAACAGAGATCATCGACGGACTCCACATGTTATATCAACCGGGTTTGACATTGTGCCATTCATGCGTACAACACACTTTAAGTTCATATATAGATGTTTTTTATAATTCGTCAGAGTTCGCCGGTTATACCAAGTTCACTTAGTTTGACAAATAAACCCGTGTGTCAAACCGTGTCAAATACGCCTTTGATGGTGATGTGATTTATAGACTTCGTAAGATTCTTGGTCATGGATCACTTTCATACTATCTTTGTGGCGGAACCTTATACAGTTCGCCACTACGCTTTCCTCTTTAATTGTACGATGACCGGACGGGCTGTGGACCCTATGATGACGCCTACCTAAAGCCCAATAGGACGGTGGCGTTTGATGTTTGTCTAAGATATTTCTTGTCGTGCCCTTAATGTTTATTCTCTTGTTGCTCTGGCTTCTGCCAAGTCATTGAGTACCTTCATTGTGGCTTTCTAGGCTATTGTTTTTTTGTATTATATTTACACGAGCATATTTGTGTTTTACTTATATTGCCTATTGATGCTGGTTGGTTAGAGATTAGATCATGACGGGGATTTCTTTATTTTCATTGTCCTGTTTTAATGGGATGACAGTAGGGTAAGTGTGAGGTTTGGTGCAGCCAGAACCGGTTTAAACCCTCAGTGGACTTTGGTGCCACTGACCGTTCCAAGGCGGTAGCCCTATTGTCGACTATTTTGTGTTTGTGATGTCGTTTGCATTTTTTATTACTTTTGTCTTCTCGTTTGTCTGTTTGCGTGTTTGTTTTTGTGTTTTGTGGTTGACTGTCGTCCTTGAATGCTGCTTTCCCTTCCGATATTTTTATCTTTCTTTTTGATATTCAACAAGGCGAGCCAGACGCTGCTTCCAAGTTAAATATTGTAATATATCGTCTCGAGCATGCTAAAAGCAGCGGTATTAATCCAGGTTGATCTCAGAAACCCTGTTGCTATAGGCAAGAGAATTCACCCGGGCATAGCTTACTGACAGCTTGTCCCGCGTACGTATTAGTGCCGGTAGCTGTTCGGATCACTGTTCCATTTCGCTGCTACTTTGTAAAGAAGGATTGCCATAGTGGAACTGCAGATAATGGGGTTAATTCGCTGCTTAGCCTGCAGATGATGTTTCGAACTAGTTGTGTTCAAAAATTTGATCATTTTTAAAGTATTACATTTCATGTTAGTGTTCTGAAATCGTGAAAAAAGACAACTAGCAAAACACGACATATTTCACTGTTTTAGGTTCACACATGGACATATCGGACAACTATAATCTAAGTGACACGTTACAAGCATTTTTTTTTTATTTTTTTTTGCCGTTATTTTTACAATTAAAGATATTTGCTTCAAATCTATTTTTTTACCCTTTTTCAAAAATTCAAAATTAAGAAGCACATTAAAGCTCATGTCATACTTTTATTTATATCGAAGTGCCATTTAAATTAACAAATTCAGGGAAACTCTGAAGATACTTAATTCAATTTCAAAACGAAAGTCTTACTTTATAAGTTGAATACCGCAAGACTTACTCGCATGTATGGTGGCTGATTTCTGCCATTTGTCGTCTTATTGTCTTTTCGTTATTTCTCCCCGAAAAGACGACAGAACGAAAAGACGACAGGACAAAAACACGACAAATGCAGCGCGAAAAGACGACAGAACGAAAAGACGACAGAACGACAGAACGAAAAGACGCATTTTCAAGGGCGAAAAGACGACAGAATGCCACGCGAAAAGACGAAAAGACGACAATATTAAATGGCGTGTTTTCGCGCTGAAGTGTCGTCTTTTCGCGTGCGTTCTGTCGTCTTTTTGCTCTTGAAATGGCGTCTTTTCGTTCTGTCGTTCTGTCGTCTTTTCGTTCTGTCGTCTTTTCGCGCTGCATTTGTCGTGTTTTCGTCCTGTCGTCTTTTCGATCTGTCGTCTTTTCGGGGGCGAAATAACGAAAAGACGACAATGTCAGAAATCAGCCACCATACGCATGCAGTGTCAGAATAAAATGACGGTATTACTGATATTAAAACTGGTTATTACTCGGAACCCTTGATAGATGTATATCATTGATATAAGGATATAAATTATTTTGTTTTAAGAGATAAACATAGGGGAAACAAACTTATTTCAGAACAAATTACTTGTTGCTGTTATGCATCGATCACAATGTTTGACGATAAATTTCTGCCGAAGGCGATCCGGTTTGTAAATAAATTAACACAGCTTATGGCAGGTAGATCTAAAGGACATCGTGGCTGATCCTTATATTGTGACAACCTTATAACCTACAACATGCCAGAAAACAATTGATTATTGCTGTGTATTTTAATAATGTGGCTGACTGACATATTATTGCTATTAAAATGGCCAATATGAATAATTGCATTCTTATTAAGACATTCACTTGTAGCCAGTCAGTTTATCAACTTTTGTATAAATTTGTCATATTTGGCTACAGACCGCCATATTTTATTGTGAATACGAGTGTGCAACGTAATTGAAATATATTATGTTTGATGAACTTTTGTTTCATTTTTTTTTCCCGAGGAAAATGCGAAGTCGGAAGACCAGCATGTTTTGGAGAACGAAAGTTAATTTGATACTGTATAACATTACGTGGTCCCCACTTAATTCCATTAAGCGATGAGAAAGCTTATATAAGCAGGATTTTTTAACCGATATTTCGACAATAAAACATGTTTAAAAACATTTTTGTATTGCAAAATTGATAAGTTGTTTACAATTAGATATTAAATGTTTTAATTTTACAAATGCAAACTTTTAAAGCCGTTATTTCATACCCACGCCAACCCCGTTTTTACTTCTTGGAGAAGGAGTTGGATGGGTATGGAAGGTAATACTCGGACCACGTAATGATATAAAACAGAAATATTAAGGTATTTATCATGTACACTGCTCCTTCGTCTGGAGCTTTATATAACATAGGACCTCATTGACACGGAAAAGTGCCACTTATTGCAACTTGTTGGGAAAGCGTCGAGAATTAATGTTTAATTAACGTTTAATGTTAATGTTTAACCTTTCTCATCAATTAAACGACGATTTATTTAAGAGTGTACAAGACTATATAGTTTCCACCCGTAGATGTGCATCCTAATCGTAAATAAGAGGCCAGTCAGTGCTAATTATTAAGGGCTGTTAGGGTACACCGGTGTTGAATTGTATGCGCATGTATTTTCATGAGTTTTTCATCTTCTCTTTTTTTTTAACATTTATTTCTCCTCGGTTTCCTCATAATACAGCTTCTTAACGTTTCCATTTTTGCGCTGCTACTATTCTGATTCCTTATTCTTTATTATTGTATCCTGCTTTATTTTCTTACTTTTCATGATTAAAATATTTATGTTACTTAGACATATCAAAATGTGACTTCTCCGAAAGGAGATTATTTATATAAGTTTTGATAAGATTGTCTTCAGATCTTTCTTATTTATAATTTGTACATTATATCTATTTGAACATTTCGAAATAAATATTGTTTAATCCAATGTTTAACCTTTTTAAAGGGGCTACCCGCCAATAATGTATATGTGCCGATTAAAAGTAAAGGTTTATTCATGGGTTCTTAATTTGTACATAATATCTATTTGAACATTTCGAAATAAATATTGTTTAATCCAATGTTTAACCTTTTTAAAGGGGCTACCCGCCAATAATGTATATGTGCCGATTAAAAGTAAAGGTTTATTCATGGGTTCTTAATTTGTACATAATATCTATTTGAACATTTCGAAATAAATATTGTTTAATCCAATGTTTAACTTTTTAAAGGGGCTACCCGCCAATAATGTATATCTGTGCCGATTTAAAATAAAGGTTTATTCATGGGTTCTTAAAAAAAGACACATGGTTGAATATGCGTAAAATGAATTATGAGTTGGTAACTCTTAATTCGACGCTCCAGTTTTGGGCTTTGGTCTGGCTGGTTAAAGCTGGTTATATTGTCAACAGAGTTGGGATTCTCAAATTAAGTTATATACATATACCTCGTCGTCAGAAGATTTAGAACCGGTGTACTTATGTATACACAATTTGGCTGCTTTTGGTGGGATAGCTACTTTAAGACAGTTTTATCAGCCCGATATTTTAATTTGTTCTACCATCTGCATACAGATAATACAGAACACAACTTTATCGTCAAAATAAATCTAGCAACGTTGACGTTGGTACAAAAATAAAAATCTCCTTTTGACGATAAAAGGTTGAGAGTGTGTGTGTGTGTGTGTGTGTGTGTGTGTGATTGTGTGTGTGTGCATGCGTGCGTGCGTGCGTATTTGTGTGTGTTAGTGTGTGTGTGTGTTAGTGTGTGTGTGTGTGTGTGTGTGTGTGCGTGCGTGCGTGCGTGTGTGTGTGTGGTGGGGGTGGGGATATTTGTTTTTCAGCACATTTTATGACGGTGTACGAGGTAAATGTGAGTTCGCTTGAAAAACTACAAAGCAGAACGTAGTATACAATACTGATTAAGGTTTACTTTAGAATTTGACTATCTTCACTTGAAATGTTAGTGTTAAATTCACAATTATGCTCTTAGTTGTCGCTACATATATATAACGGAGTAGTACAACACTCGAATAAAATATTTTAACAAAAAAATGTTTAAGGATAGAAGCATACGGTTTAAACTATATAGATGGTTACGGCCAGCATGTCGAGCCCAAAAATTCGAAAAATAGTATTTATTTTTCAAATAAGTCTTTCGTAACGTACCGAAAGTTTTTCATATTAAACATCTCCTATATCTTCAATATATAACTCTGTTCGTATGCACACTTTTGTTCCAGCGTCCAGTTTTAATTGGGAATTTATGGTTTCTTATTATAAACTTTATCATGTACATGAATATTTTACTGGTAAATTTGACCTACGTGGCAAAGGTAGGTGATCTGTTTTTCGGAGTGGGTCAAACACATAAGCACCTTATCAGACCCATACATGTTTTCACGCTATGTCCGACTGATGAGAGGCAATGACAATGGCAATGACAATGATATGGTTTGGTAATTATCCAACATTCAGGTGTACTGAAACTGAGCGTGTAATTCATTTAAGAGCAAACTGGTTTACCATATCAGGCCGATAAAATGAATATACAGATAATGTTTGGTCAGTACTTGTACCCAGAACCGTGCGTGACCTTTATTTCAGAGAAAGTAAGTCACGGCGAAGAATATATTTGTTTATCATGTCAGGTCGAAAAGAGGAATATACTGATGCAGTTTGGTTATAAGCCCATGTTTATAAATACAAGATAAACATAACTTGTACCTAAACTTGGACTTAATCCGAACGCATACACGGACAGACGGACGCACTTACACCGAAACAGTGATCGCTAGTCGAGCGTTCCGCAAAAAGCTGGCACTCTTGCAATTTCGGATCGGATGACGTTACTTACATTTTAAATATCGCGATTCCATCCTCGACCATCTTAAATATCGCGTAACTAGACAAGTGTATCCCGAGGAACATGAAGATATAGGCAATGACAATATATTTCGAATTGATCGAGTTAGTTCGAAATTTCCTATAGTCCAGCACAACATGAGGACTCCCTTTAAAAATCACGCTATCCGTCGACAGTTTGTGTCTCTGACCTTCTTACCTTTTTCATTTTTAGATATTATCATGATGATATTCCTTTAGTACTTTTTAAGATATGTCAAGCCTTTAAACCCTTCACACCTACCCCACCCGTCCACTCCCACCCTCACAGATATCCATTGGTTTATAAGGACGGAATTGTTTTTTTCTAAAGCTCTTTCATTTGGTTACAATCAGTTCATATTTATTTTATGAATATTTCTTACATGTGTAAAAGATATATATATTAAATGTACATAATTACTATTGTATTTCTCTTAGCAGTTAAGTTGACTTGAGTAACCTCTTATTAAAATTGGCCCATTAATTTCTGCATTTGAATGATGATGCTCGGCGATGACCTGTACAGATATGTAATGTATATATGAAATAACATGTGTTTATATGATCCCCACCAGAGAAATATCGTGGAAAAGTTTAACTAAAATTGCTCACAAGTTGTTTAAGAGGAGATTTCGATCTTGTAAAAGTATCTAATATACGCCTGATGGACGGACGACGGACGTTTTCGCCATCGCTTAAATCCGTTTGATATGACCTTTGGCCATACGATTTAGTGCTACATAGCAATTATTTTATCATAATAACAAACGTTGCAGGTATTATTTTACCAGATTATTTCTGAAATGGGTATATACAAGTAAATGGACAAACCTTTCAAGTTAAGGAACTCAAAGGATGGCAACGTTTTCTGCAAGTATGTTTCGCATAGGTTTTCCTGGAATTTGTTTCTCTTTTCTTGCAACTACTGTGGTTGTTCAGTACAATTCTGGATACATCCTGAGGTGTTTCTAATTATGTTTTTTTATATATCTTTACAACTACATTTTGGTGTATAGTTTGCTAATATCTTCCGTATTGTTAGAGATTTCCTTTTGATGGGATGTACCATTTTTTGTCAATCTGGGCGTTGAAGTCAGGCTAATTGCGAGGTTTTGTACAGATAACATCGATTTAAGCTAACCTGTTTGTCTTATTGCCCACTGACCGTTCCAAGTCGGTAACCCTGTCTTCACCACTCTGTATGTCATGTTTTGTTCTTTTCATTGAAATGATCCGACTGAAATGTTAAGTACGGACCTACGGTGCCATTTGCCATTTGCGTTTGACTGCTATGGTTTCTATAGGACCATTTTCTCATTTGCATCTGTTAGTGTTCGTTCAACTACAGTAACTAGTATTTTAGTCTCATTATATGACATGCAATTACTGTTGTATTCTATATGTAACTAATTGTTAATATGTGTATTTATAATCTCTGTAAAAGAGGAAATAAAGCGTATAACTTTTTATATAGAATCAATTGTTTGTTTGTTTGTATGGTGTTTTACGTCATTTTCAACACTTGTAAGGTTATATATGACGGTCGATTTTTTTGTGGTGGAGGCAGATCACCCACTTTTCCTGGGTAGAATTAGTACTGAACACCTCCCGCCATCCGTAAGAATCAATAATTATTGCTGTAGTACGTTAATGTTATGTTGTATCTATGTATATAATTTCATATGAAGATCGTATTTTGGTAAAATAAGCAACAGTGGTTGTCGAATGTAAAACAAATGTTAAACGAGTTTGGTTTTCTCAGTGTTAATTAGTATTAGTAAATGATAATACGTTTATTTAATCATGTAATTGCCTCATTGTTAATACTGGTCTAAACGTGTACAATACTAGTAAAGTATGGTTTGGTTATCAACGATATTTAGATCTCCGTGATTGTGATGCATGGTTATCAACGATATTTAGATTTCAGTCTAAGTGATATTTGGTTATGAACGATATTTAGATCTCCGTCTAAGTGACGTTTGTTTATGAACGTTATTTAGATCTCCGTCTAAGTGACGTTTGGTTGTGAACGACATTTAGATCTCCGTCTAAGTGACGTTTGTTTATGAATGATATTTAGACCTTAGTCACTTATGATGCTTGGTTATGAACCATAGTTAGGTCTCCGTCTGTGACTGACGGGACCTAATTAAGAACATTAATTACCTTTACCTTTATATAACAAAATGCTTGATACTGGGTCCTTCCCATCTATATGGGGACAGAGCATTTTGTGTCCACTACATAAATCTGACAGTTTATTCACTCTTCCGGCAATTGACAAAAAGGGTGGACGTTTTTAAGGTTTGTATGTAGACTTTTCAAATGCATTTGATAAAATAAAACATATAGAGATATTGAATAGTCTTGGAAAAAAGTAGGTGGTAAATTTCTTAAACTATTGACGGCAATGTACAAAAGAAATAAAAAAGATCGGACAGGGAAAGTAGCATTCAAGGAGGACAGTCAACCACAAAACACAGAAACAAACACGCAAACAGACAAACATGAAGGCAAAACAAACAACAAACGCAAACGACATCATAAACACACAAGGGTTGACAATAGGGCTACCGCCTTGGAACGGTCAGTGGAAAAGTAGGCCACTGGGGGTTTAAACCGGTTCTAGGGTGCACCGAACCTCACACTTACCCTACTGTCATCCCATTAAAACAGGACAGTATAAATAAAGAAATCCCCGCCATGATCTAATCTCTAACCATCAAGGCAGCATCAATAGGCAATATAAGTAAAACATATTTCATCTAGTGTTCGTGTAGGTAAGGACAGTTACACACAGTTTTACGAGTGAACTATTGGCTGCAGACAAGGTTGTAAATTAAGCACGATTATGTTTAATCATTTTATTAATGGCTTAATAGATGAGCTTTAGCAATCATGTACAAATGGAATTCAGGTATCGGATGAGGTTCATGATATT
This sequence comes from Cyrtodaria siliqua, assembly GCA_037043455.1. Classification (NCBI taxonomy): domain Eukaryota; kingdom Metazoa; phylum Mollusca; class Bivalvia; order Adapedonta; family Hiatellidae; genus Cyrtodaria; species Cyrtodaria siliqua. The sequence goes on along the minus strand of JAWPHD010000307.1, from coordinate 58,796 downwards.
TTTGAAATTGTATACGCTGATGATATGGCTAACTGTGCCGATACTATTAGACAATTACAGTCACAAATAAAATGTTATATCAACTTTTTGTAATAAAACAGGTATGTCCATCAATCTCAAAAAAAGAAGAAAAGAAAGTAATTGTTTTTAGAAATGGTGGTTACCTGAGAGGCAATGAACTTTGGACTTACAATAGATCTCTGATTGAAACAGTTTCGTGTTTCGTGTACATGGGTATCTTTATAACACATGAACATATCTGGTCAAAGACAAAAGAAACATTAGCAACACAAAGTAGGAAAGCTATTATCTCTATGCATAAATTACAACGAATGTTAGTTATTTTGATTATTGTGAACATTTTAAATTATTTCATTCAATGGTTATCTCCATCTAAACATATGGATCTGAAATATGGTGATATGAATATTCTTCTCAAATTGAAAATGTCCAAAACCAATTTTGCAGCAGATATTTAAGGCTGTATAAAAATACATTTCACGCTTTCGCAAAAGTCGAATGCTGTAGGTTTCCATTATTTGTAAATTATTATTGTACATGTATTAAGTATTGGATACGACTTTGCCGATTAAATAATAATAGATACCCAAAACAGTGCTATATTAAGCTAAGAAATCTTGATGAAGCAGAAAGAACAAAATGGGCAACTGATGTAAAAAAAACACTTGCTTTTTAGATATGGGTTTGGTATTACATGGATTTCTGAAGACATTAGATGTTTTTATCAGTTTTTAAACAGCCATTATTAGACTGCTATCTTCAAAACTGGCATATTGTAACCCAGTCAGCAAAGCCAGATATTATCAACACTTTAAGTCACAATTAAATGTTGATACCTGACTTTAAACATTCCATTTAAATTCAAAATTGCCTTTTCCAAACTTAGATGCTAAGCACACAATCTTAGCGTAGAAATAGGACGAAATAATAATATACCGTATGCTGACAGAAACTGCATTTTGTGTTCTTCTGAAGATGTCGAAGATGTTATCATGAAGTGTACATATTAATTCGATAAACGAACTTTTTTCAAAATATTAATGCTATACAGTAACATTAAACTAGTTTAATTGTGTTATATATCATGATGTTCTTATTACATTGTCTAGTTTTATCTTACTTTCAACTCTGCTGCGTACAGTTGCTCAATATTTTCCGTAAAATGTATCTCTACATATATAATTGTATTAGCCTCCGTTACTGAATAAACATTTGTCATTGTCATTGATATGTAAGCTTATCATTACATGCATTAAAGCTATAAGTGGGATTGGTGTCAATCTAAATACAAATAAAAACCTTCAAGGTGTGCTTCAGTTTCAAATGCATATGTAGTAACTTAAGCAGCATATTACGTTCTGGTTAATCATTGTTACTAGTAATGCAAATGTTCGGTCTGGGTAGATTGACGACTCTCGGCTTGTTTCTAAATCATAAATATTAATTTAAACGAGGAATTTACTAATAACACATATACATATACCTCAAACAAAGTGTACTTCTATCACAAAACAGGAATATATATGAGCCTTAACGCATCAAATGAACTACTAATAATGGTTATACAACAAAACTGACCGAGTCGTCTAGTTTTCCAGACCAAACTCTTTCATTAATAATAATAAAATCGTACGGTTAATGGGTCCTAATTTAGTGTACATACATATAGAATATGAATCTGAAACACATTATGATGGTTGTATTCATACTCGTATTTCAATTGCCACATACTTTTTCAAGATCGCCTCCAGTACCTTTAAAAATACGACCTGGACATTATGCTAGGGGAACGTTGATGACATAGATAGTTTTTTCCGATAATTATGATGCAGCAAATACATATAAACTTGACAGCGATAGTGAAATATATATACAAAACTATACCAACATCTAACATAATGAACAGAACACAAAACAGAGTATGAAAGGAAACATTACTTGGAAATCACCAACATGATAATTACAAAACATATTGCAGTCTTGGTTTGACTGAGACTGTTCATGAACTGTAGTGAAAAGTATAAAAGCAGTTATGACATTAAAACATATTAAAACATAATTATAAAAATAGAATCTATGCGAAAAACATAACATATTGTATCGGTAATAAAGTTAAAAAGACATGTTTACGAAAATAAATTATAATTAATATAATCTTCAAAATAATTTAAGGACCATATTTTGTTTTGTGTCATAGTTTAAGGTGTTGTTATTGAATTATTTAATGTCTTTTTGCAATTGTTTAAGTGCAGTTGTAATATTTTACAATTGTTACATTAAACACATGTATTAACCTTTTTTATCAATAATGTTAAAGATTATGTAATTATTACTATTTCATTTTGTGGTCCTTAAATTATTTTTAATGAGTATATGACATGTATATAACAACGTGAAACATGACAAAGGATGGCTATTTTGTATTGTTATGACCATATTGCTACGTTTCATTACTACTGAATACTAATAATACGTTAATATCTTACACTCGCGTGGTAGACTATATGTATCTAACAACGTTCCAGTGCTTTACAATGGTATTTTGTTAGATGAATACATTTTCCTCTAACTATGAACTAATTTGATGCATCATGTATCTTAGAGACCCAAAACATGTTTCCGTACCTATTGCCATTAATTTTGTTGTTTGCGTAAGTTTTATATTATTTGTACGTGCGGGTTTGAATCCCACTGGGAGCTCGTCTTGTAAAGTGAGATAGTGCCGATTTTTACGGATGGCGAAAGGCATACAGCACTGGTTTTACCCAGAACAAATGGGGTGGTCTGCCACTACCATAAAAATATCGAATGTCTTATATCGCCTAACATGTGATCGCCTAACATGTGCTTAGCATGTGCTTAAAATGACGTAAAATACGTTTCAAACAAACAAAGTATTATTTACATTACAGGTTGTCAACATGTACAAATAGGAATGGATATGTTCAAACTTTTTATTTCTTTTATAAATAAGTTTTTTTTATATCTCAATCACACTCGATACAATGTTTGATATGTACTATATAGATAGTAGCTTAATCACACTCGACACAACGTTTGATACGTACTATATATATATATAGTATATTAACACACTCGACACAGATTGATAAGTACTCTATTGATAGCGGCATAATCACACTCGACACAATGTTTGATATGTACTATATAGATAGTAGCTTAATCACACTCGACACAACGTTTGATACGTACTATATATATATATAGTATATTAACACACTCACAGATTGATAAGAACTATATAGATAGTGGCATAATCACACTCGACACAATGTTTGATATGTACTATACACATAGTAGCTTAATCACTCTCGACAAAACGTTTGATATTTACTATATATATATAGTATATTAACACACTCGACACAGATTGATAAGTACTATATAGATAGTGGCATAATCACACTCGACACAATGTTTGATAAGTACTATATAGATAGTGGCATACTGTTTGATATGTACTATATAGATAGTGGCATAAACACACTTGACACAAAGTTTGATATGTACTATATAGATAGTAGCTTAATCACACTCGACACAAAGTGTGATATTTACTATATAGATAGTGGCATAATCACACTCGACACACAGTTTTTACTATATAAATAGTGGCATAATCACAATCGACACAAAGTTTATAGATAGATTGTTAATCACAATCGACACAGATTGATATGTAGTATGTAGATACTATCTTAAGCACACTCGACACAGATTGATATGTTGTGTGTAGATAATATCTAAAGCACACTCGACACAGATTGATATGTTGTGTGTAGATAATATCTTAAGCACACTCGACACAGATTGATATGTTCTATGTAGATAATATCTTAAGCACACTCGACACAGATTGATATGTTGTATTTAGATAATATCTTAAGCACACTCGACACGGACTGATATATAGTAAGAATATAGACAGTATCTTAATCATACTCGACACAGATTGATATGTTCTATGTAGATAATATCTCAATCAACTCGACACAGATTGATATGTCCTATGTAGATTATATCTTAATCACACTCGACACGGACTGATATATAATAAGTATATAGACAGTATCTTAATCATACTCGACACAGTCTGATATGTAGTATAATGCTAGTATCGCAGTCACACTCGACACAGTTTGATATGTAGTATATAGATATTATCTTAATCACACTCGATACGGACTGATATATAGTATATAGATAGTATATAAATCACACTCGACACAGATTGATATGTAGTATATAGACAGTATCTTAATCACACTCGACACAGTTTGATATGTAGTATAAAGCTAATATCGTACATGCTATATCACGGGTATGTTCAGGTATTATGACGGGTCTACTCATAATTTTGTGGACATCTTTCCGTTGGCAATTTTAGTTTCATCGTTCAGGTCAAATGCCACGTTGGAATGGCCTCCTTTAGTTTTATTCAGCAGCTTAACATCGTCGGCATCCACACTCAATGAAGGTATATGTGATTTACCTGAAAATGGCACCATAACTCGTATTAGTTTCGCAAATATCCGATTTCTCAAAGTCTGGATTAAAAATACGACTTTAACACGCTGATTATAAATACGACTTTAACACGCTTATTATAAATACGACTTTAACACGCTGATTTATATATCTTAACTGGTTTAACAGTTATAAAATAAGCTCGAAATATACTCAAATGTCAATGAAAACGAATTTGTAAGAACATTGTACAGAAGGCAAATGGAAAAAAACAAGAGGCATAAGTGGGCCTGTAGACGCTCTACTGATATGATGTGATTCAAAAACATAAACATGATAGAGGCCAACCCAAGAAATATGTTTCCTATATATAACTCTATTTAAACTTGGAGTTTTCGTGGTGGCCATTTTGAATATTTGACGACAACGAAAAACACACATTTGATAGAGGACTACAACAGGAACATGTATATATGATATTTAACTAGAATGGAATAAGTGGTAATATGTAGATAAATGTCCTTAAATTTGACCTAAGTTTAGCCACATGGCGGCCATCATGGATGACTGGAGGCCCCAAAAACACAAATCTGAGAGGGACTATCCCAAAGATCATTGTGATTTAAGTTTCATCAACATCCTTCAAGCAGTTTCAGAGAAGATGTCATTTATAATGTTTTCCTATATAACTCTATGTAAACTTTGGGTCACTGTGCTGGCCATTTTGATTATTCGACGATAACGAAAAACACAAACTTGATAGAGGCCAACCCAAGGAACATGTTTATGGTATTTCACAATAATGGAATAAGTGGTTTCGGAGATGTATCACGGTTATGTTCAGGTATTATGACGGGTCGACTCATAATTTGGTGGATTACAAAATAGTTACCATTACCAGATATTGAGATACTTCCGGTTTCGCTCCCAGACAGCGACAGATCATCACCAGCGAAGGCGAGATTTACTTGCGACATGCTTTGGAACGCACTGTCCAGACGTTGTAATGTTCCGGCCAAATCTTCTGAAGTTACAGGCGGCCATGACGTCTCGCTCCTCAACTCGTTTTCTACGTACTCATGCCTAAATACAATTCGAAAATAACAAGTGTTAGCTCCTTTAAAATAACACACCCAATATACCGGCATTACCTGATAACACACCAATATACCTGATAACACACCCAATATACCGGCATTACCTGATAACACACCCAATATACCGGCATTTCCTGGTCCTCAGTGTCTTTATTCCTTTACGCGATGGGATAGCTTATATTAGCAGGATTTTATAACGGATATTTTGACAATAAAACTCGTTTAATACTATTTGCTTTACTGAAAAAATGCGATAACCTGTTTAAAATTACCATTATATGTTTTAATTTTACAACATGCAAACTTGTTAAGCCGAAATTAAGGTTTTATTTCATACCCCAGCCAACACCGTTTTCGCTTCTTGGAGTAGGGGTTGGATGGGGTATGAAAGTTAATACTCGGACCACGTGAACAACAAACAATGATATCCTACCACAAGATAAATTATCGTGTTAATGGCGTTGTACTTATTCAATAAATTATTTGCTTTATCAAGCATTATGAAACTTAATGTGAATTCCAATAGCAACATTTAGAAAATAACAAAGTATGAAACAGTAAAATAAATCACTAAACTGCAAAATGGTTACATTGCCAACTGGAATTCGAATTGTAAACCTTGTATTAGATATTACTTTACTTATATTAGCGGAAGTAACAGTACATGACTTACTTGGGTCAAGCACCTGGTAAGCATGAATAACCTGTATATGACTTACTTGGGTCGAGCACATGGTAAGCATGAATAACCAGTACATGACTTACTTGCGTCGAGCACCTGGTAAACATGAATAACCAATACATGACTTACTTGGGTCGAGCTCCTGGTAAACATTGGTCGAGCTTGTTCTGTAAGGTAACCATCACGAAGTGACTATCGATGATAAACGTCTGAGGAAATAAAAGAAAATAAAACAATAACCGCCGAAACAATACCCGTCATTAGTATGAATGGTTATAATTACTTCCATTAATATAAATTAAAAGAATTGCAAATTAGAGTATCAGCTATGTCAGTGTATAGTGAGCCAATGACAGTTTTACTAATGTATGTGTGGATCCATTGACAATTTAGCTACTTCACGTGTGTTACCATTGACAATTCAGCTACTTAAGGTCTCACTACACAGTTAGCTCCCTTGAAATCCACGGTAGGGTGATTCTTACGACTAAAACAGTAGTAATGTGTTCTTCGGTTTAACATATTTTTAAAAAATGCTGACAGATATGTTTATTGTTGTTGCAGGTGAGCTGAACAGAGTCTGAAATTGGATGTGATGCTATTAGATGACACTGCCACCAAAATATGGCAGCTTTATGGGTGTTGAAGAAGAGTAGGAATTCTGATCCAAACTCTGGAGTTAAAGCCCAAAATAGAGGACACCACTCTAATTAAAAAAAAAAAGGTCAACGTACCAGATTTGTACAGTTTTGTGTGAGCAAATGACTTGGTTACATAAAAAAGAAACGTTTAGCTTGGAAACTTCCTGTTTGGAATGGCCCTGTAAACTTTATTCATATAGGCCAACATAGTAAAAATGCACTGTGCAGTGAGACCTTAACGTGGATCCATGGACAATTTAGCTACTTAACATGTGGTACCATTGACAATTTAGCTATTTAACGTGTGGTACCATTAACAATTTAGCTACTTAACGTGTTTACCATTGACAATTTAGCTACTTAACGCGTGGTACCATTGAAAATGTAGCTACTTAACGTGTGGTACCATGGACAATTTATCTACTTAACGTGTGGTACCATTGACAATTTAGCTACTTAATGCGTGGTACCATTGACAATTTAGCTACTTAACGCGTGGTACCATTGACAATTTAGCTACTTAACGCGTGGTACCATTGACAATTTAGCTACTTAACATGTGTACCAATGACAATGTAGCTACTTAACGTGTGGTACCATTGACAATTTAACTTCTTAATGGTGTTTGGTTGACTATGTTCTGTGATTGCTACAATTCTTGTTCGACTTTTAGACCTACTATTGTTCAGTTTTATGAAAATCCATTACTGAATCTGTTTGTAAATTGTAATCTATATCTTTATTTATTTTATGAATTTATTTTATTTATTCGGTTCGATTAACTTGGTTGTCTCATTTTGTTGTCGATTGAATTGAATTAATATGTGTTATATGTGCCGTCTGTGTTTATACATTTGCTTTAAGATACCATTCTGTATTGGCCTTTGTTTAATTCTCAAAGTACGTAAATATTTCTAAAAGGATCTGTTATGTTATAACGTTCAATAGGTTTAGCGTTTTTGTGTTTTTTTAGTCAACAACAATTATATTTCTATTTCATAACATGTTTTTGTTCTTTCCAGTTGGGTGGAAAACAAATTAATTAGAAAATAAGCAAGCATGCTTACAAACAGTCATTATAAACATCCATTACTCACCTCTAGCATCAGACACAGGAACAAGTTAATAAATGCAACTCCGAGAAAAATAAGTCTATAGGTTATGGACTCCGGTGGAACCAACTGCAATACATACAGCATATAATACTGTCATTAGGAAATTCTGGATCCCTTACTTATTTTCTTACTACATATATGACTCTCACTCTTGTCTATTCAATTTCAAAAAAAGAAAGAAAGAAAGAAAGAAAGAATGGAAAGAAAGAAAGAAAGAAATAATGGAAAGAAAGAAAGAAAGATGTTCGCTTGTATATTTAATTTCAAGACAAACAGACAGACAGACAGACAGACAGATAAATAGATCATTACCTACATAAAATGTAATACTTGATAATACTATTTTAACTTAAGGCTACACAGTCCCTATTTTAACTGGTAATAACTCAGGAATATGAATGAGTCACATATGAAGTAGTTTCAAATAGATGAAAACCACAAAAGTCGGTATATAAGCAGAAATCGATTCGTACAATTTCACAGTTTTATTTAGAAAATATAATTAACAGTGCCGTATTCTCCTACGATTGAGAGAATAATTTCGAAAAAAATGATCTTAAAAGTCTACAGTACTGACCGCACCCTTACATACCTGAAAAAAATCGATCATTCCCTCAGTTGGGTATATATTTATCCATGTAGTTACACCTAAGCATAAACAAAGGTTCAACAGAAAGACATCTGAAATGAAATAATGTAGCGCCATAGTAGACTATAGTTGTATTGAGGGTTATCTAAAAACTGATGAGTTTTTTGTACGCCGGTTGTGAATTGAAAATTCCAAGAAGCGCGTTGCAAGTTTGATAAATTTGCCGTTCACTACCGGCGTTTAAAACCGCAAAACGCCGATAATTTACAAATCAATTCTTATATTTACATTATTTAAACTATTTTCCACTGTTTTAGTCCCAACAATAACGTGCCTTTGGGAGCTTGGTAATGATAAATACGTGCAATAAAGATAAATAACGGCAGTGTATTTTCAAACCGCGGAATAGCCATTTTCTATGGAGGTACACCGGATGCGTGCACAATTCTACCTATAATACCTGTTGGGTCAGCATACCACAAAGTGAAGTTTATTCGAAATTATATTCCGTTTGTTTCAACTGAAAGTGCATGTAAATATATAATTATATACGGGTTTTAGGCATATAAGGGAAAGATTAACGTTACATGCGAGTAACGGATACTTGTGATTACAAAATAACATTATATACGGGTTGGATTTTCATACAGCATAGCGTAATACGAGATAACAAAGTATAAATGAGATACAGTTGTATATGTGATTAAAATGGTTATCCGGTTCTGTTTTGACCAGAACTCTGCAGGAGTATTGATTAAAATAGTAATAAAGAACGGTTGACTTTATCTTAACCAAACACACATGACTGCAATCTCAATCGACTGGAATCTCAATCTACATGTTAACTGCTACATGAGATTTTCTTATTTGAACACTTTCTAGATACGAATTTCAGAAGATTATTTTACGGTCCAGTTTGTTTACAATTGCTTGGTCAACAGTGCGATATACTTAGCGTCTCCGATAAATATTTTAATGTACAGTTTGCTTTACAATAAAGTACGGATCGCTGCTTGTAGTGACTTGTTTAACGGTAAAGTTTGCTTACAGTTGCTGAATATTGTTTTACGGTACGGCTTGCCCTTGGAGAAGACTATAGCTAGAATAATATATTGGTATGCAGAGCTATAGTAAACAGCCGTATTTTCGTAGCCCACATAATCGTATTCGTCGTCCGGGTTCACCTGCCATGGAACAAACCTGAAATAAATTGCAATAGAACAAGATATACCTTTCAAATCTTAGAGATTTAAATCATTTATTGGCAAAACATGTGCATCATTTACAGTTGAAAACGACGACTACCTATATCAGATATTATTTATGTATGCCCAGTATGAAAAATAGGATATATTCCTTCAAGAAGTTATGTATAAACATAATGAGGAAGTCGTGTTTTTTTAATAACAACAGTAACAGCTTTTTTTGAGAAAACCCCACAACAAATCAAGAAGTTACTTACCAGTTTTCCTGCTGGATGTATAAGTAGAAGAAGACCTGTACAGCGGTCATGATGACCATTTGTAGGACCAGCGACAATACTGGAGATAGGGTCAGTAGACTAACCAATGGCGGAGTCTTCGATAATCGTTCAAAGGCAGCAGTTCTTCCAACTGGGTATTGCACAAGATTCAATTAAAAAAACATATACTAGACGCAGAGCAAAATCGAACAGTGACAAAAAGAACTCCCTCTGACCTCAATACAAACATAAATAGATGTCAATATAGGGTCCGTAATATGTCGCGTCATTCATGTGAAATTTGATTGAAACTGAATAGGCGGTTCTAAGAAATTATCGCAGATGTTGGTAAAACGATGGACGATATGCAGTAACAAAAGATTACTTAGGCCTTTGTCTTAGGAGTGCTGAAATTGGTATGAAAAAAAATCATATTTCGACATTTCTTATTAATAAACAAACAAATAAAAAAAACTTACACGTTACACTTAGAGTTGTCAATAGGGCCAGGTCAATAAACAAGAACTGGAAGTCTGCCAGATTAACTCCAACCTAAATATAAATAAATCACTTCAAGTTGTTGTTTGTATTTCTTCTAGAGTAATCTTAAACGATCACAAAGGATATCATAATAGCTGTCATGCCCGATTATGCCCGTGAGGGCGTTCGGTAAAATGTATAGATAGTCAGCAACAAGAACAAATAGTTTTGCAAAGCAATACCAGTTTCTTATCAGTACGGTTTTGTAAGTATATATAAAAGTATATATAACCTAAAAATAAATAAATCACTTCATGTTGTTGTTTGTATTTATAGACCATTATGATGAATGTTAGGAAGAAGGATAAAATATCGGACAGGGAAAGCAGCATTCAAGGACGACAGTCAACCACAAAACACAAAAACAAACAAGCAAACAGACAAACGAAAAGGCAAAAGTAATAAAAAATGCAAACGACATCACAAACACAAAAGGGTTAACAATAGGGCTACCGCCTTGGAACGGTCAGTGGCAAAGTAGGCCACTGGGGGTTTAAACCGGTTCTAGGGTGCACCAAACCTCACACTTACCCTACTGTCATCCCATTAAAACAGGACAGTGTAAATAAAGAATAGTTTGTATGTTTATGTGTCATATTTGTAAGTAACACTCACCCAATACAAGATGAGGACAGACACAAACTGAGTGAGACTATAACATGCCATGTACTTGAAAATCCCAAAACTCGTCACCAATGCAGCTCTCCCTTCTCTGAAAAAGTAAATAAAAAGTCGAACAGGAAATGCAGCATTCACAGAATTTCGTCATCTAAAAACACGCATTTGAAACAAACAACAGCTACATGGTTAAATAGAAACAAATATGCGATACCACAAACGTACTTAGGGTTGACAACAACGTACCGCTTTGGAACGGTCAGTGGCAAAAAAGGATGCTGGGGGTTAAACTCAAAGCTGAACATGTATATAACATGTAAGAAATGTTTGTGTTACCTTTCAAGCTATTTTTTAAAAAAAAGATTCGAAGAAACAAAATTCATGTAAATATAAAGAATGCATTCAGTTTTTGCACTTATTATGGACAGCAACGAAAAAGACGGTATCTGGAAATTCCCATATGACTTCAAATCATAAAACTGCATGATTTACCTCATAGTAAGTCAATAAATATTTACGAGTTGCATAATCTGCCGGAAATGACGTCAATTTACATGCCATACGTTCATTAAAAGAAATAACGCTACATGATTTACTGGAATTGAAGTCAATAAATGTTAATGTACAAGACGTCAGCTCACCACGTAATATAATGCTTATGCATAGGTCAGCTTATTACTCAAGACAAAACTGATCTGCAAGATCTGCACAATTGAGTCATATAATGTCAGTTTCAAAATAACATGCCAAGCATCTCCAAATGTAATGTTATTGTGCAAAATTAAACATTAAAGTGCTCATTTAGCACATTTAATTTAAGTACTGTAATATACGCCATTGGACGCAATTGGTATTCTGTATAAAACTCGCAATATGTTTAGACGATTAAAAATACCTTATTACTGTAGGTACACAAGATATATTCGGCGTCTTTGATGTGAATGGAGAGGCTACAGAGGCTTCGGCCTCAGACAACGATATTCCGGCATGTGCCGTCTTGAGAGCTCCACAGTCGTTCGCACCATCACCACACATTCCAACGTAATATCTACCGATATATATCAAGCTTTTAAATAATTTATGTACAGGTGCTAGGAAAGGGAAGTTTGGTAATTTTAACAACACATGTATAAATATCTTCACGTATTTGATCATACCGACGAAGACACTTTAAAACAATGTGTTTTCTCATTCTTAGGTTGGACATACTTTTGATTCATAATTCACATGTATATGTTGTACTGAATGTCTGAATCAGGGTCTTCCACGTGGAATTTAAGAGCATATTCCCTCTATCTCTTAATTCTAAAATATAATTCCCCCTATTCCTTAATTGACCGTCAACCTTTTGATATTTCTGCCCTATCCCTTTCAAACACCAATAAAACTGCAAATGAATTATATCTGTTTATAAATAGCTCCTTGTAGGCTATACTTCGTAAAGATCGTTTCATTTACAGTTCAAATACTAATTCAAATTGCAACTAAGCAAATCATTATCCCTAAAGATATTGGTCACCCGAAGGGTAATTCCAACCCACACTCACCCCATTATATTCAGATTTAATTGTTTCCTATCCCTTGAATTATTTCTGTGGAAGACCCAGTGAATGTATTTATAATTCGCCCATACATATAGATATAAACAAATCAATTAAGACACCAAGGTAATTTATAATAATTTATTTCTTCAAAGTCTAGTAAATTACCCAAGATCTTGTAAGCATTCCACAAGTTGCGCTTTCTGATCTGGAGACATTCTGGCGAATATTGTACCTCTGACAACGATCTTGTAATGCAATTGAAATCAGATATTATAAAGATGAAAGAATGAAAAGTCACAGTGCTAAACTAAATGAAGATGTTGATGACTCTGACGACAATTTCAAACGTTTAAACGTTGAACAAATCTCAAAATCCGTTTTACAAAGTTCAATACCAGTATACATCCTAATACTATGTTTAAATATTTATTCAAGAGTGCATTTTTCAAATACACACCGGAACTTTCGTAAAGGATTTAATTATAAACGAACACGTGACAACGGTTGAATCACTTGTATATTATATTTTAATTTCGATATAATAAATTTAACTACAGTCTTGTTAGATTAATAAAATCGTTTTATATATTATATCATAAAGAACGTAACTCGAAATGACTGCCATACATAGAGTAACGTACCTCAGTGCTCGTTTCATATGAAACAGTACGAATAGGAGCTGAATAGTGTGTAAATAGTGGTACTTCAGTACCTGTACATCAATTCGTTTGTTTAGTAGATATTTACCTTGTCAATTAGTTCCGGGAAATGTTGTCGTAATACACCCCAGGACTTCCCAGTAATGGCAAAACGATAGCACTTGTTTTGTCCAAGTTCAGCATCAAATTTGTTAAAACCCTAAAATAAAACACGCACAAATAATTGAAACGGTTGGTGACAACCGGAACCACAATTCTTTTTTTTGTATTTGGGATACGTTTTGAACATGCAGGAACACCTATGTTTTATGAACCACCAGATTTTTTATAAAGAAATATAAAAAGATCGGACAGGGAAAGTAGCATTCAAGGAAGACAGTCAACCACAAAACACAGAAACAAACGCGCAAACAGACAAACAAGATGGCAAAAGTAATAACAAATGCAAACGACATCACAAACACAAAATACTTGACAATAGGGCTACCGCCTTGGAACGGTCATTGGCAAAGTAGGCCACTGGGGGTTTAAACCGGTTCTAGGGTGCACCAAACCTCACACTTACCCTACTGTCATCCCATTAAAACAGGACAGTGTAAATAAAGAAATCCCCGCCATGATCTAATCTCTTACCAACATGGCAGCACAAATATGCTCGTGTAAATATAATACAAAAAAACAATAGCCTAGAAAGCCACAATGAAGGAACTCAGTGACTCGGCAGAAGCCAGAGCAACAAGAGAATAAACCATTAAGGGCACGACAAGAAACATCATAGACAAAATTCAAACGCCACCGTCCCAATGGACTTTAAGTAGGCGTCATCATAGGGTCCACAGCCTGTCCGGTCATCGTACAAATAAAGAGGAAAGCATAGTGGCGAACTGTAAAGGGGTCCACCACCAAGCATGCAGTACGTTGCAAAATGATAGGGTCATAACCTCTTTTGATAAACTTTTTAACAAGTTTAACAAAGATAGTATGAAAGTGATCATGACCAAGAATCTTACGAAGAAATATAAAAAAGATCGGAGATTATAAATCACATCACCATAGAAGTCAGGTTGATATAAACTGATTATCAATGGCAATATGATTCTTCATGCGAACTAATCGATTTTAAAATGTGTTCGATTCTGAAAAGAGTATGAAAGGAGAAATTTGGAAATCGCCGAACACAATAAATACAGAAGATATAGCAGTCTCGGTTTGATTGAGACTGTTCGTGAACGGTAGTGACAAGTGCTTGCTACCGTTCACATCATCTAGTCCCGGATTGAGCAGAACTTAATATTAAGAATATCAATAGTACAGAAATTTGAGCCATCCAGAAGATGGTATGCATATGACGGTGAACATGCTTCAATGAGGTATTTTCACACCATTCCATGGTCCCAGTTTCTAACAAAATTATTTGCCCTAAACCAGAAAACAATGGGTGAAATAAGCAAAATGGAATTTAGTTGGGAGCAGAGGTTATGCAGCTTAAGTATCACAAGTAACAATCTAAATAATAATTAAAAAGCAGGCAACATATGATTAAACAATACTAAGAACCTTTAACAAGAGGCCCAAGAGGGCCTGTGAACGCTCTACTGGCTGTTATACCATTGATGAATCGAGTCGTACTACATGGTGTCTAGAGTGTACACAAGGTTTTTCAAGTATTTGACCTAGTGACCTAGTTTTTGACCCCATGGAACCCATTTTCGAACTTGACCAAAATATAATTAAGACAACATTTCGACAAAGTTTCATCAAGATCGGGTCAGAAATATGGCCTCTAGAGTGTACACAAGGTTTTTCAAGTATTTAACCTAGTGACCTAGTTTTTGACCCTGTGTGACCCATTTTCGAACTTTAGCATGCTATAATTGAGACAAATATTCTGACAAAATTGCATCAAGATCGGGTCAAAAATATGGCCTCTAGAGTGTACACACGTTTTTCCAAAGTTTGACCTAGTGACCTAGTTATTAACACCATGTGACCCATTTTTGAACTTGACCAAGATATAATTAAGACAAACATTCTGACAAAGTTGCATCAAACTCGGGTCAAAAATATGGCCTCTAGAGTGTACACAAGGTTTTTCAAATATTTGACCTAGTGACCTAGTTTTTACTTTCATGTGACCCATTTCCGAACTTGACCAAGATATAATTAAGATAAACAATTTGACAAAGTTTCATCAAGATTGGTTAACAAATATGACCTCTAGAGTGTACACAAGTTTTTTCAAGTATTTGACCTAGTGACCTAGTTTTTGACCCCACATGACCCATTTTTAAACTTGACCGAGATTTTATTAAGACAAACATTCTGACAAAGTTTCATCAAGATCGGGTCAAAAATATGGCCTCTATAGTGTACACACGGTTTTTCCAAAGTTTGACCTAGTGACCTAGTTTTTAACACCATGTGCCCCATTTTTTAACTTGACCAAGATATAATTAAGACAAACATTTTGACAAATTTTCATCAAGATTAGGGTCAGAAATACGGCTTCTAGAGTGTACACAAGGTTTTCAAGTATTTGACCTAGTGACCTAGTTTTTAACCCCATGTGACCCATTTTCAAACTTGACTAAGATATAATTAAGACAAACATTCTGACAAAGTTGCATCAAGCTCGGGTCAAAAATATGGCCTCTAGAGTGTACACAAGGTTTTTCCAATATTTGACCTAGTGACCTAGTTTTTGACCCCACATGACCCATTTTCGAATTTGACCGAGATTTGATTGAGACAAACATTCTGACAAAGTTTCATGATGATTGCATCAGAAATGTGGCCTCTAGAGTGTACACAAGCAAAATTTAACGGACGGACGACGGACGGACGGACAACGGACAACACACCATCCCATAAGCTCTGCTGGCCCTTGGCCAGTAGAGCTAAAAACTGGAGTAGTAGAACCACCTACTATAGTATTTAAAAGTAAAGTAAGAAAACAAATGAATCTGAGAAAGTACCACCGATATCTGTAAATAAATATCGGGCTCAGCGATCTCCCATGAAGTTTTGTTACAAATGTTATTCCTCCCAGGATAAATTCTGTTACAAATATTATGCCGCACAGGATAAATTCTGTTACAAATATTATTCCGCCCTGGGGATTTCCATATCAGCTGGATGTGAGTGGGAGGGACTGGTTAAACAACACATTAGTATATGCATTTTCTCTTTTTAATTTTTATGTTTCATGTCAAAATGCATCTATTAAACAATTCCAAGTTTAACATATAGCACCTATCCAGGAAAGCCGTCTCATTAAACGAATTGTTTGTCAACGCTTACGCGTCGCCATTATACATGATGTTCGAATATTAAATGACCGTCCTAAAATGAAAAAAAACACACTGATAATGCTAACTCTAAGTAGGAGTACCTCAACTTCTTTCTCTTTTGTATAGTTTGTCTTCTGTGAACCACCCGTGTAAACGTATTCTACATGAGGCGCATTATTCTGGTCCCCGTATTTGTCTGTCATTGACGGAAATACTTGAACTAAGATGATGTTATCATTAGTATCAACCATTCCACACTCTCTAGCAACACTTAACGCTGTCAGCATATTGTCTCCTATGATGCAAGAGGAACATTAGTAAATTGAATGTATGCCTTCCTGTTTTCGTTTGCAATCCAAACCTCAAGATAATCATGGCGCTAGACATCAGCATATTGTAGTCTCATGTGGTGCACTAGTGACATTAGTATTTATATTATAAAATGGAATGTTTGTCTTCTGCAATCCAAACCTCAAGATAATCATGGCCTAGGCTTCAGCATACTGTAGTCTCATGTGGTGCAATAGTGACATTAGTATTTATATCATACATTGGAATGAATGTTTCATTGGTTTTGCAACCCAAACTTAAGATAAGCAATACTGGACATCAGCATATTTTCTCCTTTGATGCAAAAGTGACATATATTATAACAAGGGACAAACTAATAACAATAGAATGTATGCTTTCCAGAGATTTCCAATCCCAACCTCGAGAGCATCTTATTGCTGTATTATTATATAGTGTATATTATTAACTATAGGGTTTAAGCTATTGCACACATGAAAAACCCCGGATACATATTTTTCATTTCATTCAGAGCCTCGGTTCCGATAAAAACAATTATACCTCGTGTTGGAATTTCCAATCTTCACCGGATACCCATGAACGATTCTTATAATACACAGTACATGTAATACGTTACACTATTATAAAATGGTATATATGCAATCTTGAGTTTTGCATGTGTGCAACAGCGTTAATGAGCAATTAACACAGCATGTGGTCATTCTTGACTGTGTTCTTGTTCACAGTGTTTACACAAATTATAGGAACCAATGAAGTACCTATCTGTATAAAAACGGATGGAGACAAACGAATTATTATATGATTACATGATAATGCTAGGTTATAGAGCAAATAAACTTATAAAAAGAATTGCATTGAATGTTGTTTAACGGCTCATCAACAGATTTCCTTCAATTAAGAAGTCAACCAGTAATATATATATATATATATATATATATATATATATATATATATTTGTTTTCATATATATCTCGTATATCGTGCATTATACTATGCTGGTGTAAATTATATTTGTCTTTCACAGTACTGAAATCCAATCGGATTCATTTGCTCTGACCTTTAAGCTATGGTCAGCATACCGAGAAGCCCTATTACCTAAATATGTTCCCATGTAGAACAATAACAAGTACACAATGCAATGCTAAACCATATCAAAGAGGAAAAAAACAGCAGACAGACTCTCTTTGAACAAATAATTCTTTTGTAATTATGACTTTAGCTTCAGAAAAGTTAAAAGTTGATGTCAATAATTGTTAATACTTATGATATCATCGTGAGTTTCAGACAATTACAAATACAGAGTATGTACTGTAATGATGAAGTGATGACTCGACATACAGCTTCAACATTTAGCTTCGTTTGAATATGTATGTATAGTCTGAATATTAATTGTCTGGATATGTTTTACTTTTTCAGCGTTTGTAACGATGAATCATCTATGATTTTTGTTTTTGTTTTGTTTTTTAAATAATAAGCCCATTTTGCGTGCATTTTCTTCAAAAACTAGAGAAACCCAGACTTCATAATTGCATATGTTTAATCATTTGTAATTATAACAGGTTTTTGTATAAGTGTTGTTTTTTAATTCATTATTAATTGTTTCGTACTCGCCAAAAGCGCTTCAGTTTAAATGTGTAGTTAATAGTGTTTCATTGAATGTTTATTTTCTCAGTATATTTATGTATTTATTCAATGGCACATTTGCATAGCATACAAGACAGTAACATTACCTGTAACCATGACGGTCCTGATCTTAGCGGCATGTAACTGACCAATGATTGGTGTGGTTTCGGGTTTTAGCCTGTTCTCCATTACAATCAATCCCAGAAAAGTTAGTCCTCTTTCTACTTGCTCTCTAATTTTAAATGATAAAAGAAAAATATTATGACCTTGTTTACACTATATAAATACCTTAGAGGTGTTTGCAATAAAAGGTGTATTTACCATTGATCTTAAACTAATAAAGAACATATGAAAGGAGAAATTTGAAAGTCGTCGAACACAATAAATACAAAAACTATTGCAGTCTCGGTTTGATTGTAACCCCGGATTGAGCAAAACTCAATATTTAAAATGCCGATAGTACATAAATTCGAGCCATCCCGAAGATGGTATGCATATTATCGGTGAACATGGAACCTTCAATGCGGTATGTTAACAGCATTCCATAGCCAGCGGCCTATGGTCTCAGTTTCTAGCAAAACGCATTGCCCTAAACGAGAAAACAATGGGCGAACTAAACAAAATGGAATTTACCTGGGAGCAGTGGTTATGAAGCCTGAGTATCACAAGTAACAGTCAAGAACTAAATTAAAAAGCAGGCAACATATCTTAGGTGGGATTAAACGATACTCAGAACCGTTAAAGGCTGGAGTAGTGGAACCACCTATTCGAAATTCAAGTAAGAAACCAAAAGTATTTGAGAATGTACCACCGATAACTGTAAATATCGGCCTCAGTGATCTCAATAGATCGGAATAAATAAGAGTTCGAACATGCATTTAAACAGTTAAAACATGTACATATTAAAACATGTATATGTCAAAATTTATAAGTAATACTCGTAACATATGTTTACAAAAGTTAAATGATGAAAAAAATTCGAATGCATACATTTTTATTTTTTAAAATGTAATCTGCATTTGTGATTTGTCTAGAGAATGCATTGCAGGCCAATTAATTTAAAAGAGGAAAAAGAGTTGTTACCGTTGGATACGTTGCAACTTTGGAAACTTTAATCTTTGCGAAAGCGATTTGTGCGCAAGTGCAAGGACTCGGTAACCGTGTCTTGTATATCCCATCAGTATCTCCTGGAAGTTGTCTGGCACTGTACAAAGACAATTAACCCTGCTTACAAAAACAGAATGTGACCTGCACATCTAGATATACATGTAATACTATGTACACTACTATTGGCTAAAGCACATATGTATAGTATACTTTGTATATGTTCCAAAATAGATTCAGTAAATGTGTGTGTGGGAACCAAATGCAACAGTAATAGATTCAGTAAATGTGTGTGTAGGAACCAAATGCAACAGTAAATAGAGATCATAATTTTAATTAACAGTGGAAATCTATTGGAAAGCTATACTGTAGTTTAACTGAAATGGATGGTGATATGACTATTAACAAATGTAATGTCGTCTACCTGTTCAAATAGAAATGTAAACAGAAATAATAAATAATGGAAGTGTGAAATAAAAATTAAAAAAACAACGTTGACAGGCATGATTTTTAAGTAACATGGTATGTCCTCCATTCTGAAAAGGGTTATGTTTAATTTCAGGTCAGAAGGGCAACACAATATATATACATCATGAGTAAAAGAAGATGTATAATGAAGTAGAGGATTGCCTTATCTAGATGTAGTGCATTCATCAGCATAAAGACAGGTATATAAGTATGCAGATGACAGAGATTGTGATTCATGAGTTGTGATGATAAAGTCACGATATATTCAATCATGTACTAATTTAAATAAAAGACATATTAATTAACTGGGATGAAATTGGTTTCAACATATAATTTGCAATATTTGTGAAACTCAGTGACAAAATATGCTATGCTATAATATTATGAAGCCGAAAGAAACACTGAAACTATAGATACTGTTGAATAACTGTATTGTGTGCATAATGTATTACCCTCTTTTTAAAAATTAAAAATTGTCGAACAGTGTATAAGCAATGTTTGTAAATGAGTACAAATTAGGAATGATCTGACTTGATTTCCATAAAACCTACATGGCACATGTACTATTATTTTCATCAGTTTCACATACAGTACATGATTTGACTATTTGCAAAAACATAATTATAGTTGTGATGAACTTAACGAACGAATATTGTTCGAATGTATCGAATATTAAAATGAGTGAATATTAAAGTAATTATTTTGCGCATGTATGTGTCCGCCTGTCACAAATAAGGGAAGGTAACAGGCTTTGTTTTATAGAAGCTTATCCTACAGGGTTAACTCTATTGAAATATTTTGCGACATTATAGCAGTCGTTTAATGGACTTTTGTTAAATGGCGATGCGTTAAGGAAGCCTTTAAACAAAATTTGCGACCGTTAAATGACTGATATACTGTCGCAAAATTCAAAATGTCGATGCTGGTTAGCCCGTTTCTATTACAGTTCATTGTTGTTGATAGTTTTACTAACAAGCGCATTAAAAACTGAACGACGTCACGTTTTTGACAGTTTTACGGCACATGACTGAATATTGGACGGATATTGCACTATTTAATGGTCGCAAACTTGTGTCGCTCTTCGGGGCATTTAATTTTATTAGATACTGGGACCATACGCCGTACGACATGGGGAAGAAAGATACTCCATGTCCACCGCCATATGCATGCCATCTTCGGGATGGTTAAAATTGTGTACTATTGATTTTATTAATATTGAGTTCTGCTCAACCCGAGGCTAGAGGGCGTGAGCGGAAGCTAGCATATTTCACTACCGCTCATGAACAGTCTCAATCAAACCGAGACTGCAATATTTCGTATGTGTCGTTTTCGGCCGTTTCCAAAGGTCCATTATCATACTCTTTGTTAACGCCAGCCATTCGGATTGCAAAATGTTTGCCAAGTGCTTTAGAATAGTGTATATATGTCTTTCAAATTGCATTTATCTTCTATAACTGTTGGGGTGAAATGTTACTGACCGTTCCAAGGCGGTAGACCTATTGTCAACCCGTTTATGTTTGCGATGTCATATCTTGCCTTATATTTATCTTTGTAATTGTTTGTTTCTATGCGTGCTTTTGGTTGACTTTGGTCATTGAATGCTACATTTCCGACTTTTATTGTTTTCTTTACTTTTGATTGCTATTATAAACGTTATTTGCTTTAATTACATCTTTCTTCATAGCTTTTCTGGTCTATACATAAAAATAACCTTTGCTTATGTGAGAATAAATTTATAAATATATTTACAACTTACTTGTATCTGGGACACACAGCGAAGCTATCATTTCTGGTGCACCCTTTGTGTAGATGTCGAAGTGATCTGCCCCTAGCTTCCTCACCACTACAGACATACGCTGCATACTTGATGAAAAGGTAAACTGACGAACAATTCCTATCTCATCTGAGGTCACCTGTTTTGGTGAAAGAAAGTGAATGTCAAAAATAACAACACTTAGGGGTTCTTTCGTTGTATCAACATTTTAAATGACCGGTGGTAAAAAGAAATAATAATAAGCATGATTGTAATATTTGTATACTACATGTTTGCATAAGTACATGGCATAAGTACATGACATAAGCACATGACATAAGCACATAAGCATTACACTTCTGAATAATACACATTAGTATGCGTAGAAATACAACGAATTCGTATAGTGCCAATATTTTACCTGTTAAACTGTATATGCATGCAATAAAATCTGTTATGACGGTTACTCAACTGGATATATTACTTGTGCAGTTGTATAGGAGTGAAAAACAAACAGATTACGGTGTCTGTCCTACTTCATATATGAGGACTGGCGTGGCGTAGTCGATAGCGCGGCGATTTTTTTTACTTTTGTGCCTGGAAATATATGGCATACATATATTCTGTTCATGCTTGTCGTGCAACTGTAATAACACTCTTTATATGGCGGTTGTACAACTGGTATCATGGTTACAAAGGTCGAGCCACTGAACATATAATCAGTTTAAAGCTACAGAGTTTCTATTTTAACTGGTAATAATTCATGAAACTTGCCAGGAGCGGGATTTGAACCACTGCCGTTGCGCTTGTAAGTTTTGATGGCCGTACGTTTAACCACTAGACCACGGCTATGTATTGGTATTTTCTATCACTATTAACACTATAAATAGGCAGTACGTAATAACTAGCGCACGCACAAACTCATCAAGCGTTAAACGTTATTGATAACATATAGCATTACACCAGGCAATATTAATTTACACGTCCGACATGATGGATTGTATATTTATGGATTCATCTTGAGTTGCGTTCAAATATGTAAAGTTATTTTGCCTCATAATAAATTGTAGTTTGTATACCATTTTCCCAAGAAGCGCTATAGCTCAGTGGATAGAGCATCTGACTTGAAATCAGATTGTCGTGTAGGCTTTTTTCGCTTTCCTCTGTAAATCATTATGTTACCTGTGTGCAGGTACGATGTGCACTGGTCGATGTCTATACAATAAATGATGTCCTGCATTATATTTGCTCGATTAAATACCCGATTTCGACATGAGCTGGTGAACATCAAGTTACATAAAAAAGACACGCCTACAAATATATAAAGACTCTGTAGCTTTAAGGTGGGGTTTTACTGGGAGGATACCCTGGATTTTATTGCCAAGATTACGAAGTAAAGACATCTTTACCTTACTTCCTGCAGCCAAATCATACGAAGACATCATGTCTGAGGACTTGGGATGTACTATAGTAGGGCACAGCATGTCAAAGTTCGAAGTTTCGTCTTCTCCAGGCTCAGATAAATCCTGCAATAAAAATAAGTTAAACAATAATAGAACCAACGTATTTATGTGTGCATTTACGGTATATGTGTATCATGTGAGTGTGTGCTAAAATATAAATGCTTGACAGAAGATGTGAACAGTTGATATGATTTAGAGTTTTGAAAGAAAACTCAGTATAAATAAGTCCACCAAACGATGTTCCATATAAGTATACAATGTGCATTTATTTAACTCTTTGTCTGCTATAAAAATATAATGGATTTTCTTTTCTTTTTTCAATTTAGACTAGTTCATTTATTCTACAAAGGGGTTACTCTGGACAAATTACTGATGAGCAGCGAACAGTGTAAAACCTGATTACTCGCAGTCTGATCTGATTTTACACTGGTCGCATAGATCATTGTATTCGCCCTTAGCGTGCAAAGAGACTGAAACACACGATGTAGAACAATACTGGCCCGTGTACAATTAAAACATAATTTATTGTTAACTAAAAGAAAATGTTTTAGAGTTAATCTGCGACTTTATCAAACGTGTTTATTAGAATAGAGATATAAAAAGCGAACAGGAAAAGCAGCATTCAAGGATGACAGTCAACCACAAACACACACAGAAACATAGAACAAATTTAAAGATGAATAAAAGGCCAAATAAGACACCACAAACACAAAAGGGTTGACAATAGTGCTACCGCTCTGGAACGGTCAGTGACAAAAAAGGCCGCTGGAGGTTTATCTCATTATATAAGTATGAATACATTCATTATAAGTTAAATATATCAAGACTATAAGTTGACATGTCTTGTAATTAATATACGAAGACGAAAATAGTTAAATAAGCACAAAAAAAATAAGAACAAACAAATATTACCCATCCTATAGAATCAAACATGATAAGTTCCAGGGGATCACCGCTAAGTACTCCATCAATTATGGTAAGTGAATGACACGTTGCCATGCCTACCATGAAATGACCTTTAGGTAGTAGATTAAGGTTATGGATCTCGGACTCAAACCTGAAAGTATTAATCAGAGTTTCGTATATCTGACGACGATTATAATACATATCTAGAGTTTATGTTCACACAGAGTATTGTATAACATACAATTATAGATATATACATTGTACTGTCATCATTGACGGAAATAGAATAAAAACATGTAAGAAGTGTTCAACGAATCATAGGATGTGTAAACGTCGGGTTGTGCAAAAGTTCTTTATCCTTATATTTGCTTGTGAAAATTCCTATTACGTTGTATTAGTTTACGTGTATGCTATACAGATATTTGTATTTGTTCAGATGCCAATTATGCTGTTAACCGCTAAAGGTAGATAATGGAAATGAAGAATGCAAGGATCACAGTCAAAAACACGCCTCAAAACAAACAATAGTTGCGAGGATAAATAACAGGCAAGGTATGAGACGCAACAAACATAACAGAGTTGACACTAGGGCTAAGGCCTTGGAACGGTCAGTGGCAAAGGGTTTGAGAAAGCAACTGCTAACAGCATGTGAATAGCAACATTATTTTCCATAGAAATAATAAAATAAGGATTAAATCTCTGAAATTGTAATACAACAATGCATACTGGCCATCATTTGCTGGAACGATGCTGTGCATATCCAAACCATCTTCCGTTAATGTTCCTGTCTGAAAAAGGGAACGTTAAAATGCTTTATTAAAATAACCAATGACACGTTCATTCAGTCGTCCATAGTCACGTTAACATGTACTTTAATCAAATCTCAAAAGATAATACAACAAAGCAATACCCTACCCTTCGTCTTATATTCATTTAATGCCAGAATGGGTCATTAACAATTTGAAAAAAACACCCCTATCGCCATTGGTTGATAAATAAGGCATTTTTTATACAAATGTAAAGATCAAATTTTATGTTAAATGAGGAAAATAAAATTGAATTTAAATGACAGTCTCCAAGAAAATACAGAATATATGAATTGTATGTATTTAGGAAGGTTCATAAAGATACCTTAAACGTTTTTGAGTAATGCTCTGGAATCAAAACAAAAAGAGTATGAAAGTAGAAATTTGGAATTCGCCGAAAACGATAAATACAAACAAATATTGCAGTCTAGGTTTCATCGTTCATGAACGGTAGTGAAAAACGCTCTAGCAGCGGGTTGATTAGAACTCAATATTTAAAATGTCAATAATACATCTATTTCAGCCATCCGAGAGATGGTATGCATATGACGGTGAACAAGGTACCCTTCAATGTGGTATTTTCAAACCATTACATGGTCAGCGGCGTATGGTCCGGTTTATAATAAAATCATAACTTTGCCTTAAACTATTAAACAATGGGCGAAATAAACAAAATGGAATTTAGTTGGGAGCAGAGGTTATGGAGTCTGCGTATCACAAGAAACAGTCAAAATACTAAAATATCAGGCAACATATCCTAAGGGTGATTAAACAATACTCAGAACATTTAAATGCTGGAGTAGCGGAACCCACCTATTCGAAATTAGAGTAAGAAAAAACATAAGTCTTTGCGAATGTAACACCGATATATGTTTATAAATATCGAGCTCAGCAATCCACAAAGATCGGAATGAATAGCAAAACCACACGTTGCTATCTTGTTTTTATGGCAAGGTTAAATACAAGAATAATGATATTAGAAAGTATTAATATTAATCAGCAGGTATCACAATATGCCATGGGTCGCGAGTTTTATTAAGATATCTTGAACGGTCGAGTGTTGAAATTATTCTGTTTGACTGACAGACGAGTGGACTATTTATATATTCCGAAAATTTATGCATGCCTCTACGACTCATAAACTGAACAGTTTAAGTCGAAATAATGGTCCTTCTTTCTCATATAATAACCCATAAAGTAACATTTTCAACGCAGACAATTTTTGTATTCACCTTAAACAGGCGGACAGCTTTCTTGTGTCACCTTCTCAAAGCACTCACTGTTTATAGTCACCTTATTAAATCAGACGACATGGTTTATAGTCACTTTATAACAGCAGACATTGTTATTAGTCACCTTATCAAAGCAGATAGTGTTTAAACTCCCGCACACGTTTATACATCGCGGACTGATACAATATATTTTGGACACCTTCAGTCGACTCTGAGCGAATACTATGCCGACGGTCAAGGCCGCTGGCAAAGCAGGTGGCACGGCAATTGTTATCAAATCCAGTGATCTTTTCACGATATCCGATGGGTCGTCACCATTCCTAACCTAAATGTAAATATATACAAAAAAACAGTGATCAAGTATAACAAGCCGATCAGAACAGTTCCATAAAAAAACAGTAAGGGGAATGAATATGACAAAAATAAACGAACAGTGTGTATATGTTAGAATTTGTTTTAGTTGTAATTGTCAACAATCAAAACATAGTTATCGTGAAATATTTGAGCACTAAACTAGTCATCATGAGACAAAATGAACATGTTTTTAATTTTGGCATCTGTGTTGTATAATGTTATAATATGAATATGATCTGAAATAGTATGTGTAATGGATAGGATATTGTTTCATGATTAGAATATGAAGAATTGGTAAATTAAAACAAAAAGACAACATAATGATAATATAATAGCAACTGGATTGAGAGATTAGCGTCTGCGAAAGTAATCTCAGTTTGTAGCAATGTAAATTTACATTAGAAAAATGGTTTACTGTTACATGATTTTTATTATTGAAATCTGATCAGTAGTTCATGAGAATAAGTAGCAGTGGAGCAGACATATTCTAACTCTTTCGAAGATGCTTTTAAGTTGCTTCAGTTAACGTGTCATCAACTCTGTTTAATGACTGAAGAGGTGTTGCTTATTTTAAAACCAGACAGCATCAAAAAGAGATACATATATAGCTGTACATACAAACAGTTAGTAATATTCAAAAACAATTTCCTGTATATTATTTTTATAATTAATATTAATCAGTGAGCAAATGCAAGTTATGTAGAATAACGGGGCGCCGCGAGCTTTTAAAAAAATCAAGATTGCCGTTTGTCCCTTTAATACAGTTTAACATCAATCAATAATCAGAGACGATACCGATTTGGCACCAGCTGTATTCGTTTGCTGAGATAGACATTAAAGCCTTGCTAATTATAGACTGTATCCCTGAATTTTACATCTTATTCTTGTAGGTTATATTGAACCATTTATTTTCCCTCTTTGTTTTATATAGGACGAATGTATTTCAAGAGATAAAAAATGCGCATTTTTCTCCGTAGAAAATTTTAAAACACATATCAATCAAACGATCGAGCGTCCGCCAATATAAAAATGCAATACAAACAGGGGGTCATGTATCATGTAAGAACAAGCCAATCTGCTGAATGACGTCACGTTCTATTTTGACACGTCACAGATAGATTTATCCCATTTCTACTTTCGCTTTACTGTCAATGTCAATTATAATTAAATATCTCAAACAAACACTAATCAATGTTCACAATACATCATTTGGCTGAATTATAGGTAATAATAAAAAAAAGCAATCACAAGTATGCATTTTGTATCACTAGTAAGGCAGGGAAACGTTTTTTATTAGGCACTATTTGACTATACACCACGGAAGCACAGACGAAATGGTCCAACTCAAATGCTCAGATCATAATTTGTGGACTGTATCCCTAAAATTGATACGTAATTCAGTAGTATAAGACCCATAAATGCCGAAAATACAGTTGTTTTATGAATAGTAAAATGACGTTGATACACAGTCCATCACCCATAGCAGCTTACCGAGTCCGGGATAAATATAGGCAGAGCCAGGAGGCCCCGGCAATTAAAGCGATAATAAAATGTCGAACTCAAAGTTATAAACACAGTGATATAAAGGAACTGTGATTGAGGTTCCAATCAATGTTTTCTTAATTCATTCCAAAGTAAAGTAAATATGAGTAAATTGAATTCTATATTACCAAAAAACACCAAGGGAGTGAAATGAGCTAATAAAAAGCATCGCAGCTCGACATGTTTGACGATGGTTATGCTAATAAGAAAGATGGGTGGATGATAGTGAAATGAGCGTTGGAACATGCTAAAACTAATCAAAAAGAAAAGACCAATGCCACATTTTATATTTCAAATGTTTTATAAAGGCATAATATAAAATTATTTAAACAATATAATTAATTACACTCCTACATATATCGACAAATTCCATGTATATAGGTTTATAAAGCTTTTGTTTTATATAAAATGCCATCGTCCGTTGGTAATAACAAAAACAAAATCGAGTTTCTCTGCTTAATATATCGTAAAGTATATACTTAACAGAAGATTAACACTATTTTTAATCGGAACACAGAATCTAAAATGATATTGTAAAAGTGAGCATAGGAAGTGAAATAATTGTAAAGCATAAACATATATATATCAGGGGCGTAGCTAGGCCGTTTTGGAGGATACGCCCGTATATTGGGGTCCAATGGGGCTGTTGGTCGGGGTCCGGGGGGCGAAGCCCCCGGAAGCCATAAGCGTCCGCACGTTGCTTTTGACGATTTTGGGCTGAAAATGATGGCTTTTATTGATTGATAAATAAATTATATAGTTGCGAAAATGAATATCTTAGATTGGAATTTCCATTTTATGGCATCTGTTTTGATAACTTTGATATTTATATGTTTATAAATTTCTAATGATGGGTCTCACCCTAGTCAGGCTTCAGTTTTTATTGCATTTTTGGAGCACTATGTTTTCTCTTTTTTTTCCAAGAGGCGTACGCCCGGGCGTACGGGCGTATGCCTGGCTACGCGCCTGTATATATATATATGAGATAGCTGGCATACCTTTAAAACTATTGTGTAAATAAAGCCGACACCTGCAATACCAGCCAGGACGCCAACAAACTTGTACGTGTCCCGGTTGAATTTGAAGTCCACTGGTTTGGGATGTAGAATTGACCTGACAAGATCTCCCTTTGCAGTTGTAAATCCTAAGAAAAATTGATAACTGCAAATGATCCTCGGCATCGGGAAATAATCTACATGGTCATAAATATGCACACACATATGGACACTTGATACACTATTTTCAAACACAATTTATTTAAAAGTGCTCTGAAATATTTGTGAAAAAATTATGAAAATGCCATAAAAATTAAAAGAGGTAATATGTATTGAACATTTGCAAAGAACATAACTGGAGGCGACCATCTTGGAACGATGACGTCATCGGGCCTTTTACCATATATGGCATATTGACAAAATACATTTAAACCAAAGAAAATCACTGCAAATTGATTAAAAACAAATATGCAGATGTAAAATGTATAAACTGTATACTTATTTTTCATATGCAGTGATTTGCTTTGCTTTAAAAGACACTTTGTCAATATACCATATAAGGTAAAAAGGCGCGATGCCGTCATCGTTCCAAGATGGCCGATTCCATTTATGTTTCTTTGCAAATTTTCAGTAGGTCATATCTCTTTTATTTTTCATGGCATTTCGATAATTCTTTCAGTTTTTTTTTTCAGAGCCTTTTAAAATAAACCTGTTTGAAAATAGGGCATCAACCCCTTTAAAAGAATGACATTACTATTATGCAGGGCACTGTCCTTGTTTTTATCCATGGGATGAACTGTTAGTATCGCAGTGGTGGAATGTCTTTAAATACAATACCAATTTCCAGTCTAGGTTTTAGCCTTACTAAAGCATTAAAAGCTAGGTAATGCCGACTGACTGATAAGCCCAGGTATAACTTTCAACGCTAAGACTGGCATTTACGTATGTACACGAAAATGCGTATTTATTTGTATTGGCAAGAGATGTTGTATAAAAGATAATTTCTTATGAAACTTATCAGTTAAACTTAATTACTAATTGAATTGCATGGTAATACAGTTAGGACTTTTTGAGTTTTCAGTTAAATGGTTACTGATAGCGTTAGAATTGAATGTTGTTTAACGGCTCATCAATACAATATAGGTTTTTAGAGCCGCCCCAGAGAGGTGGGACATAAGATACATAGGAATCCGGGAACCGTGCCCTACTCTTATTATCGAATAGACTCCTATGGTTCTTTTACGTGCTCGGAGGAAAGACCGATACACGGGACCGCCCGGTTTACGTCCCCATCCGACGGACGAGGCTAAGGGAAAGTGTCTTGCCCAAGAACAAACCGACGAAACTCAGTGACACCACGGAGGATTGAACCCGGGGCCTCCGGTTACAAATCCGCCTCGCTACCGACTGCGCCACGACAGTCGTTTTGCAGAGTGTATGTACATCCAACACCATCATATGACTAATCTAATAATGAATTGCAACTGGATACAAATTATCTACCCACCCACATCCCAACCCCAAAGTAATACGATGTAAATAACAGTAACAGGCTCACCAGCGATAACGTGTCTATGTGATAGTAATTCAAAACACTGAAACATGTAGACTATTTTATCAGGCCCCTGAAATGAAAGGTTATGTCTCATCAATATTAAAGTATTACCAGTTCTGAAAACCACTGCTCTGACTTTCTGTCCACCATAATAACGTGTTTGTATTACGTGCGTTCCACAAAACAGCACATGCCTAGCATGATCCTTCATGTTGAAATATATAACACTGTCCTCATGTGTCATCTTCGGGTTGGGGACGGGTGTTTTTGTGACAGGTACACTCTCACCTAAATGGTTTAATATGAATATTTTATTCAACTAAAACTGTGTCTGTGGCCAGGAATGCTCTCTCTGTAAGCTATTTCTTAAAGTATATACAATTATAAAGGGCTATAACTCCCTTGAACGTCAATGGACAGAAACCGCACTAAGATATGCTCAAGAAGACTTCTTAACGAGACTCGCCACAATATGTCGATAAATTCACAATATGTCGATAAATTCACAATATGTCGATAAATTCAGGAGGAATACTCCGGACAAGAACATTTGGCGTACGTATAAAGTTCGAAGTGTGACCCCCAGTGACCTACTTTGCCACTGACCGTTCCAAGGCGGTAGCCCTATTGTCAACCCTTTTGTGTTTGTGATGTCGTTTGCATTTAATATTACTTTTGCCTTCTTGTTTGTCTGTTTGCGTGTTTTTTTCTGTGTTTTGTGGTTGACTGTCCTCCTTGAATGCTACTTTCCCTGTCCGATCTTTTTATATTTATTTTTACAAAGGCAACACAGTTCCCACGCACTAACATATGTGCAGGGGTAAAACATTCAGGTTGTTGATACCATGCAATAAGGTTCGCTGATCTTTTATGCAAGCAGACTTAAAGGTCATCGAACGTCCAACTGTTAAAGGCACGTTTTTTTAACCAATATCAATAAAGTATTTGTTGTAAATGGAAAACGTATTAACGTCAGAAGGAGGTTGTAAATGATAACAGAATAACGCCAAATGGCAATATGTTAACGTCAGAAAGAGGTGGTAAATGACAAAACATTAACGACAGAAAGAGGTTGTAGCTGATTAATATACTAATGTCAGAAAGCTGTCTACACTTATGCAAGAAGCGTTCACAATTAGATGAAGTGCTACAAATCAAACACGTTACCAGTGAGCATGCTTTCGGTTAACAATACAATTTCCTTCAACCAACACGGCATCACACTGCATGATACAGCCACCGCGGGGTATTTCGATTACGTCACCGGGAACCAAGTCCTCTGATGGTATTTCATGATATTCTGCAATTCGTAACAAAATATATTAGTTTTTTCAACTCTGTAAGGGTTTTCTCTCTTTATTGATTTTCAGTATTGGAAAGCACAAACAAGTCAAAATTTACATAAATTGGCAGCATGTTTTCTTGTTTTTTAAGAAATTTAATCTCAGAGAAGTCAAACAAAATTATCTTGTGGTTTCTTATAAGCACACATGATTGTCGCCAGTTTTGAGGTATTTGAGAATCTGTCAATATTGACTAAACTTATTAATAACTGATTGGAACGTCAAGCCTTTGAAATTTACCAGAATGTTAAGTATTACCATTATTTCCTCTACATACTGTGACGATTGTTGACTGCTGTATGGTGTTACGTAACGCTCGCTGCATCTATACAGGCAGTAAAACAATGTAAATATAAATGGCATATTAACTGTGTTTTATACAAGTGGATGAGTCTAGTCTCTGCCAAATGTTCGGTGCACAGGTGGCTGTATCGGTGTTGGGAACTAAAAAATATTTAAAAAAAAAAAAAAAAAAAAAGATTTTTTTTTTTTTTTTCGTGTTATTTGTTGAAAACAAACATATTTTAAGTTTTCCTGGAAAAGATGTCCCAGAGTATCGTAGTTATAGACAAGGTTTGAAGCTCTCTCTGGTCAACATTTGATACCTAACTGTTTTCATCAATTATTTCACTGGCCAAATTCCGAGAATTATCAACAAAGCTAGGCTGGCTGGAACCGCAGATGTAAGTCGTTCTCGATACCGAAAACCGAAAACAATTCGATCAAACAGTTTTTTCTGACAAGTCAAAATGCTTTGAAAAACGCGATTTCCCGGTAGGTACACATCACTATGGAACAAAAAAAAGCACATATTCACCGCTATTCATATTCACCGCTATTGGAGGCGATTCCCCGAATGTTCCACTGTCATTTTTTTTTTTTATATATATATTTTTTTTAAATATTTTTTTAGTTCTCAACACCGATACAGCCACCTGTGGTTCGATGTGTTTAAACATTAACTAACGATACACGATGTAAATGTTGTGCGAAATACGTTAAATGACCACCACAATATACATAACAATACATATTAACATACGTTAAATGACCACCACAATATACGTAACAATACATATTAACACACGTTAAATGACCACTACAATATACGTAACAATACATATTAACATACGTTACATGACCACCACAATATACGTAACAATACATATTAACATACGTTAAATGACCACCACAATAAACGTAACAATATATATTAACATACGTTAAATGACCACCACAATATACGTAACAATACATATTAACATACGTTACATGACCACCACAATATACATAACAATACATATTAACATACGTTAAATGACCACCACAATATACGTAAAAATACATATTAACATACGTTAAGTGACTACCACAATATACATAACAATACATATTAACATACGTTACATGACCACCACAATATACATAACAATACATATTAACATACGTTACATGACCACCACAATATACATAACAATACATATTAACATACGTTACATGACCACCACAATATACATAACAATACATATTAACATACGTTACATGACCACCACAGTATACATAACAATACATATGTTAAAGTTAATCACATTGAATCTCAGACAACAATGTTTTTCGCAAATTTAGCTGAACAAAAAGTCGGTGATGATTTGTTCTATCCTGTCTAACAGTCAGTAACCAACACACCGGAAGGAACATGTAAATTAAGTAATAGTAACCTTTCCTGTCTGGTATATTGTAAAAATTAAATAAATATTACCTGTCTTGTTTGGTATGTTGTTTATGTTAAGTAAGAGTTACCTTTCTTGTTTGGTATATTGTTTTTACTAAAGTAAAATTAATTATCTTGTTTGGTATATTGTTTATTATTTAAGTAAGAGTTACATTTCTTATATAGTTAATATTAAGTAAGAGTTACCATTCTTGTTTGATATATTGTTTAAATTTAGTAAGAGTTACCTTTCTTGTTTGGTATATTGTTTATATAAAGTAAGAGTTACCTTTCTTGTTTGGTATATTGTTTATATAAAGTAAGAGTTACCTTTCTTGTTTGGTAAATTGTAGCAGTGATGGACACGATGGAGATGAACACGATGCATGAGGCGTAGTAGGTATACTCATCTGCGTACCATAGTGTACAGCTGAACACTTGGAAAATGTAGAAGGGCGATAAAACCTGAAATGGACATGGACACAGCAGAGTTGCTATTCACATATGATGTGCTATGGATATCTGTTAGTAAATATTACGTTTATTTATAGCAACAATCGCAGGTTGTTTATCATTTGCATTATGTTTATGGATATCTGTTAGTAAACAATACGTTTATTTATTATTATCATTGCAGGTTGTTTGACGTTTGCATTATGTTTGAATATGTTTTATGAACTTATGTACAAATGTGCTTATTACATACCTGATTTTGCCAACAAACGAATGGCAAATGCGAAGGTAAATATGTGCCCAATATTTTAAATAATCAAAATTGCGGCAAAGCAAACAACCACATATTTTGCTATTGCTTGTTTGTCATTAACATCCTTTAAAAATAATGCGTAAATATTTGGTCTATTTGTAGTTAACTCATTTACCACACCGGAAGATTATTTAAAAACAATAAACAAACCGATATAAAAAACGTCATGATGTATTACTACATATGCTTCCATATTTCTTACCTCGACAAAAAGCAGCTTTATTATTGGTGTCACGTGCACGCCCATGGAGTTGACGCCATATAAAACACGTCTTTTACACTGCTCTTCAAATGAGAGACCATGTAGCTGATGGAAGTACGCACACGAGACGTCTTTCTCCATACCGCTGAAAGTTGTCCAGTTAATTAAATTCATTGTATTTGTGATGCAATCAAGTTACAGACATACTTGTTATATTATTTGAGTCGCTTGTTTTAGCCAAATGTTTGTTTAAACGTTTAAGAATAGAATTCAACAAGTACCTTCATATGTTGCAGTATATCAGTGAAACAGACATTTTAGTGTTGTATATAAATACCTTATTTTTCAAAATCGGTTGAGAATAAACAAAACATGCGTTCAAAAGTTTTTTTGACAGAGAATTTTTAATGCAAAATTCTGCTCAATCAAAAATATAAAAACATATTATTTTTGTTATTTTTATCCAGACATGGTTTTAATGCCACTAACTAAGACAATATGGAAGCGTTATCGCAAAATAATATTACGGCTAACTGAATTAATTCGAGATTTCTGCTGTCCCAGCAACACGGATTTTACATTGAAAAAGTACCACCAAAAACGCCTTTCGGCTGTAAAATATTTATTTCTGAACCGATTATTAAAAGAATTGTGTTTTTATTTACCACTATAGATTCCAGTTCTAATGCTATATAAAATGTTTACGTATTATTAAAATTGACCATGTTGCCTTTGGCTGAAACAAGCGTCACGAACAATAACACAAATAATATATACAATATATTTATATATATATACGAGGGAGGATGAATACAAATAAACCGGATAACGTTTTTAACCAATGAGCGATTTGTTCATAAAACTTTGACAAATAAATTTATTATTGATATTTTTTTCTAAGTTTCGGCGGATAAATTATATTATGAATTAAAGTGGAATAAAACCTTGTGAAGCACTAATGCCTGAAAAGTGAAGATGAAAATGTGTGATAAAAATGCCGTTGGTTACAAATTGCACCGATAAACTCCAAACCATAGAAAAAAAAAATTCAAGCGGTATGTATACAAATATTGGATTTTACTCCACAAAATACAGAATACTTTGTTTCTTGCCAAAGAAAAGGTTATACGTCCAATCAGGAAGAGTAGCCTTCACCGAATACTCTCATTCCAACAAGTATTACAAAGCAAAGGTGATTCAGAAAGTACATCACAAACGCATTCAGTAAAAAGGCACATCACAAACATATAATATAAAAAAACAGAATCCGAGAAAGCAATAACGTAAGTACGCAATGACTTGGTTGAAGCCAGAGCAACAAGAGAACACACCGTTAAGAGTACGACAAGACAAGATTAAAGACAAACATCAAACGCTACCGTCCTATAAGGATTTATATAGACGTCATCATAGAGTTCACAATATGTCCGGTCATCAAACAATCAAAGAGGAAAGCATAGTGAAAACTGTAAATGGGTCAACCAAGAAACATGCATTGCGTTGAAAAATGATAGGGTCATAATCTCTTTTGATCATCTTTTTAACAAGTGTAATACAAATTGTATGAAAATGAGTTATTATCAAGTTGCATGTGCTAATGTTTGTGAATGAATTTTGATTGGCAACTGACGTAAGGTCAGTTGTTTTTAGATATTAGATATAAAAAAGAACAGAACGACAAAAAAACTCTAACATACAAATTAACCGGCGGAAAGGTAAAATGATGTCATGCTTACGTCACTATTTTGAAATTCTGAATACTGATAGTTCCAGACATATTTAACTTTCTTTGTTATGAAATATCTGCAAACTGTATTGTTGAGCTGAAAGAAAATAATATTTTATATACAGCAACATAGTTCGATATATGTCAATATGTACAATAAGGTTGGTCGGCTCTTATTATGCCAAATAGAAGTAGTTTATAACAGCTAGTGAAAACTAATGTCTCTTTTTAAAGGTCGTGTTGAAATCTCGTTTTTCTGTATCATCACAATAAGAAAAATTGTTAGAAGAAAATTAGTTCAAAAATAGATATTGAAAACAATACTAGACTGCAATATTAATTCCATTTTTTTTTTTTTTTTTTTTTTTACTGTTAGCCCACTTTTTTATATTATTCATTTAGAACGCAAATTAACTATTCACGAATAAAGGCCCCGTTTATACAGTCGTCATTTTCAAAACATGCATGATTTCGACACGCATTATTTATGAATGCTTTTGATGTCAAAAATACATGTTTCGTACAATTTGACTGAGTAAGATTTACACAGAAAATTCTATCATGCATGTTACAAAATTAATCATGTCGTGTAAAGGCCCCTTAAGATTTAGGTTTTGTTTTAAAGGCGCGCATGGTGCATGTGGGAAAACATTGGCGTGTTGCGTGAACGATTCTTTTAATATTTCCAAGGTTGTCGATAAAAAGCACAAGCTCGAGTCAGGATTCATGGGAATACGGTTCAGATAAGGAAAATGCCAATTGATTATCCCCTATGAATATATAATTGACTGCCCTTTCTTTATATGTAGCCCATTCCATTTATGTTACAAAGGGGTGTTTTTTTTGAGAAATGGACTGATGAGCAGCCGGTCATTGTAAATCCTGATCATCCTGCGAGTTACTCGCAGACTGATCTGGGTATACAATGGACGCAAATGCTATTGTAGTCGCCCTTAGCAGGCTAAGGGTTGTAGAGATTCCCATTTTAAAAAGAACGGCTTGCCTGTGCAGGAACTGTAATTGACAGTTTATCAATTACACAAAACATGGCGCATTCTGATGCAAAACTCCATATATATCCACTCATATATTAATACAAGGACCTATGAAAAATATTGGTGGTTTAGCTACAGATAACTGATAATCGATCCAGCGCAGTCGAGCTGTCAAATTTCTTTAGAGTAGAGAGCCTTAACCGAAATAAACAACTGATATCAATATAAAGACAGCAAACCAGAAACAATTATATTTAAATTTATTTTATGCTTATTTTTATCCATTTGTTTGTCTTTTTCTGGCATTATGATTGCCCATAACTGGATCCTAGGTTTTAAAAAAAATAGAAACATAGATACCTATACAGATACCGTTTTATTACTGAGGGGTAGTACATGAAGTGTCTGCCTGGGTAAATAACATTTTTCACTTATTTAGTGTGCCATTTTCGGTTTATATCATATGGATGATCTATGTGTGATGTTGTTTAAGCATTGGCATGTTAAAATTTGTTTCGAAAAAAAATATTGTTTTTTTTTTTGCTTATATGGAAATGAGTGTATAAATATAAGACTTTGGCATCTCTGTGTATTTCTTTTAAATGGTGCATTCATTCCTGTAGAATTGATGTATATTTGTTTTATGCACGTGGGCTATTTATCATGAGAATGTAAGTTATTCTTATTTAAAATGGCCTAGATATGAATGACAACATGCGTTTTAATTTTATGACATACAGAAGGCAATGCAAACATCAATGGGCGAGCTACACCTGCATATAAGCTATCAGATCCCGGTTATAAGATGCTTTAGTTGTCGGCTTGTGACAATTATCTGTTACAATACATTAAGTAGAAACTGCATTTAATACAAGTGGCAACTACATAACTATAATACTGTCTGATGTGTTCTGTTCAAAAAGAATGGTATAACAAAATTTAATTAATGCACCTGTTATTATAAAGTATGTTATTATATAAGTATGTTATTATATAAGCATGTTTTATAATAAAACAAATCCATCACCTTTCAATATTTTCAGTGAATGTTAATAAACAAACGAACAATCAGAAGCACGCATAAAGAAGGAATACAAAGATACAAAACTAAAAGGGCCACTATATGGCATGCCCACCGTAACGATAGAAGGAATATCATAGTCAGAGACCGATGATATACACATAGGCACTATAGAAGAGTTATGCGTGAGCGGTAGCAAGCATATTTCATTATGCGTGAGCGGTAGCAAGCATATTTCACTACCGTTCGTGAACAGTCTCAATCAAACCGAGACTGCAATACTTCGTATGTATCGTGTTTAGCCGATTCCAAAGGTCCACTCTCATACTCTTTTATTATAAAATACTAGGCGGACAAAAAAAGTATAAGCCTTAAATGCAAAAAAAGAGCGCATACACAATGACTTGGCAGAAGCCTGGGTAACAAGGGCATAAACCCTTAAGGGAACGACACGAAACGACAGAAGACAAACATTAAACGTTGTAACAAAATGAGTGCATATGTACCTAGAGTTTTTAACTGTGTTTGTCGAGGCCTCATTTTTCCTGATTTTGAATAAGAATTTTTTAACAGATTTTTGCAAAGCGCATCACTTTTAATCGATGGGTATATCTTATAACTGATATTTTACTAGATTCATTCTATTGATAAAGAATAAGTTGTTTTGGCTTTTATTTCATCAAAATCAATCAAGTATTAAGAAAGGAGGGGATTTTACAGGCTGTGGATTATGATTAAATTTGCCAATATCTACCAGAGCGGGTAAAGATTGCTTATATAAGATATAGTTCAAAACTACGTCACTGCTTGCAGTCCGAACATGACATTTGTATGGATGGCGTGTTCAATCAGGTACCCGTGTAGAGACTGCATACATTGGTGTCGAACTCATAAGACATTGTCACATGATCGCAAACCATTCTCCATGGTAGTAGTGACCAGTACCAGTAACGGCAGGGGTAACTCGAATCTATTTTATTTGTTAGCCGGGTTTTTGGAGAGAAAATCGGCTTATAGATTGGCGTAAACCGGGCGATCGTCAACATTTTGTGTTTTCTATATATCTCAGCATTACCATTTCCGATCTTCATCAACTTCCTATCATCAAGCACTGACCTTACCCTGAAAACTAGGTCACTGTGAACTACTTTCTCCAAAATATGCGTAACCTTTTTCTTTAAGTTCCGGCGGGAGGAGGGAAAAGATATATATATATATCTCAGCATTACAATGTCCGATCTTCATCTAATTGTGCAGCACCTTCCTCTTCTCAAGTACTGACCTTACCCTGAAAACTAGGTCACTGTGATCTACTTTCTCCTAAAATGCGTTACGTTAACCTTTTTGTTTAAGTTTCGGCGGTTAGGGGAGGAATAAAGTTTTCGTTAAATCTCAGCATTACCATGTCCGATCTTCATCAAATTCTAACAGCACCTTCCTCTCATCAAGCACTGTCTTTACCCTGAAAACTAGGTCACTGTGACCTACTTTCTCTAAAATATGCGTTAAGTTAACCTTTTTGTTTAAGTTTCGGCGTGGCCATGCCCGATCTTCATCAAACTTTAACAGCACCTTCCTCTCAACAAGCACTGACATTATCCTGAAAAATAGGTCACTGTGACCTACTTTCTCCAATATATGCTTTACGTTAACCTTTTTGTTTAAGTTTGGGCAGGGAGAATTAGGTTTTTGTTATATCTCAGCATTACCATGTCCGATCTTCATCAACTTTTAACAGCACCTTCCTCTTTGACCTACTTTCTCCAAAATATATGTTATGTTAGCCTTTTTAACTTTGTTATATGGGCATCAATATTTTTTCTTTTATCTCGGCCTTCCCATGTCCAATTATTTGTTTTAATCTAAGCATTGCCATGTGCAATTATTATAAAACTTGGACGATAACTAGGTTTTAAACAGTAAAGCATCCTCCCACTCCCAAAAAAACAATCTATCTAGAAAAGCTCTTTTAAATAGTTTCACCAAACACACAGGCACGCATCTTTCACATTTTGGAAAACCCGGCTTTAACGCCACCAGGCGTTTCTCTCTTGTAAATTATTGTCATATTTAAATTGTTGTTCGGAGGTAAATATCTGCCGGTGAAAACCATAGATAGTTTAGCAGGATATTGGTTTTATTTCTAGTACGTTTTGAAACATCAGAAAATATTAGCAAATTATTGCCTGATAGATTATTGTGGCATATATTTACATTATTGATAATGCCAGTTTTTCTGTAGATAGTAATTCAGATTGTAAGTACTTTTTCTACGGAGGTTGCTAACTGTCATTACTTCATTGCATAAAAAGTTATTGTTTATTGTGCAGTGTAAATCTCTCTGAGGTTGTTTATTATATGTTCATTATTATTCAATCCCTCTGAGGTCGCTGTACCATTATAGCATATAATGTGTTAGCGGGATGTAAAACCAATTATTCATTCAGTCATGTTGTCTATGCGTTGAAAATTAAGTATAATGTTCATGGTTGAATTATTGTGTTGTAAGTTTTGAGTTACATCTAGAAATGTGAGATTTCATTGTCGTTAAATTACATCTGTAATTGTATTACACGTTTTGTTAAAGTTTAGCATAATATTAATGCGAGGAAGGTTTATAATTCGGGTTTATTGTATACTTTCATATTGTCCCGTTTAGTTTGCATTGAGCTAAGCGTGCAATATTCTACGATATTGCACGCATTCATATTGCACGGGAACTTTTGCTCGTGCTTGCTAAGAGCCGCGAAATAGAAATAAGGAACTACTTTCAAATAAAAATAACGGAATCCTTCCTATAGTGTCAACAAAATAATACGTGTTTTTTTTCAACCTTTTATGGCAAAAATTGATAAAATAACTGAAATGGTCACTCACCCACTGTTTTTAACGTTATCGAATGGTAAACAAACTTTAGAAAATGGCTTGTTGTTTTTAATGACGTCATCCGACGTCGCCGTCGTTTTCGCGCAAAATAATCATCCACACAAAATGAAACTGAATGGCAAGATAGGAATTCCATCAAAAGCTATAAAAATAACACAAATACAATGAAAAGTAATAGTCATACAATTAACATTGATCGAAAACAATATGAAAGTATACAATAAAAAGGTTATTGAATTTGTATGGCTAAATATAACTTGGAACTCGTTGTTTTGGCGCAGGACGACTCGCAAGCTCGTCGTCCTTTGCCAAAACAACTCGTTCCAAGTAATATTTAGCCATACAAATGCAATAACCTATATTATTCATTCCGAATAAAGATTGCTTTGCAATCAGTTATTAAGTATGGTGATACCGTAGTGCTATTGTAGAATGCATGTTGTAATAACATTGTAAGACTGGGTACATATTTTATAGCCGTATACGCTAGGAGCTTAGGTAGAGCGTATAGAGCGTATTGTCGGGAGCGTGGTCTACGGGGTCGTAGGTGGGGAACGCCGTCATAGGACGCGGGAACTGCATCATTCGCTATTTGGGAGACAGACCAGGCGGTAGCCACGGAGACGCTAGGCAAGAGGGCCTGATTACGCAGGTAGTTACGCAGATAGCTACGCAGATAACGTCACCGGATGTGGAATACCGGGACTTGAGAATCGCCGGAAAGGGATCGTGCGAGTGGGTGTCGCGTGGGAATTACGTCACCGGAAGCATGTATGGTACCGAGACGAATAGCAACCGCTAATGAGGGGCATGCATATAACGTGGAAGTGAATTCGCGGAAGTAAAGTATTAGTGCCGGACACTGAACTGTACCGAAAGGACTCAGCTATAGATAAAGCTTTGAGATATAAAATAGCTGTGATATAGCATACATATATCATAAACACAGATATTCTGTCTGATAAAAAACGAACAGTTTAATAGGTAATTAAGTGAATAGGTAATCCTTATAACGTGTAGTGAAATTTACAATTGCTTTATTGTCATTTATATTCATTTGTATAAATATTCATCTTGTAAATAAATTTGAAATTTATTTATTTTCGATTCTCCCTTAGTGAGTTGTCTCCACTTGGTCCATCTTTTTACAAACGTTAACTTCCTTTTCAGGATTAAGGTAAACGTCATCATAATGTCCACGCAGGTCAGACGAACTGTAAATGTGTTTTGATAATAATGTATGAAAGTGATCATGACCAAGGATCTTACGAAGTTTATAAAACACGTCACCACAGAAGTCAGGTTGTGATAGTCCTTCCTTTTGGCATACGAGTTCTTAGATTACCTTAAAGGAACATACGGCAATCTTGATATTTTTAAAACACGCGGCGTCCCGTTAGTTCTTCTACATAAATTGCATTTGTTCAAACATTAATATTAATTATATGAATTGTATACAGCAGGTTGTTTTTGCATATTACCAAATGTTTATTACATTTCATCACTAATATATTCAAACCTATTGTAAATAACGAAGAAAAACTCAAAATTGTATTTACATATATGCAAACATATTTAAAGCCAAAATCAAATAGAGATAAAGACTTCAAGATTGCCATGTGTCCCTTTAAATTTTAAAAGTAGATACTTGATGGAGTAGCATTTTAGTTATACAAAGGTTACGAATGTTCCTGAACTTGACTACAAGCTCTAGCAAGAAACGTTCAGCATTACGTGGTCCGAGTATTAACTTTCATACCCCATTAAACCCCTATTCCACGAAGCGAAAACGAGGTTGGCTGTGGTTTGAAATAAAACCTTAACTTCGGCTTAATAATTTTGCACGTTGTAAAACTAAAACATTTAATAGGTAATTTTAAACAGGTTATTACATTTTTTAGTAAAATATGTTTTTAAACGTGTTTTATTGTCGAAATACCCGTTAGAAAAATCCTCCTAATATAAGTTTTCCCGTTGCTTAATGGAATTAAGGCGGGAACAGGTAATGGAAACATATCGCCCATAACGTATTACTCGGGGAACATCCCCATCTAAATGGGGTAAATGATGGCGAAATTGAAATCGCCTCTCGTCATAGATTTAGCTTATTATTTCTCCATTTTCAAATCGAGAAAATAAGCGACAGTGTCGGAAATATTAGCTTTGTTGAGTTGAAGAAGTAGTTGTTTATGATAGATAGTATTAACTGTGCTGAAAAAGAAAGAGCTGTCAATGTCCAATATATCATCCAGATACCGTGAGGTGTTATTAAAGGTATTGATGACTACTGCCTGAGTATTTGTTGAAAGGCTTACCGTGAAATCATTCTCTCTCTCATAGCACTAAAAAAATCTGCTTAAAGGGCAGCACCTATTGGGATACCAACAATTTGCCTATGAACATAAGTTCCATATCTGACGAAAATAATATCTAATACGAATATAAGAGCTTCACAATCTTCATAGCAAATCCACGTATGTACTTTTCTAAACTGCTGACTAATAAAAATGAAGTAATATTGTTATATTCCAAAACTGTTGTTTGTGTAATTTGAAAATCTAATACATAGTTGAAAGTGTTGTTGTTGTTTTTGTGTCTTTTTTTTTGTCCTTCTAAGATTTGAAAACTAATTTAACAAAATTTGCACTAAGTCATAAGCGCGGTAATAACATCAACCTGAGTATACTGAACTGAAGAAAACGAAAACCATATTAATGTGTTTCTGTTTCATATACAATAAACTAGACGTGTTTAATTATTGTAACTGAAATACTTTGGTCTGAAAAACGAGTTTTTGTTGTATAAATCATCAATATTAATTCATCTGATGCTTGCTTAAAGGCTCTTATAAAGTATTAATTTGTGGTCGAAAGAAACTTATTAAATTAAAATATTGATAATGTAGCAACACTAACCAGCATAGTCGTCGAGTCTTCCAGACCACACATTACATAAACAATAATTAAACCAAACCACACATTACATAAACAATAATTAAACCAAAGGTAACATGCGGCTTAATTTAATGCATGGACACATTTAATAGGAAACTGAAACACAGTATCAATGTTTCAATTTCTAGTTGGATTGATGCCAATAATTCTTCCATGTCGCCTCTGTGATACGCGAAACCTCGTCAAGTTGAAATACCTTATCGGCATAGGTCTAAC
The DNA here is from genome assembly GCA_037043455.1 of Cyrtodaria siliqua. NCBI lineage: Eukaryota > Metazoa > Mollusca > Bivalvia > Adapedonta > Hiatellidae > Cyrtodaria > Cyrtodaria siliqua. The sequence continues at coordinate 14,120 of JAWPHD010000307.1, read as the reverse complement.
TAAATTATCTCACTCCAAAAAAATAACAACAACGCCAAGAAACTGACAGGCAGACAGATGGACAATCACCTGAAAGGGAGATAACTTTAAGCATCGAAATGTTGTTTTGGTGATAAAACGGAAGTCACGTGATGTGTCTGACGACTAAAATAGAGAAGGGGGCTGGTCTGTGATTTTTGAGGTGGACTTTAAAATCGGTTACAAAACAATTATTTGTTTGAAGTGTTTATCCTAATTCCATTACATGTCTGCCCTTTTTCTTGAAAGTGATATCTCTTATTGTGTATCTTGATCTAGCTTAGCGTGACACTGATATAAAGAATATCTATACGCATTTAGATAATATAACATCCAAACTATACTATAAAATAATAATTACAAACTCTTCCAAAGTCATCCCTCCATTCTGAAAATGATAAAACAGATAACCTGATTTTAAACAAAAATAATAGGCGTAAACATGCTGACCTACCCGTTCAATTGTTTACTTCAAAAGAAAAATGTCATATTTATCATGTTTATGGGTTAAACTATATATGAGTTTATGAATGCAACATGTGACATGCAAGTGACCCTTTAATAAAATAATTATAAATGAATTAATTTGTGATTTTCTGAATGCACAATATATGCAAGATTGCACTAAAGGATATTTGAAATTGACCCCATAATTAATGACAATTGGTATTCAACTTAACTAACAAAAATACGTAATATATAACACTGAATAACGCCAAGACTAAAGGGAAATAGCTTTATCTTTAGTTTAATGTGTAATTTCTAGTCGAATATTCTCATAGAAATGTAAAAATAAAATAAAATTTGGACAGAATGCAAAACTAAACAATTTAAATTGTTATGCAATACTTACAATGGAAGAATTTTCATTTCGTGCTAGGGGTGTTCGGATGCCACTTGACTGTGCTTTCGTTTGGCTTGCTTGAGACTTGGTAACACTAAAAAATAACAACTAGAATTATAACTAAAGGTGATTGATACCCTAGCAATGGTGTCCAGTCAGGAACAAACCCTCAACTTAAAATTGGTGGAAATCGGAACCGTTTTCTGACGTTGCTGTGTACTCAGTCTGAAATGTACATATGTTCAAACTTCAAGAGCAAAAAACCTTAGTGAGTCACTTGTTACCGAGAAGCCTTCAAACACATACTGTGGAGAATATCGGATTCTTTTTTTACAAAAAATCGTAATTTGCGATAATTAATCGCAATAACACAGTAAGGCACTCAATTTTGGTCATAGTAAATGTGTCTGATTTTTTATATATATATATAGTTACACACCAAAATTTGAGAATCGGAATCTGTTTACCAAAGAATTTGTTTACTAAAGGTGAATTTTCCTTTTTTTTCAATAAGAAAGGGCAATAACTCAGAAAGACAAGTGTAATTTGTGCTCATTATTAAACTTGTCAAAGGTCTTATTGGTTTCAGGCTTCACACCAAAGTTGGTGAAAACCGGAAACCGTTTATTTAAGTTACTGTGCACACAATAAGAATTCCCAAAATCACTAGCTTGGGAGAGACGGTTTTTTTTAAAAAAAAAAAAAGGTCCATAACTCTTGTAAAATAAGTGGAGTGCGACCAACCAAATGAGGTCTGGATTCTGTAGTTTGATTTTTGTCTCGCCATTTCGAAGAAAAAAAGAGACATAGTTGTTTCTTTTCCGGCGGCGGCGGCGGCAGCGTCAACATGTCAACATTCAAGTTTTGCGTTTAGGTCATTTTATCACAAACTGTATGCACTAGACCTTTCAAACTTTGCTTATAGTAGTATCTTGGGTGGTACATCGCAACGTGACATAGCAAATGTTGAAGTGTCTTGACCCTCCAAGCAAAGGGCAGATAACTTAATAATGTTTATGTTCAACGTTTGCGTTTAGGTCACTTTTTCAAAAACTGTAAGCACTAGATCTTTCAAACTTTGCTTATAGTTGTATCTTGGGTGGTACATTGCAACGTGACAAAGTAAATGTGGAAATGACCTTGACCCTCCAAGCAAAGGGGCAAAAAACCTTATATACTGTTGCGTTTAGGTCACTTTTTCACTTTAAAAATGGAGTAGTCACTTGTAATCCTTGCCTGGCGAGCAAATAATGGGTAGTGCTGCGACTGATTGACCAGTGTCAGAATAAAGTGACTGGCGGGTTGGGGTATCATGTCTACTACGGCGTGGTATTCCAGTGTGGCAGCACTATAAAGAAACCATTGAGTTCGCTGCTTCAAGTAGACATATCATCACATCACACAACAACACACTGATAAAAGTCCAGACATTGTGCCTATAATCGTCAGGTAGGACGCCTGTCGTAGTTGGAGGGACTATAATCCTTAGAAATACACACACACACTCACTTTTTCACAAATTGTATGCACTAGACCTTTCAAACTTTCCTTATACTTGTATCTTGTGTGCTATATTGCAACGTGACTAAGCAAATGTGGATGTGACCTTGACCCTTCAAGCAAGGGGCAGATAACTTAATAATTTTACCTTCAACATTTGCGTTTAGGTCACATTCTGGCATAATGAGGTATTGATTTTGTATTTTGATATGTCGTATCATAACAACAAGGAATACAGTTTATCCAACCATTATCTGTTAAACATATTAAATATGGAAAACAATATTGCGGGCTGGACGTGACGGGATGGAATGGGATACACTAAATCGATTCTTACATAGCCTCCACCAAACCTTGTTTGGCTAGGGTTATAATTAACAGTATTACTGTTGTTATAATTTGCATTTATTTTGATAGTCCAGAATAACTTTATAGCAAATTTTAGCAGAATATTGCAGTATGGTAGATACAATGTTTTTGTTGTCTCGTATAATCCTTGGTGGCCTCGATAAGATTCCACTGAGTGAACTCTGGCACCTTTGGCAAACGCTTGTACCTTCCCTAATGGTGATTTTGCATCGAGAGCCCGTATCTTCATTGTAATCTGAGGTTGTCAAACCTTTAGAAGGAGGTATACATTTCAAATGAGTTAATTTGGGGGCATAGAGTCCATCTATGGAAATATATAGGGATTCTGGTTTGAAGGACCATATAGTAGAATCAGATATTTTCGTTTGGCGAAATACTCAGAGCTGAGCATATTCTAACTATCAACCAGTTTCCCTTACATATATAGTCTGCAATATACTATCAGATGCTCAACACGGTTTTCGAGCCAAACGATCTTGCTGCGGCTCAGCTGCTCATACCCACAGTACAGAATATTGCTCATAGACTAACATCCTAAAGTCAGGTAGACATTGACTTTGATAGGTTCTTCTACAAGGTCCGATACAACCGGATCTTGCATAAACCCATCGTCTACGGAGTCCGGTGTCAGCACTTTGATGGATACAGTCATTTCTCCAGAACAAAAAACAAATTGCCCTCGTAGAAGGTAATATGTCCACTCAAGCTGATGTTTTGTCACAAGTGCCAAGAAGGTCTGTCCTTGGCCTACTATTTTTTTGCTTCATTAATGACCTCCCAGAAGTAACCTCTTCATCTGACTCGCGACTCTTTGCAGTCTCCTTTACAGACCCATCCAAAACCAAAACGACTCTGACCTTCTGGAGAGAGAACTATCAACCCTGGAGACGTGGTAAGAGGACTGGCAGATGGAGTTTCACGCCCCGCCCCCAGTCCCAAGAAGTGCAGAGTCATCAGAGTAACAGCAAACAAGTGACATGCTGCACACCAATTACAGCCTTTACGGACACACTCTTGATGTAGCTTACGGCGTAAATATCAGTACATACCTAACGTAGAAGTAACACATCGACAATACAGTCACCAAGGCAAACAAGACCAAAGGCTTCATTCAGCACAACCTAAATGACTGTAATAGACCTATGAAGGCAGCTGCATACACAACGATGGTTCGCTCTAGTCTAGAATACGCATCTGGTCTGGGACCAACATATATCCAGTGACACCCATAATCTCGAACAGTATCAACAGAGAGCTGCTTGTTTCGTTCAGAGAAACTCCACTGAACGCGCACCAGGCTGTGTTATTGCAATTTGTAAAATACCTCTACTGTGATACCCTCCAGCATCCGTGCTACAGCAGTAGGCCTGACTTGCCATTCAGGATCATCCACGGGGTATAGGCGACATCAACCAAGATATAATCCAACAAAGCGACGGTCGAACAAAGGCGCCATACCACCTTCATAGAGCAGTGGCTTCCATGGGCATCTGCATTTTTTTCTTTTTTACCCTCGCATTATTAGGGACTGTTACCTGCTCCATTGAGGACTTCAGGGCCAAGCTCGGCATCCCGCCGGCTCCCTTCCTCAGTCTATCTCCCTACCGTTTTAATTGTTTTATTGTATAGTTTTACTGTACGTAGCGACGATGGGCGTTGACTCTTTACAAGTATTTGTCAGTTTTATCCAGGACTACACGATTTCTAAAATAAATTGTCCTTATTTTAGACAAAGAAGAGGAATACAAATGCTTCAACCATCCACAGGTGTAAAAAACACTTATCTACAGACGGCTCTGGGTTTTTGTCATGTATTTTCCATTCCAGTATGAGACTTTCCAATGTGCATGTCGTTTTTGACATGTATAAAATTATCAAAGTCTGAAATTGCAAAAGTGTCAAAAGAATGGTGAAATGTTTTTCACAACTGCGCTACTGTTATTCCGTACACTATGACCATTGCATACTGGAAGAGGGTGCTGACCAACAGCAAGCGTAAAGGTGAAATAACAAAGTTGTAGGAACACACATCATAGCTGACGACTAAGAATGGCATGAATTGCTCAGAGATGGTCTAGTGTTTTAAGTCCCTGCTTGAATGGAAGAGAAGGCTCGAAGGATATCCAATTACTATGTGCCATTTGCCGACGCTCTCAAGTCTAATCATGAAAAAGATTACTGTGGGATGGATTCTCTTTCATCTTGCACATACAGTATCCTTTGGAGTTAGAAAAGCAGTTGTTGTCAGCCCAGACACAGATTTCTTGCATACCGGACAAGGATATCCGTCATTTTACCGGGGCTAGATTATAAGAATATTTCATGGGTATCCGGTAAAGATAGGAAATTCCAACCCGAGGTATAAGTGTTTTTATCGGAACCGAGGCTCTGCCGAGGTTCCGATTAAAACACTTATACCGAGGGTTGGAATTCCCTATCTGAACCGAATATCCATGATAGATTCTTTTTCTTGCATATCAGAGACATGTTGCGCGTTGACGCCGCCAGTTACTAACGTTTTGCATGTTTTCCTGCATACCGGATGTTGGCGCGCGTGAATTTTATCTCGACCCTAGGGTGAGATGGATATATCTAGCCCCGGTAAAATGACGGATATCCTTGTCCGGTATGCAAGAAATTTCCATCTCACTCTAGGGTCGAGTTAAAATTCACGCGCGCCAACATCCGGCATGCAGGAAAACATGCAAAACGTTAGTAGCTGGCGGCGTCAACGCACAACATGCCTCAGATATGCAAGAAAAAGAATCTATCATGGGTATTCGGTTCAGATAGGGAATTCCAACCCTCGGTATAAGTAAATCGGAACCTCGGCAGAGCCTCGGTTCCGATAAAAACACTTATATGTCGGGCTGGAATTTCCTATCTTCACCGCATACCCATGATAGATTCTTATAGTCTTTTTCCTTCTTGTTCAAAATATTACCAAACTCAACATAGAATGCGTGTACTTTAAAACTGGTGGGAAAGGCATGCATTTTGATTACATAAGATGCATCCGAGTTCATTTGGTGTGTAATAAATCCGTGGCCGAGAGGTTCGAGTTCCTGACTTGAAATCCCTTGGCCTTCAATGGCATGGTATCTTCACGTAAGGAATCTATCCAGTTGGTTTGCGGAAAGTCTGTGGGTTCAACCCAGATGTCCGCCCGTGCACGAAAATTGCTCGGAGGCGCACCTGGGGTCTTCCTGCACCAATTGAAGCTGGAAAGTCGCCATATTACCTTAGCTGTTGGTGCGACTCTAAACTTCAGTTAAATAAATCTCACTTCATTGCATTACAGGGTGTGACACTTGCGTACCATTCTATGGAATTGGAAATAAAAATTCCCTTCAAGTAATGTATAGAAATGCCAAAGAACAATTAAATCCTGCAGATCTTGTTACACACACGCGGTTGTCAGCTCAGATAAAAGCTGCTGCTACCGCCTTTGTTGGTTTGCTTTATAAATGGTCGTGCACAACATTGAATTCGTTTTTGACGAATAGTATATTGGGAAAGTCTCGGGTCAAGCCCAGAAAGGTACCACCAACAAATGATAACTTTATGCTACATTTGCTTCGATGCACGTGTCAGTTGTTGATTTGGAGAGAAGTTTTGGAAGCAAAGTCACCCCATCCCACCCTCACAATCCATTATGGCTGACCCTCGAAATGGTTTGTATTCTCACATATGGTAACCCAGGCTGTTTTACCACCAGAGTGCTTTGAGCGAGATGACTGCAGCGATGGTGCAAAATGTAAAGGTGCCTTATATAGATGATGTAGATATCTGTCAAAACGTGTTTACCATGTTAGCAAATGTATGCACTGATGATACACTTACTGCGAAGATGATTGTTTCTTGAAGCTTCATTTATAGAAACAATAAACATATATCACAAACCATTAAATCAGGTACTCATTTGTATATAAAATGTAAAACGATTGTCTGAGTACTATAAGGCTTTTCCTGTAAACAGATAGTAAAATATGTCGGTGAGTTTTTATTTGACGGAGGATTGTACATACCTTTACCATCAGTGATCACCATTATGAATTGCATGCACATAACAATGTATCTGTTTTAGAATATTTTAAATTTGATAAAAAAATAGGAAGGTTAACAGTTCCTATATTGTTTTTTATTTACGGTATAAGTCTACAATCTTGAAGTCAATCACCTTATAATGTAATGTAAAACAGTATATTTTAAAAGTTGTTTTACAACCTTTAATGATTTTGATTGATTGAGTTATACCTGTAACACTACGCAAGTTTATTAACTGAAACTATTTTGTTTATTACAAATTCACCCAGATCTGAGTCATAAACTTATTATTTGTGACAGCTTATAAAAATAATGCACGTTATACAAAACATTGTTGTTGGTTTGTTAAAAATTTGGCGTAAACTGCTATTTTGTAAAGAGGTAAACCTCGAACTTTCTTATACGCAACGTTATGTGTAAGACGCGACGTTACGACGTCACATATTTTATGACGTTTTGGCGCTAAAGTGTGTCTGACGTCTTGGCGGTTCTATGTCCATCTGAATTAATTTTTACTAATTTGATTGCAATGCTATGTGATAAAAAGGATGTTAAACTCGTTCTCATTCCAAATAAGATTTATTTTTATTCGCAAAAAGGCTCGTTAAAATTAAAAATAATTCATAACTCGTTTCATAAATCTTATATGAAATGGGAACTCTTTTAAGATCCTCTATGTCAGGCATTATTTGCTGTGTGGTGAGGCAAATAAAACCTCAAATAATACTGGATTAATAAATCGAGATGCTAATTTTAATGCTTTATAAAGACTTCAAGATTGTCACTACTAATTTATGTTAAAGGGGATACATCAGGGTTTTTTCTCGAAAAAGAAAATAATTAACTAATGCTCCAATTCATGATAACACATGTCATATCAATCAAACCATGGCCTTAGCACCGTGGTGTTCGGACCTAAATTTGAATTCACCATAGAGGTTGAATAAAATCGGGCTTAATGTGCTTAAATAATCCTGGTGCGTAACCTAGGATAGCACATTAATGTGCATAATGAACTTCCTTGTAAATAAGGAGTCAATATTTTAACTATTCATTGTGCTTTGGCCCTTTGAAATAGAACATATAATAATTCTTCATTGTAAGTAGGACCCACCAAAAACCATGATATAGCCCCTTTAATAAAACTGATAACTTATTTGCCTTAAATTATAACGTTGCACGTCTGACTCGTTTGATCTACTATAATATTATGACCGGACGATTATAAATAATACTATAAATGTCCGATTTAGCATGAAATAATTTAAAGGTACTTCAACCTATCTAACAAAATCTTGAGTGACTGGTGTCAGCCCAAATACAGATGACATAATGTTTCATATGACACGTGCATTAATTAAATTGAGCCGACCTTACGTCCGGACACACGGAAGGTTTTTGTTGTTAAATCATAACTAGTAATTCATATGGGGTTAATATTGCTAACAATTGTACGCATAATTCATTAAAAGTTTACGTCAATCACTAAAAAGAACGTACTTAAATCGGACGGATAATGTGGCCCAGTTTGGTCCATATTCGCTTGAAACTTTGAAAATGCGTTATGATGCTTTTGTTCGTACCCTGTATTTGGGCTGATACCCATAACTATTCCTGGTCACCTCCAGTCCCTTTAAATAATATCAAACATTAAAGAATGTTTGATTGCTTGATTGACAAGATACGGTCTTCCCGTTAATCAATATATCCAGTATCTAGACCATTTGCTGCTGGTTAATATATTTAGTGTTTACCCTACTTTTTAAACCAATCAGATGGCTCAGAATTTCAAATACTGGCTACAGTTTTTCATGAAGAATTTCCTTCCATCGCTCTTCATGGTTTAGAGTGCGACCTATATAGAGACTATCGATAAAACATATGGTAAACACTAAGCCGGATAGAGTCTATGAAGAGTCTATGAGAATTCTTCACCCTTTCAATTTCTTAATGGTGAAGATTTCTCTTCATGGCCTCTATCCTATACATATCGTGACCATGGCAAATACCTTATTTACATAATATGCACGTGTTGCAATTGATTAATATAACACACAGGTTATATGTAATTTAAATCAGATAACATGTTTATATCAATAACGTGTCCTTGAAACTACTATTTCCAGATTTACCAGGTAATTTATTCTTATGGTTTCATTTAGTGTTTGTAGCATGGTCATTGAAATTTCATTTGTATTTGAACAGGTGTAAATCGTATAATTGAAAATAACACCTGTCAGAATAAATGGTGTAATCTAACTACCAGTTATCGGATGTAAGAGTATGTCAGACAGCTGAAATGGACATACTAAAAAATAAATAGAGTATGCTCTCATCTCGTGGGTTGGTTTAAACACCTCGATAGGCTACGCCCATCTCGATGTTTAAATCAACCAACGAGATGAGACCATATTCTATCTATTACACAAATAATTTGATTTCAATCCAGATTCAATTAATTATGTTTTCTGTTATTTGATTCAGCCCGTTGGAAGATTTTGCCTTATAACAAATGACTTACCGAGTTCCATCTTTATTCACCATGCTAACTTGCGACACAAACCACTGGGTGTACTGGTCCTACAAACAAAACAAACAAAAATAAAATCCTATACGTATAAACACGAACCCAATCAATATATCAATATATTAACATGAATAGACCTTCAGTATGACGACGTCAGCCTCCTCAAGACTGCATGTCGTATACATAGCCCATATCAATATATCAACATGACTATACCTTCAGTATGACGACGTCAGCCTCCTCCAGATTGCATGCCGTATACATAGCCCGTATCAATATATCAACATGACTATACATTCAGTATGACGACGTCAGCCTCCTCCAGACTGCATGTCGTATACATAGCCCATATCAATATATCAACATGACTATACCTTCAGTATGACGACGTCAGCCTCCTCCAGATTGCATGCCGTATACATAGCCCGTATCAATATATCAACATGATTATACCTTCAGTATGACGACGTCAGCCACCTCAAGACTGCATGTCGTATACATAGCCTATATCAATCTATCAACATGACTATACCTTCAGTATGACGACGTCAGCCTCCTCCAGATTGCATGCCGTATACATAGCCCGTATCAATATATTAACACGACTATACCTTCAGTATGACGACGTCAGCCTCCTCCAGAGTGCATGCCGTATACATAGCCCGTATCAATATATTAACATGACTATACCTTCAGTATGACGACTTCAGCCTCCTCAAGACTGCATGTCGTATACATAGCCCATATCAATATATCAACATGACTATACCTTCAGTATGACGACGTCAGCCTCCTCCAGAGTGCATGCCGTATACATAGCCCGTATCAATATATTAACACGACTATACCTTCAGTATGACGACGTCAGCCTCCTCCAGAGTGCATGCCGTATACATAGCCCGTATCAATATATTAACATGACTATACCTTCAGTATGACGACGTCAGCCTCCTCAAGACTGCATGTCGTATACATAGCCCATATCAATATATCAACATGACTATACCTTCAGTATGACGACGTCAGCCTCCTCCAGATTGCATGCCGTATACATAGCCCGTATCAATATATTAACACGACTATACCTTCAGTATGACGACGTCAGCCTCTTCCAGATTGCATGCCGTATACATAGCCCGTATCAATATATTAACACGACTATACCTTCAGGTCGGAATCTACAGTTTTCTTTGAAATTCAGACTATTTTCAGACATGTACACTAATTACGTTAAATAACTTGCATTCTGTTTTTCAAAACTTACAAACATGCCCTGTTCCTGAAAGACCATATAATTTCCTCTCAAAATATAGCAAATACATGCTAGAAAGCAACAAAATCAGTTTCTCTGCCTACAAATACAATTAATTTACCCCACCCACTCTGCACTCAAAAAAAGGAAAACATGACATTTATAGACACACGGCAGCATATACCTGTCCCTTATTTGAGATATAACACATCCATAATTGAATGACAAACACTCCAAATTGTCATAAAATTGCTATTTCTACATACCTTATCAAGCTTTTTTTTCCGTAATCTTATGTCGAATCGAGAAAGGCAGGAAATACTAAAATAAAGCTACCATTTACAACATAGCCACCAGTTACTAGTTTCTGTTTACAGCTTCTATATCGGTCACAGTACAAAAAGTTTATTTACACCAAAATTAACTATTATGTCATACTAAGTCAAAAACACCATATATGTGGTTTTCTTTTTTATTGTCTAGCCTGTACATGGCTTTTAATCTCTTAGATTTCTGTTTTATAAGAAATTCCCCATGGACATTCATTCGAAACTAAGGAGTCTCCCCTCAGTATGACGACGTCAGCCTCTTCCAGATTGCATGCCGTATACATAACCCGTATTAATATATTAACACGACTATACCTTCAGTATGACGACGTCAGCCTCCTCCAGATTGCATGCCGTATACATAGCCCGTATCAATATATTAACACGACTATACCTTCAGTATGACGACGTCAGCCTCCTCCAGAGTGCATGCCGTATACATAGCCCGTATCACTATATTAACACGACTATACCTTCAGTATGACGACGTCAGCCTCCTCCAGAGTGCATGCCGTATACATAGCCCGTATCAATATATTAACACGACTATACCTTCAGTATGACGACGTCAGCCTCCTCCAGATTGCATGCCGTATACATAGCCCGTATCAATATATTAACACGACTATACCTTCAGTATGACGACCTCAGCCTCCTCCAGAGTGCATGCCGTATACATAGCCCGTATCAATATATTAACATGACTATACCTTCAGTATGACGACGTCAGCCTCCTCCAGAGTGCATGCCGTATACATAGCCCGCACCAATATATTAACACGACTATACCTTCAGTATGACGACGTCAGCCTCCTCCAGACTGCATGCTGTATACACAGCCCGTATCAATATATTAACACGACTATACCTTCAGTATGACGACTTCAGCCTGCTCCTGACTGGTGTTGTGCCGATTGTCTCTAACAATCGAAACTAATCGAACAGACTTAAAATCGGCGACAATCGATAGTAATTTTTCACTGTCGATTTTCGTTTGTTTCAGATTATATCTTTCCCTCAGTCGTACTCATTTTATCAATATATATCATGACATATGGTAACAATGCAATCCTCTTATAGTGTAGCTAGGTTTCATATAAAATACACTCTACTTAGGTACCGAACATTTTGATTTCTGGGGGGGGGGGGGGGGGGGGGGGGCCTGCGATTTTTTTTGAAAAAATATTCTGGCCCTTGAATTGCTGAAAAAAAATATCCTGGCTCTGACTTGAAGGAAAAAAAATAAACAGTCCCTCAAATTGTTGGAAAAAAATAATCTGGCTCTGAGTCCAATTAGAGGAAAAAAATCTGGCTCCCTCTTCGGTCAATAAGATAAATGTAAATCTACTTCATCAGCCACTGGATTCAACATGGATATGTTTAACCACAATCTGGCTACATCCACAACTTCTGCTCAGAAGTTTATTGAAATCTCAAGTTGAAATGAGTTGTAGAAGACAGTGATTGTATTCATGGTTGTAATAAATGTGATGTGCATAGATCATGATAGTAATACATGTGGTATACATTAGTCATGGCAGTTATAAATGTTATACTGTAGTATACACTGGCAATGGTGGCAGCAAATTTGTTGTATAAAGTGTTATAAAGTGATCATGGTAGTAATTTGGTATACACTGATTATGGTAGTAATGAACATGATATTCATGGTTATAATTAATGTGGTATACATAAGTCATGGTTGTTATAAGGCCATTATTTTTTGATAATTTGTTTTACGAACCCTCCTACGACAAAACGAAATTAGTTTTTTTTATTTTTCCTTAGGGAATTTTCCCCTTCCTCCTACAGCTATTCTCTGTCTTGATGGTTCTTAAAAATAATAAAAAATAATGGCCTAAATGTGATATACATTGGTCATGGTAGTATGTAAATATTGCAATCCTGTGAGGGTGACAGTGAACATTTGTCAACCTTCTAAGGCTATTTATTTTATTATACTGAAAAATATGTTTGAAAAAGATATTTGCTTCTGCTAAATTTTCCTTTGAAATACATGGTCACTTCTCTCTGTTCAAAATAACTATTCTCAGCACCTAGAATTTTTTTTTTGGCGGATGGTTCTTTCAGTAGTCATGGTAGTACTAAATGTGATATACAGTGGTCATGATAGTAATACTTGCAATATACAGTGGTCATGGTAGTAGAAAATGAGGTAAAGAGTAGCCATGACAGTTATAGATGTGATGTACTTTGGGCATGTTAGTAATCAATGTAGTATGCAGTGGTCATGATAGTATTACAATACAAGGGTCCTGGTACTTATGCGATGGATTTTGTGAATATCATCAACAAGTAAATGGACTTAAGAAGAGCTTAAGCCACATGCAATGCCAGGTTACAGACAAAGCCAGTGTTAATAAGAATGGTATGGAACATGGTAGTCATTGCCCATTACAAAACGATCCCCTATCAAACAAAACATCCAATCAATTCATAATTCAGAAGAGCAAAAGGGGCTCACATAGAAAGCAGACAAGTACAAGCATAACTAAATATTAACACCAGCACATAAAGATCTATCCACCAAATATATGGAAAGATCCATATTAACTCACATAGAAAGCAGACAAGTACAAGATAACTAAATATTAACACCAGCACATAAAGTTCTATCCACCAAATATATGGAAAGATCCATATTAAACAAAAACAAAAGAGCTGTCGAAAGGACAGCATTCTCCACTATTTAAGGTCAATTTTAAACAAGGGCACTGACACTTCTGTCTCACCAACCAAGTCTTAACTGTGAAGGTTAATAGGTGGTGGCGACTGAGGTAGGGAGAAGGGGTGCGGGGTGGGGGTGGTCAATGAACATATATACCAAATATCAAAGCAAGACCTTCAATACCCCAGGAAGAATATGAACTTGAAGAGGCCAGGTGGGGAGGGGAAGTGAAGTGTTACTGAATAGGGAAAAAAACACAGAAATAATACAATATTTTCATTGGAGATGGGGGTTGAGAGGAGGGTGTTGGGAAGTGGATGGAAGAGAACAGGATGGATGCAGACATGGTAACTGAAGAATAGAATAAATATTTGTCAATCTGGGGAAGGTGTGGGGTTTATATGGCTAATGATATATACAGGCTTGCCATTGTTATTGGATGTATGCAGTGGTTTTATTGAAATATATGAAGCTGCTTAAAAATCTTTAACTGAAACTCTAAGTTGAAAAAGAAAATATCATCTGGCTAAAATGAAATAAAAAGT